>OX463295.1:37838571-38438571 GCA_949820665.1 Scrobipalpa costella
ACTCTTTCGCACGCTAATTTAATTCGAGTGATTCAAAAATACGGGTCCTGTTCTGATGGGACAAATAGAACAATCAATTTTGACAGACAGCGAGAGCGGCCTTTCTGAAAATTTCTGGAAACATATGAATATCGGAACACGAAAGGAAAAAGAATCCTTTCCCATGCAAACTGTCCGATTGAAGTGGCCAATTTGTATGGGGAAATCAATGCATCTTTTCTTTTTCCATTCTTATTTTCGAGTCAGTTGTTCATTTTGTTTGTCAGTTCGGGCAAAAAATAACCCTGTATTGTATAGCTACTGAGGGCTTCCCACAAGTCTCCTGTGATACACTCTGCAGCTCGTTTTACATGTGACTACAACAAAGTAAAAGGACTCTTATTATGTTTGCTTCTATAAACAATCGACGTGACTAAGGTTAGCTTTGTTTTTATTTTCGTGTGCGTGGAATGTCCGTTCAATACATTTAACGCCCACGTCTTTAAATACTTTGATTTGATATAATATGTTCTTCGTGTTTCGCCCGATATTACTTGTAATATTGTAAGAGGAAATAATTGCATTTTTGTGTGATTATGGGCCGTATTGATAAACAGCACTCAAACTAAAGGGTAGTTTCAGTTCGTTTCAGAAATGACATTTTAAGTACAGTATGGCCTGTGAAATCCATACTTAATATTGCTCTCAATCTTGATATCGCTTTATAAATACGAGCCTAAATTCATACTCAATATTGCTCTCAATCTTTATATCGCTTTATAAATACAAGCCTAAATGTATAATGCTTGTTTTGAATAAACTCAAAGAACCGATTCAAAGATACTTTAATTATTAGAATGCTTTTTCTTTCACCATTCCTCCTGGGAACACTTGGTTTTTACCGCGGGAAAACTCACAAGCCACGCGTGTAACTGTGGCCCCGAAAGCTAGTTTTAGACATAAGCACATATGCAAGGAAAATGTGGTATCACTATCACTAGTCACTACATAGTATAAAACAAAGTCGCTTTCTCTGTCCCTATATCCCTATGTATGCATAAATCTTTAAAACTACGAATAATCTAGAATCCGTTCTGATGCGGTTTCTTTTAATGGATAGAGTGATTCAAGAGGAAGGTTTATGTGTATAATACATGCATAATATAGTAGAGAAACACTGATAATTTCCGTGCGAATCCGGGGCGGGTCGCTAGTTACTAATATAACGGAGGATGTTATAAAATCCAAACTTTAATTTACCTTCTCGAGCATATGATAAACATCAGCCAAGTCGACCCCAGGGTACGGCGACATGCCGTAAGTCGCGATCTCCCAGAGCAGCACGCCGAACGCCCACACATCCGACTTGGTACTGAAGGTGTTGTATGCCAAGCCCTCTGGCGCTGTCCACTTGATGGGGAACTTGGCCCCTGCGTGCGCGGTGTAGGTGTCGTCTCTCATGAGCCGAGCCAGCCCGAAATCCGCCACTTTTACTAGGTGGCCCTCGCCGACTAAGCAGTTTCTTGCCGCTAGGTCCCTGTAAAAAAATAGTACATTATTGCAAAGGCAGCGAAATAGGCAATTGCAGGTCGAGTATAAGTTTGAAGGCCGAGCCTCAGGCGAGGACTTCAATGATACGAGACAGGCAATTGCCATTTCGGCCGAGGCATATATAGTGCTTTAGTGCTTTTCTTAAAAAATGCAAGGAAATAAAAAAGGGCCTTTTACATAATAAATTTAATTTTCTTTTGATTTCGCTGGAAGCAGGTTTTCCATTGCTAATTTAGCTTCTGATCTTAAATCTGGTGGAGTGCAGTCAATTTCCATTTCATTTTCACTTTCAGAATCATCGGAACTCATTTTAATTTATGTTTATTAACAAAATAATTAACCACGAACTCCGCTTTACCGCCAATTTATTTTTTTATTTTACAGTTTGGTCCGAAAGGTAAACGCATCTGTGGCTATACAGCCACGGGAACGCAATGTGTACGATAGATGAAAGAGTTCTAAATTCAAACAGCACGCCGTTTCATACAACATTGCAGGCGCGCTCTTCGTTCCAAATTCAAAAAACGCGCCGGGAAGTGATTTTGATTTTTCAGTCTACGTAAATATGATACTTCGCGTGTTCTTTATTCAAAAATAAAGACAATATTTTCGCGCATGATTAAGAAAAAACATTATAGCACAGTGAAAAAGAATGCAATGATCCGGAATTTGAAATAAGATTAAAAAACGGTGGCCTGGACGAGATATGGAGTATGAGAAACGAGGTAGTAACGCACCGTTACATCACCAGGGGTGCGTTCAGACGGCCCAGTATAAAATTTATACCGTATGAATTTTAGACTACCGGGACGCACTGAACATCTAAATCTGTCAAACAGAACTTCACTTCCGGTGTGAAAGGGCCGGATGAAAATTCACTTAGTCGAAATTTCGTCTGACAGGTGCCTCTGAACGGGCAGTATAATTTTTAACCCGGCTAAAACTTGATCGATTAAGCGGATCTGAACTGGCTAATATTATTCAGGAACTGGCTAAGATCCTGTAGGGAAGTTCGCGGAAGGAATTATTATTTCACGAACTCTCTGTCCAAGTTACGTATTCTGGTAGCGTTTTCACATTTGGTGCTACAGCACTGCTGTAACAGAAGCGCGACTCAGGTACCTGTACTTTAGGCAGCGGCATTCATTACACATACACACAGCGACGTAGTGCAACTGTACTCGACGAAAACGCAATTTTACGCTAGACAGCGGATTAATTGAAATAGTTTTAAAAGATTTGCAAATCTAAAATTTACACTTATGCGTTTAAACTCGAACAAGTATATTGAATTTTCAATGCGCAGACTGTGTATTAACTGCCGGAGACTATACTTAAATTTTCGTGGATCAAAGTTGATCCGGCCCTAAGTGACTATACATACTTACATATAATCACGCCTTTATCCCTAATGGGGTAGGCAGAACGTAAACGAACTAAACAAAGGTCGTTCCACCACGTCTGACAAAGTTTGAAGGTTATTTTAGATAGATTTGTAGGGTTGTCTGGAAGAGATAGCTTGAAGCAATAACGCCGCCTTTGCGCACACTGTTATTTTAAGCTATTCCAAACTGTACGATTTATGCGCAATAAAGAGTTTATCTATCTATCTATATTGCTGTAGTGATAGGTTGTCAGCCCATCGCCTAAATTGCAATATACTAAAACCCTCGGATCCCTAAGCTGGTTTTTACAGCATGCCCGGGAGGAAATGCAGCTGGCACATTCGATGTTTCTCTCTCGCTCCCAGTCCGGGCCTATACCTGTGTATAAAGTTGCGGCTCTCCAAGTAGCTCATGCCGGACGCGATCTGCGTGGCCATGTACATGAGGGCGACGGCGTCGACGCGGTCGCGCGCCGCCGCCGAGCGCAGGTAGTCGAGCAGGTTCCCGCGCGACATGAACTCCGTGATGATGTAGAACGGCGGCTCGCGAGTGCACACGCCCAGCAGCCGCACCAGGTTCGGGTGCCGCATCTCTTTCATGATGGCCGCTTCTTCCAGGAAGTCCTTTAGGGCCATCGTATCGTCTTTCAACGTCTTTACCGCCACCTGTGGATGATAAGAATTGTAAGCGTGTTTTCCATACAAAGACAAAGATGAGACGATGAGAAACACGCTGCCGCGCGGGCTAGCAGATCCCGATCCTACGCGCCAAGCGTTTTCAGTACGTTCGACACTGCGTGTTTTTGATACAAACCGGGCGTACAAAGTCGCGGACACAGCTAGTGTCATTATAATTCGAATTTTACTATATGAGAGTAGATAATAGTACATTATGGGCCGTATATAAAATTTATTTATTTTATTCATAGAAAAATCTCACAGCATATACAGAGTTCATTAAAAGAGTATTAATACATTAACAAAAAATAATAATCAGCTCTCATGAGTGACAGCGACTTTGAGTTCGTATCAGAGATGTCATTCCAGTACAAACTGACCTGTCAAATCCATACTTAATATTGCTCTCAAGTTTGAGATCGCTTCATAAATACGAGCCTATGATTAAGTGCGACAAGTTAAAAATCACAGCCGAGGCTATTTTACAAGAAAGCAGAGGCTGTAATTAAGTAATTTTCAACGCGCATGTATGTCATACGACGTTATATAGCATATTTGCGAGGAAATATTTGTGAAATAAGAGACCCTTTACACATCATCACTACATAGTATAAAACAATGTCGCTTTTTCTGTCCCTATATCCCTACGTATGCATAAATCTTTAAAACTACGCAACGGATTTTGATGCGGTTTCTTTTAATGGACAGAGTGATTCAAGAGGAAGGTTTATATGTATAATACATGCATAATACAGTAGAGAAACACTGATAATTTCCGTGCGAAGCCGGGGCGGGTCGCTAGTAATAGATATAGAAATAGTTATGAGATACAGCGAGGCTACATCGACTGGTGGATAAGTTAAGGTTTAAGACATTTATATCCCATAAAGAGTACATACATCTCACTTACATAAGAAACAAAACTTACATTTTATATTAAGAAGTAGTACACGCAAAGAGATCCTTTTGGTTACACAACAAGAAATACACTAGGAATATGTTATTATATTCTTCCATGCTGAACTGGGAGCTAGAGAAAAACATAGAATGTGCCAGCTGCATTTCCTCCCGGGCATGCTGTAAAAACCAGCTAAGGGATCCGAGGGTTTCAGTATATTGTAATTTAGGCGATGAGCTGACAACCTGTCACTACAGCAATATACCTAGAATTCGATCTTAAATAACCCTCAAAACTTTGTCAGACGTGGCGGGACGACCTTTGTTTAGGTCGTTTACGCTCTGCCTACCCCATTAGGGATAAAGGCGTGATTATATGTATGTTACAAATCTATCTTGAAAAACCCTCAAAACTTTGTCAGACGTGGCGGAACGACCTTTGTTTAGGTGGTTTACGCTCTGCCTACCCCATTAGGGATAAAGGCGTGATTATATGTATGTATATATGAGAGTTACCGTGCTGTTGGGCGGGTTGGAGCGCTTCCACGACGCCTCGTACACGTCGCCGTACTGGCCGCCGCCCAGCTTGTGCTTCATCACTATGTCGGTGCGGTCGATCTCCCACTCGTCGGGCGGTGCGAGCGGGAACACCGTGGGCTTGTCTCGTTTCGGCGCCGGGTACAGCAGCTGGGTGATGAGCCCGTCGCCCAGCACCGAGTGGTGGTGCACTAGCTCGGCAAGCGTGCCGAACTTAGACTCCGATGTTACGTAAACCTGGCAAAATTAATACAATACAAACATTCTTTATTGCACATAAACAACACATTGTACAGGAACAAACATTACAAAACAAACGGAGTACAATTAGGCGGCCTTATTGCTAGGGTAGCAATTTCTGCCAGGCAACCTTTGGGTAAAGGAATAGTTTGCTAATATTATGCGGGATAGTGCAGTTACTATTGTTATACATTTAAATAAAATCATATTTATTTTATTTACTTATTTATTCAAATTCAAAATTCAAATTCAAACACGGTACATGGGTTATAAAATACACAATGTGGAGAACAAACGTGTATCGCCTATAACAATTGGCATGCGAATATAAAAAAAATTACTATTAATCATTTGGAAAAAATATTAAAATCTAACTTCCATGCTGGACTGAGCGAGACAAAAACATAGAATGCGCCAGCTGCATCTCCTCCTGGGCATGCTGTAAAAGTCAGCTAAAGGATCCGAGGGTTTCGGTATATTGTAATTTAGGCGATGGGCTGACAACCTGTCACTACAGCAATATACCTACAAATCTATCTTAAATAACCCTCAAAACTTTGTCAGACGTGGCGGGACGACCTTTGTTTTGGTCGTTTACGCTCTGCCTACCCCATTAGGGATAAAGGCGTGACTATATGTATGTATATATGTATTAAAAACTAATAAAATAATATAAATGTTAATTTACATAAGTCAATAAAATGAAACTTACTTCCATGCTGGACTGGGAGAGATAGAAAAACATAGAATGTTCCAGCTGCCCTTCCTCCCGGGCATGCCTTAGAAGTCAGCAAAAGGGATTCGAGGGTTACAGTGTATTGTAATTTAGGCGATGGGCTGACAACCTGTCACTACAGCAATAAAAATTATTACAATCTAAAATTTGCCCTCAATTTTTGTCAGACGTGGCGAAAGCGCCTGTTACGAGGAGTTTACGCTCCATATGTATGTATGTAGAGTTCATCTATACTATTAGGGTTATAATTAATCTACGAATAACTCATCATCTCCCTAGCATTATCCCGTATCTTACGGGATCGGCTACCTAATCCAGGGGATTGAACGAGGGTATCTACGAATAACTACGAAAAACAAATAACTGAAATGAATTATTGGAATCAGCCCTTTTATATGATACCCCACTCGGTAGGTTCTAAGGAAACTTTTATATTTTCTCACACAAAAACTTTATTACGTCATAGCTACGAAACGACCATGATCTGGATCACGTGACCATATTTTTTATATACCCCTATACGTATTTAACAAAGCCCATGCATGCCAGCCAGCTCCCAGCTACCACATTATTAGTATCTAGTTGTCATCTGTGGCGTAATAGTACATTATTGCAAAGGCAGCGAAATAGGCAATTGCAGGTCGAGTATAAGTTTGAAGGCCGAGCCGCAGGCGAGGACTTCAATGATACGAGACAAGCAATTGCCATTTCGGCCAAGGCATATTTAGTGCTTTTCTTAAAAAAATGCAAGGAAATAAAAAAGGGCCTTTTACATAATAAATTTAATTAATATTAAAAATAATTAACAACGAACTTCGCTTTACCGCCAATTTATTTTTTTATTTTACAGTTTGGTCCGAAAGGTAAACGCATCTGTGGCTATACAGCCACGAGAACGCAATGTGTACGTGGGTACGAAGTGATTTTGATTTTTCAGTCTACGTAAATATGATACTTCGCGTGTTCTTTATTCAAAAATAAAGACAATATTTTCGCGCATGTTTAAGAAAAAACACAAACAAATTTACTTTGGTTTTCCGACGCGCTTCATCATATCTGCGTCACAGAATATATAATAGTACTACATACAGAATGGCCACCTCCCCAGTCCGATATACGTCACTCTCCAAGCCAGATTGTGGGTGACATTGTGGGTACGCTTAGCGGGAATGGCGCGCGCATGTTTCCCAGTGTAACGGAAATAATAAAGTTTTGTGTTCCAAAGATGGTTAGGTACTGTTCCGTGTCTTTCTACCACAAGATACGACTCCAATAGGAACTTTTTTAGACTCATAAGCGACGAGAGACGGTAAGTAACTTCATACAAAATATGCAACCTAACCTATTCTAACTATTCAGTTACAGTGATCTACCATAAAACGTTGGTTTAATCAAGAACCAGATTAATCAAGTGATTTTGACGGGTATAACAATTTGTCAAACCTTATAACACGCACACAAACACATGCCAAGTGCAACATGCCGTCTGTCGATGTATGACCAAAATGACATTGTAGATAGGAGTGTCCGAGCTGTGTCTGCGTGTATGGTGAAGTGGTGCAGAAGCCACACAAATATTAAATGCAAATGGTATCTTAAATAATTTATTTTTGAAGTTTACATACCTACCCATAATTCTTTACTTAATTTCACATTTAACATAACTTAATCGTATTACAATTTGACATATTTGTAATTTAATTTTTATCTTGTATTATGCATGCCCAGTTTTGGCACAACACGCTTGTTCAATTTTAGATTTTAGACCATTATATGTACCGTGTTTATGAGCAAAAAAAGAATTATTTGATATAAGGGTTCTCACAATGAACAGCCGTGGCATAGTCAACATTTTGCAAAATAAACTCAATCAGTTTTACACAAAGCAGACATAAAGTAGAGATGGTCGTTACTCACGCCATTTCAGAGGCCTAATAACTGTGCTACTAGGCGGTTTGAAAACTCTGACATGCGTTCAGAGCCGCTTAACCGATCGAGTTTTAGCCAGATGAAAAATTATCCTGCCCGTTCAGAGGCGCCTGTCCGACGAAATTTTGCCGAGGTGAGTTTTATCCGGCCCGTACAGAGAGACACCGGAAGTGAAGTTTTATCTGACAGCGGCGAAAGTCCACGTTCAGTGCGTTACGGTAGTTTAAAATTCATACTGTATAAATGTTATATTGGGCCGTCTGAACGTGCCCCAGGATTCATCGGGTCGTTCGACTCGAGAATCCACTCGCTAAGACGAAGAAGGAGAATTGTCGTGTACCTTGCCGTCGGCGTCTTCGTTGATGCGGTAGTGATAAACGCGTCCCTCGTACCGCAGCGATATGCTGCGCTGTCCCGGGCTAGACTCCGACTCGCGAACCTGCAAACAATCACACAAATAAATAAATACATACATACATATGATCACACCTTTAACCCTAATGGGGTAGGCAGAACGTTAACGACCTAAACAAAGATTGTTCCGCCACGTCTGACAAAGTTTTGAGGATTATTCAATATAGATTAGTAGGTATATTGCTGTAGAGACAGGTTGTCAGCCCATCGCCTAAATTACATACAAACATACATACATACATACATAAATCACGCCTTTATCCCTTACGGGGTAGGCAGAGCGTTTAACGCCTCGTAAAAGGCGCTTTCGCCACGTCTGACAAAAATTGAGGACAATTTTAGATTGTAATATGTATTGCTTTAGTGACAGGTTGTCAGCCCATCGCCTAAATTACAATACACTGTAACCCTCGAGTCCCTTTTGCTGACTTCAACAGCATGCCCGGGAGGAAGGGCAGCTGGAACATTCTATGTTTTTCTATCTCTCCCAGTCCAGCATGGAAGATGATACCCAAACTAGGATTTAACCTGTATTTTGGGAGACAGTTTTCTAAGAGTAAAGAGGGGGACCTACACATAATATTACTGCTTTTGCCCGCGGCTTCGCTCACGTTAAGTTATTATAACTGTTACCCTCCAATCCCAATCTGCCTTAACCGATTTTATTAAAATCCATCGATTTTTTTCTCTGCACGAGGGAATCACATAACATAATCTATAAAAAAAACGGACCATTATCTCTAGAGAAATAAATTAGATTCTGTTAGTGGCAGCCGCGGACTATGTTGTACGGAATATTGATAAATTTTCCTTAGCCTACACATTTAAAAAAATAAATACGTGATCATAATCTGTATTAATCTCACTGTCATCTGTGACATAACTTATGAAGATAACTGTCACATGACAGTGAGATTATTACAGATTATAATCACGTTTTTATTATTTAATTGTGTAGACTAAGGAAACAATCAATATTCCGTAAAACACAGTTTTCGGCTGCCCCTAACAAAATTAAACTTATCTCTCCGATATTATTGATACTTTTCGTATAAAATATGTTATCTTATCTTATTCTTACGTGTTGAAACAAAACCCAGGGATTTTAATAAAATGGCCCATTCTGGTTTTTACAGCATGCCCGGTAGGAGAAGCAGCTAGAACATTGTATGTTTTTTTTTATCGCTGCCAGTCCACTATGGAAGACACAAAGCTACAAATACAAATAGAACAAACCAGGAAACTGCCGTTGATGCCAGATGACAGGAGATATTCCGCAGCATTGCGCGATATGGGTCCGTGGTACCACGAATGCTTCTCCAGCGAGTTAACCGGGGTCACGTAGTTGCTAGGCACCCAGCCCACCGACCCAGCTAAAGTGTGCGCTTCGCACCACTCTCCGCTTTTGTTGTAGCTCATTATTCGCACTTGCTCGCCTGAAATTAAGATATACCAGGTGTAAGGGACAGCGGGTCGATCGAGTTGATATCCACACGATAGAGGAAGAAGGGACAGCGTCCCGCAAACTGATAGTGGTTCCTCGGTCAACGAAACTGAACAACTTAAAAAAAAATACCTTCCCATACAAAATGACCACCTCGATCGGACAGTTTGTAGGGAAAACATTATTTTTATTCCTATTCCTGAAAAAGAATCCTGATGACAGTTGTTCAGTTTCGTTGGCTAAGCAACCCATATCGGTTTGCGGGACGCTGTTCCTTATACCCCGCATACAAAATAAGCTTTGAAGATTTATGTCAAAGTTCTAAAAAAATCGATCTCACAGCCGTTCATGAAACTTATGCCAAACGACATATCATAATAATCTACTTTTCTGAATAGGGTGATCATAATAATAGAAATGGAAAATGCATCTTGCTACACAATAATTTAGGTGGTTTGGTTCGGATCGCTAATTTATAAGGTTCTAAATTATCATAGTTACAATTACTTATGTCTGTAATTGTAACTATGATAATACTGTTGTCACTATTATATTCCTTGAGTCTGTTGGCCCGTTTTTTTGATTCACTGCGTTTTAGTGAAATATGCTGGTGGCGCCACTTAAGCTTATCATCTGTGTAAGTAAAATACGGAAAATTATTTAGTATAGTTGAACTTATTACCGATTTCTTTTGTTTGTTACCGACCGATATGTTCCTTATTTCTTAACAACTTTTAGTACTTATCTTACCAACTACTACGACCATGATAACTTTAATTTATCCCTAGTATATTTCTTGTTGTGTAACCAAAAGGATCTCTTTGCGTGTACTATTTCTTAATATAAAATGTAAGTTTTGTTTCTTATGTAAGTGAGATGTATGTACTCTTTATGGGATATAAATGTCTTAAACCTTAACTTATCCACCAGTCGATGTAGCCTCGCTGTATCTCATAACTATTTCTATATCTATTACTAGCGACCCGCCCCGGCTTCGCAAGGAAATCATCAGTGTTTATCTACTATATTATGCATGTATTATACATATAAACCTTCCTCTTGAATCACTCTATCCATTAAAAGAGACCGCATCAAAATCCGTTGCGAAGTTTTAAATATCTGACATACATAGGGATATAGAACAGAGAAAGCGACTTTGTTTTATACTATGTAGTGATTATGATATGTCGATTGGCATAGAAGAAAGCCGATTGGCCTACCTTTCTTGAGACTCAGCTGGTTGTCTCCACCCGCGGTGAAGTCGTACAACGCGACGAACAGTTGGGGATCGTCCTCTTCCGCGTGAGCCAACAGGTTCTCTTTGGAAGTCCATCTGAAATCACACACACATACATCACGCCTTTATCCCTAGTGGGGTAGGCAGAGCGTCAACGACCTAAACAAAGGTCGTTCCGCCACATCAAAGATGGCGGATGTAATAAATATGTAAAAAATTTTAGTGTTCGAATTTTCCTTCACAAGGTAGTAAGACGAGTTTATTAGAATGTCATAAAACCAAACCTACCACAATGCTTTATTTTTTACTTTTATGATTATTTCATAGTTATTAATTTAGCTTTGCCTCCTTACTGCTTGAGAATCGAACCCACGACCACCGAATCGGGGGTCCATGGCTCAGACTGATAGACCTCGGAAGTAGTTTTACGTTACGTAACACGCATAAAAAATATAAATTTGAGGGGTTTACCGGTTGGCCGTGTCAATGGGCTGCGGGGGCGCGGCGTGTTCGCCGTCCGGCAAGTCAGGGATATGCGGCAGCGGCCGGCTCTGCAGCAGCGCCTCTGCAAAACAGCCCACACCTTCCTTCATTACACACGTACATACATACATGGATCAAGAAGGGTAAGGACGAGAGAGTGCATCTGTGTTTGCGCGTACACTTACGCACTTAAATATATCATGCGCAATAGACCGCTTCCGAATGATGGACTCCGATCATATCATATACACATACATACATATAATCACGCCTTTATCCCCAATGGGGTAAGCAGAGCGTCAACGACATAAACAAAGGTAGTTTCTCCACGTTTAACAAGTTTTGAAGGTTATTTAAGATAGATTTGTAGCTATATTGATGTAGTGACAGGTTGTCAGCCCATCGCCTAAATTACAATATACTGAAACCCTCGGATCCTTAGCTGGATTTTACAGCATGCCCGGGAGGAAATGCAGCTGGCATTTTCTACGTTTTTCTCTCACTCTCAGTCCAGCATGGATGAATATAAATGTATAGAAACATTACACACGATTAACATGAATAACTGGCAAATACATCTCTTGAACGAGTCAACAAAAAAAGACCAGAAGCAGCTGGCATATTCTATGTTCTTCCCAGCATGAAGAAACGAAAGGTTCTATATAAATTGATTATGCTTTGCAGAGTCTTTAAATATCACGTACGTGATGTTCTTTGTTGTAAATAAAACATTTGTTATTTTATAAAGTAAACTTTTATTAAATTACCTTACTAAATTGATATCGTCCACAGCCACAAATCTTTTTTTCTAAATAAGCAAAGTTTTATCTGGTGTCACTTAGGTGTAACAAAATATCTTATTATTTTAAAGAAATTTTGTCGCCGCTTTTAGCACATGCTGCTACCTTATTATAAAATTTCCAAATCAATCTCCTTCTTCTGTCGTGTGAGTATTGTGTCAATCGACCCGATGAACACTGGTGTCAAAGTTTTCAAACCGCCTAGTAGCACAGCTATTAGGCCTCTGACATGGTTTGAGTAACGACCACTATCAAAGACAGCGACCGGGACCGACGGTTAACGCCCTCCGAAGCACGGAATCCTTTTACTTTTCGGACCATCAGGTGATTCAGCCTGTTATGTCCTGTCCAATCTAAGGAAAACTTCACAAAGTGATAAATTGTCAAATATCAACTTTGTGTTCTCCCTGGGAATCGAACCCAGGACCTCCATATCGTAAGCCCATGGCTCTGACCACTAGGCCCAGGCATTTCCAAATAAATGACTATTGTCTTTCGCAATGCACTGCGCATGCTGAGAGCACTTGTAATTTATAATCATAATCAAGAATAAAACGTATCAATTCGCTAGAAAAAAACTTCAATTCCTAGTTTCATGTTTGGCATGTAATCATGCTTTGAATGAATTTGAATCATTGATTCAATTTTTGTATTGCAAAAACGGGCTAATAGACCAATTTACAAACTCATGTCGTGATTCCCTAAGAGGATTGTTCAAAGAGATAAATATTTTAACTGTACAATCTCAATTTATATATGAAAATATTATGTATGTAAGGAAAAATATTCATAGTTTTACCAAAAACGGTGACAGGCATACCCTTAGAAGTAAAAATAAAATTGACCAACCCCAGTTTAGGTTAGTTAAAGTTAAAAAAATATTTTTAGGTCTAAGTATACAATACTATAACAAAATACCTGAACATATATTAAATTTGCCAGAAATAAATTTAAAGTTACTATTAAAAACACATTATGTCAGAAAGCCTATTATAACTTAGATGACTATAATAATGACAAAGATGTATGGAGCTCTGATATTTCAGTGAAGCCTAAGAAATTGGCACACATTGCGGTCACAAACACAATTTTGAACAATAGGAAGGACAAAAGAAAGAATAAGACAAAACGAAGGGAGGGGCGCAAAGTGCGAGTTTCTCATGCTTCTTCTTCATTGTGATATAGTTTTATTTTATTTTGTGAGACAGATATAATGATCTTTGTAATAGACTCGCTTGTGACTTTCTAAAAGTGTTCTTAGGAATCTATTTGGACATAAATTATTTGACTTTGACTTTGAAATCATGTTTTAATAATCACCTTGATTTAAATCAAATGACTTTTTCAATAAAAATCAATGATTTATTCAGTCTATCAAATTTTATAAGTAACATACATACATATAATCACGCCTTTATCCCGAATGGGGTAGACAGAGCGTACACGACTTAAACAAAGGTTGTTCCGCCACGTCTGACAAAGTTTTGAAGGTTATTTAAGATGGATCTGTACCTATGTTGCTGTAGTGACAGGTCGTCAGCCCTACACCTACATTGCAATATACTGAAACCATTGGATCCCTTAAGCTAGTTTTTACAGCATGGATGAAATTTTAATAAAGCTTCAGGAACTGCAATATTGATATCTTAAGATGGCTTAACCTAATTTTGCAGAATAAGCCAGATTGAAAGGTTACTGTCCGAATAGTTGATCATAGATCTTCCTACATAAGAAGCTACATCTAAGAATCAATTATTAATATCAACAAGTGCTTGTTTAGGCAAAGCCGACTTCCTTCTTTTTATATTTAAACCGTTAGATTATTGTGTATTTATATTATTGTAAATTGACACACACAGTTTTAATGTTTTTCTAAACTGAAACACCCCACCTGAGTGAAACTTTTAACTTTTTTTTATTTATTTCGGATATCTAATTGGTTCCTCTTCACTAAATATATTTTTCTGTACTTGTTTATATCTTTGTTTACTTTGGTTAACATTCGAGATAGTTTTAGGTTTATTTATCAAAATGACCTAGATTTGATCCTGATTAAATGCGATTTTTTCATTTTCAATCATTTGTAATATAATAGTGCGGGAGCTGAGTCTTGTCTCGCATTCCGTTATATGTAACAAAATTTTCTTTGTTTTAAAAAAGACATATCAATTTCAACAAATTCTTGTTTATATTATCTGAGATTAGATACTGATATTCTGTAAAGTAGGCAAGTGTACCAATTCCTTGAGGACACAAATACTCAAAAATACTGTTATATGGTAGTTGTGACAGATGCAATTTCTATGGATGTTAGGTACCTTTTCTTTAGTGTTTCTTCTGGATGGCATCTATTGCAGCTACCATCTTAAATTTTACTGAGTATTAATCTTGACTAAGCGTCATTCTATCATGATAGGTCACAATTTTAGTCAAGGTTTAGTGAGTTTGTGGTTATACGAATTTCCCCCAATGGCCTACTAAAAATATGTGAAAGATTATGATTAACGATAAAGAATAGCTGGATGGTCCAACCCCTTCATACTAATTCATAATAATAATCAAACCCTAAGAACAATGAACATTGTTACTCCCTCATTATGGAACAATAGTTGGTGGACATGGATTGCTTGATAATAACTTGATTGTTATTCATTTATACAAGGTTTCATAAACATTAGCACAGGGCACTGACAAATATGATACACCCAGCACCCAATTAATTACAAATTTTAAAATATAATTAACACTAGCCAGTTTTTTCATGTATTTTAAATCCTGTCAAGGTTCAAATCCTGTCTACAGTCGAAATTTGTGATGTGTTGTTTCTCATATTTTGAACTAACTAGTTTGATCGTACTGCTGGGCAAAGGTCTCCCCTGCGGTCTTCCATTGTTCAGGGAAAAGAGGTATGCCTGAATCGCTGAAGTAATGATATATTTCGCCTATTTGAAGGAGTGGCACTAGATTTAAAATTCAGCCACAGAAATTCTCAGCTACAATAGCATAGATCTACACAGGTTGCAATGGCTGTTGGGCTGTTTCTCGCATCTCCTCATATCAATTTTTTTATTAAGCTACAGAAATTCGCAAAGAGATAATTAATTCGCCAAACATCAATGCATTTAAAAACAAACTAGATGAACATTTAAACGAAATTAAAAAATAGAAAGCTCACTAATCAATGTTGGATACAGGCATTATCAGTTGTTTATAGACTGCTCAAAAACAATAATAATATTAGGTGTACTTGCTTTCCTAATTCAGATTAAGTTTGAGAAATTATTTTTTTTTTTTATTGATTACAAATAGTATGCTGAGCACAGTAGTCTTCCACTAATGGACAGGACTCTTCATATCTGTCATAAAAAATAATTGAGCCTACCTCAAACAGTAATTCTTTCCATTCTCAACTCACTGCACAGGGTAGTTGTGAACACAGTAGAACATGTTTTATTTACAGTAATCATCCTTTACTTGCCTTAATACATCTGCAGGAAAATATGAGGTAGTGCTATCCTAATGTTAAGCATGAAGTAAGGTGTAAGTCTGGCAAATAGATCCCCTCATCCCAGCCAGGCTCATGTCTAGTAGTGGATGAGGACGACTCATTATTTGTTCTCGTACTTAAAACCCTTTAACTAGGCACTGTGAGTTTTAACTGAGATTCGCGAATAATTAGCAGTTTTTCCATATAGGCCAAATAAGGGAGAGTCAAGTTCAAGGTCGAGGGTAGGAGTTGGAGTACAAGCTTTGGGGCACTATGAAAAGCTTTTTATGCTTTTCATGGTTAAAAAATATACTGTAAATACAAATCAATTTTTGGACAGAAAAATTTCAAATAAAATTGACCCCATATGAAATTTATCTAAGTTCTTTTTCCAGAGTGCCTCAAAGGCTACACTCCATCCCAAATAAGCTGAGCGGTAATACATGTAGATACTAACCACTGTGTTCTGTGAAAATATTCGAACCGAGTATGCGAGGATCTTTAGGTACTCTTGGCTTGCTACGCGCCGCTCGCATCGACGCGCCGCTGGCCGTGCCACGCTCCTTCGCCTGCTGCGCGCCCATAGCCGCGCCGCTCCCAGCGAGACTACACAGAGCTGCCTATCATCATGTTCGCCCACAGGGCTCGGCGACGACGACTCAACGGATCAGTCAGCGACTTTGCGTGCGACCGCCCTCCCGCAGAGATCTTCGTCCACCCGAACTCAGAACACACAATAGCCAAACGACACTCACTCTATCACAATGCTAATATCAAGGTGTGAATTATTTTGTGTGTAGCCGTAAATACATTATCAAGCAAGACACTATTCTCATTTTCACAAAAACAATACGGCTTCCGCCATTATGTGAAATGAAAGTGACAGACAGACAGACCGGATCGGACTATTTTTTTTTTTCAATTTTCCCATTAGGGAAGGCAAAGAGCATAAGCCCATACAGCTTTGTCTTCAGGAGTTATCTTATCCTACGTTTACATAAAATTCATTACAATGCTCAACAGACTTTACGCGAGCATATCAATACAAACTATACGGTAGTGCCTTCCTTTGCTTGTTACTCCTGCCATATCGTTCATCATCAGCAGATAGTTTTGAAGAGCAAGGAACAAAGTCCGTCTGTGTTCATGTTCCCCACGCGAAACCCCAACCTAACTTAACCTAATTTAGAACTCATTATATTGCGAGTGTGGTGCCCACATTCAAAAGCTCGATAAATATTTAAATGGGAGTACAGAGTCGAACGATATAGGAGTTCTGTACTTTATTTCTCACTTCCACTACATTTTCTTTCACTACCAGCACATTATTATGTTAATCACACAACACTATCACAATAATAGCCACGAGAAACTAATTTAAGAAATCCAGAAACTCAGTCCTACAGCAATTCGTTACGATTCCCGCGCAAAATCCCTGGATCGGACCAATGATCGGGCCGATTTCGTTTTCCTATTTTCTTTTCTTTTTTTTTTGTATCGTTTTTACAACTCTGGAAACCATGTCATTTGTACTACGCGTAATAAAAAGACGCTGTGTCAAGTAAAATATATTTAAGCTCAGTTAGGTATTATCCATACCAGCTAAAGTTGTAGGTATAGGCGTATCCAGGGAGGAGGATTTGGGGATGCAAAAAATTCGCTACACTCGCGATGCATACCTCCAGTTGTGTAGATTTGGTTGAACCCACGAAACTAAATCCTGGCTATGCCTACGGTTGTTAGGGCGATTCGGCATCTTTCAGCGACTTCCAGGCTACGCTTCCAGTCGCTACTATCAAACTTTAATGCGTTTTTGTGGGTAAAGTAACCACTGAAACAGTCTAGGACTTAAAGGAATCTTTTGATAGTTCCCCAAGTAATACCGGGTGTAAGGGACAGCGTCCCGCAAACTGATAGGGGTTGGCGTCTGGGAGGGGGTTGAAACCGGACAAACGTTCCTGGAGATACCAAATGTGATTTCCAACATTATTCTGAATAAAATATGTATTTACATACTGAGCTTGATGAAATGACGAAAGAAGATGTAGCGCACATACATGGCGCCACACCAAGAAACAACAGTCCTGAAACGCGGTATCGAAGTTTTCTCAGCGACTGCATATATACAACTTTCGACTAGGCGGGTA
This sequence comes from Scrobipalpa costella, assembly GCA_949820665.1. Taxonomy (NCBI): domain Eukaryota; kingdom Metazoa; phylum Arthropoda; class Insecta; order Lepidoptera; family Gelechiidae; genus Scrobipalpa; species Scrobipalpa costella. The sequence goes on from OX463295.1 coordinate 37,856,515, forward strand.
GTTACCCTTTTCCCATCCGTCATCACTCGGCCAACTGGCCTTAAGGAAATGCTCCTAAAGAGTTTAATTTTTGCCATATTTACCTCTTGCTAGCTCCTAAAGTAACCACTACCCAAGTTTCATACTCGGGGATAGCTCTAACAATAATTATGTATTCGAGCTGCACAGAGAGCAACTTTAATTTACAAGCGGTAAACACATTCACCGCGCTACGACGCGTAGCGCGGAATCTGTTATGATTACGTTGGTAATAAAAAAATACACAATTTATTACACGATTCTGACGATGATAAATAATACCTATCTTATTATATGTTTAATTGTGTGCCTGTATTTAATGAATATTCAACTAAATGTTATTCGTAAGGGCAGCAACACACAGACGTCAGGATACGCGGCGTTACCTTCAGTCGCGTCGTATACAACACACCATTACGCCGACGCGACGGTACCTTACGCTTGACTCGGCGTCTTGTTACGAGCTAAACGTCAACAAATTAAAATGGCTCCTTCTTTGATGTTGTTGTCACATCGTTTTTGTTTACATTAGGCGATATTACTGTATCGACACGAAATCGTTGGGCTGGAAATTTACGCACTACGACTAGACTAAACGCTATCTCACACTACTGTTGTTGTCAAACGATGTCTTAACCAACAACACTGGTCGTCTCGATATCAGCACACGACACTAGAATGGACCTAATTAAAATTGTCTAAGATGTAAGGAAAAGCTTAAGTTAATAATGTTTTTCACGAATGTTTATTAGTTTCGTTAACTCAGTAACTCCCTATCAGTATGTAGTACTATTATATATAATCTGTACTTACAGTTTTCCTATCCGTATCTGGGGACCCAGCAGTGTCCTCGGCCAAGTTGAGAGCGTGATAGAAGAAGTGTGATATACTAGCCCGCCAAAATTACTGTTGTCTGGTGTACTTCATGGCATGATCTTCTTCTATCTTCTTATTTAGCCGTTATGTGTTCCACTGCTGGGCAAAGGCCTCTCTCTTCTCCCGCCATGCCTCCCTATTTTGCGCCTCTTCCGGCCATGACTTGCTGAAGGCGTCCAGCTCGTCTCGCCATCGTCGTCTCGGTCTGCCGCGTCGCCTTCTGTCAGTCGGTGGCTTCCACTGTGTAGTGATTTTTGCCCACAATTCATCCGGCATGCGGCAGACGTGGCATGATACAGATAAAAAAATAGCTATGTATCCCTTTTGATTTGGAAGTTATGGGTATGCAAAAATAGGAGAACGACACTGACTGACATAGGTAGATAGATACCCAGGAATCATCAAATAGAAATGGTACTTTCCGTTAACCTAGAAACTACGAACTAGGAATAAGCCTAGAAAGCCTTTTCTGTCTCTGTTTTTCTCTACGGCAGGTTATGGTTATCGTCCATGTAAAGTACTTTATTTTATAGGTACATGATAGATATTATCATGTTTGTCTCGTAACAAGTTAAATTATTTTTTATAAATTATGGATTTCCTAGATTTATAAATGCTACTGGCAATAATCGACGCCACAGGAGAGGATAATTAATTAGACATTTTTGGTTTATCCATTGAACATGATGCGAATGCAAGAGGGGAAGTTCCAAAAATATGCTCTGTACCGAAGATACCCTGATAATATTTTCCAATATTTTCGGATGTCTATTCCATCTTTTGATTAATTATTATTTATAATTCGTAATGTTAACATATTTTGAAGAAACAAACAACTCATACATAGCGCTTCTATTTCCTCGACAGCAAGATTAATGATGAGAGCCGAATCCTAAAGTTACAGATGACAGCTCAACCACAGGTCGTTATAATACCTTGTTACGTCGTCATCTTTTCAAATCAAAATTCAATAATACACTATCTCCCTAATTAATAACAAACAAAAGATATACATTATTTGTATATTTTGTACAAAGTTTTCACAATCCCGACAGTAAATAATTCATTACTTCATGCATGTTGCCCTTCACATTTATCTATTGCTTGGGTGCAGTGCAGGTGGTGGGTCTCTCGGGGTTGCCTTAACCCTAAAGAGCGCGTCTCCCAGGTGCATCGGGGAATGCTCGTCAGCTCCGCTGAAGGGTAGGAGGGAAATAAAACAGGATTTTTTTTAAATAAGTTTATTAATTTTAACTTCCAGCGAAATGATAGTTCCTTTTTCAAATAATTACATTATTTATGGTATATAATATACTAGCAGCCTGTCCCGGCTTTGCACGGGTTTAATAATTGCCGAAGATATATATTAAGTTAAGCTGTCCCTTATAACTAGTATTTTAACGTCCATTACACTTGGAATTATACGACTTCGGCAATTGGCCGTTTCATGTTTGCCAGTCCGCGAAATGGTTGATTTAAAACACTTATTGGCCAAATTAAAAGGACATTTCGCGGATTATGCATTTACATTTGCCAATCCGAGAAATGACCTTTTTCCGGCCAATGAGCGAATTCGGCGATTGTCCGTAACATACATATAAACCTTCCTCTTGAATTGTTATATGATCTCTATTTTAAAAAAGCAAATCGCTTCGTGAATAAGCCATTATTGTTAGGAAAAAGCAGCTAGGTTAGAGCGTCTGACAAATTTTTACTCTTCTGTGGATGAACCCAATTTTTTTTTGTTTACTGTGCGAAGGAGTGAACATTGCTTTTTCGAGTTACAGTAAACAAAACCAAATGTAATCAGTAATCCAATTACTTTTTGCCCAACACTGCTAACAGAGTACTTAATCAGATTACATCAACTAATATAACTACCTATGTATGAGGAAATTTTGGAATGCAAATAAATTATTGAGAATTTAAAAACTCTACTTTAAGATTTCAAGCTCATCTTATCATATTATTGAGAGCTAAAAATAAAATAATACTGAAGAAAAAAAATCGACTATTAGTTAACAAGATAGAATTTCTTGCTGCCCGGTGCACCACGCTTATGTACCGCCGATGTCCCGATTAGAAATCATAAAAAAAACCACGGAATTCTACGCAAAATTATTCAGTCAGGCACTTGCTTACATTTTTATTTTTGACACTATGATTTTTTGTAGAGTAAGATTATTTCAGATTCTGTCCATTTGTGTGGCACCGTTTCCTCGTGCAATATTTTGTTCCTTAGTAGAGTGATAGGTGTCAGTAGTAGAGTTCTTGCAAACTTGATACATTCGTTTGTGATCCCATCTGGGCCTGGGCTTTTTTCTAACTTAAGCTTCATAATTTGTTTAAGGATTTCAGGTTCTGTGAATTCCTGAATTTGGGAATTATATCTAAATTGGTCGAGTGTATTTGTTTTAGTAATGGAAGTCCATTACCTAAAATGTAGAGCATTAAAATGTAGAGTCAATTAATTTTAGAGAATTATTTGGTGGCTTAATGTACCTGAGTGTTGCACAAGGCCTGACATTACATTTGCTTGTAATTTTCTAAGTCAATTTAATTATAATTACAATAAGGAACATTGGATAGCGGCCAAAAGGATTCTTCGATATCTGTCTAAGACTATTGATCATGGTTTAGTGTTTGAAAAATGCAATAATTTTGATCTCAATATTTATGTAGATGCAGATTGGGCGAATAATCCTATTGATCGCAAATCTTTCACAGGATATTTAGTTAAATTTGGTTCTGTAAATTGGGAGAGTTAGAAGCAGCGCTGCGTCGCTATGTCAAGTACTGAAGCAGAGTACCTCGCCATCAGCAATGCCTGTAAAGATGTATTGTTTGTTAAAACATTTTGGAATGAAGTATTGAAATGTCTAATTCACAATGATAATCAAAGTGCTCAGAAAATTTTAGAATCTAAAGATAGTCACAAATGAACAAAACACATAGATGTCCGTTACCATTTTATCAAGGATTTAGCATGCAAATGTTGTTTACTTACCTACAGGTAAAATTATAGCGGATCTGTAAAACATAATAATATGTTCAGACATAGAATGAATGTAAGAATTCTACCATGATGTATCTTGTGTGCATGCTACCTGTTTTAGTGAATGTTTTGTTTGCTTGATATTTTTTAAATTGGATTGTTGTTTTTTAAATTAATAACACGAGCTCTATGTAATAATGTATAAGTAGTCGATATTTTACTAACTGTACATCTTTATAACTTAATGGTTATTTGTTGAAGTTAGGAGACTTCTGTTAGGTATATAGTGTAAGTGTTAGATATTATATGTACCCTATAAACTCAAGTCCATCGCATAACTCTTTATTGTTAAAAAGTTATGCGATGTAATTCATTGTCTGTGGTCTAAAATGTCACTTTTATTCCTTCTTGAGATCTCCATTATCATGTCGATAACCTCTTCAAATTAATAATACCAGTGTACCCAATTTGTATATAACTTTTATTGAAATTAAAGCTTAAACTCAATACCCACGTACGTATGACTTTTTAAAGTGTATTTGAGGCCGATTTCTATTCTATTAATAAGAACCATCTCGATAAATAAAAATAGACGCTCAAAATAGTGGAAGACGAGGGAGGCCTTTGCCCAGCAGTGGGATGATGTAGGCTAAATAAGATAAGATAATAGGTTTACGGGCATCACAGAATAATTAGCGCTATCGTAGTTTATTAGATACGTCGTGTGTGTTCCATTTCTTGGAAATAGAAGCTTTGCCCTGCAATCAATGCCATCTAGTAGTCCAGTAGAAAATGATATGTCTGCATCTTACTTATTGCCTCCATGGTCTGCTTCGATTCGTAGCGCCACCTGACTTCACCAGTTTTGCTGTATGACATGAGGCATCTGTACTATAGTATCATATTATCTGTGCAAATGTATCAAACCTGGACTTTGGACCTCAAAACCACAAAAAAATCCAGACTACTCAAAGTAGAATGGAACGGAGTTGTCTAGGTTTAAAACTAAAAGATAGGTAGAATGGAACGGAGTTGTCTAGGTTTAAAACTAAAAGATAGGTAGAATGGAACGGAGTTGTCTAGGTTTAAAACTAAAAGATAGGTAGAATGAAACGGAGTTGTCTAGGTTTAAAACTAAAAGATAGGGTGAGGAATGTGGTAAACCGCGAAAAAAAAATATATATTAGGTACTGATGCTCTAACTTTTTCACTACAGAGGAAATGGAAGTGGGCAGGTCAAGTTGCTAGATATAATGATAGATAAGAATGTAATTCCTTGGAGGAGGCTTTTACCCATAGAAAATTTGTGAAAATTAATTAATCTTATGCTAAAACCAATATTATAATTTAATAAATATTGTAATTTAATTATTATGCATGCTTAAAATTGAAATGTAAACAATAAATTAAAATCTAATCTAGGATTGGGTCTGGTTTTCCTTCTGGGTTGCGGAGGTCAGATGGCAGTCGCTCTGTGTAAAAACCAGTACCCTAGTTCAATACCCTAGATTAGGTAGCCGACCCCGTAAGATACGGGATAAAGCTAGGGAGATGCTTAAAATTAAAATGTAATTAAATACTATGGAATTAAATAAAAGCTTTATTATTATTATATTATTATGAAGCATTGTCTCTTGTCTATACGGTTTCTGACAAGTGTATCGCACAAGCGAAAAGCGCGAGCGTGTAGTCCATGGCCCCTCGCAATGAGAGCTATCGCGTATGAATTCGTAGCGTGAGGTCTCCAAAATGTTAAATTTCTTATTTTGTGGATGAGATAGCTAATACGAGTTACGGGTCTTTTTATTACCCGATGAATTACAGAAACAGTTTTATCAACTTATTTTTATAGCACTGCTACACACTGCATTATGCTTAACATTCTTAACATATTATCAGTAAATAAAACCAAAATTTAAAAAAATATATTATAAAAGCATTTAATATCAACAAGAAGAAGCCATAGCAAAAAAAAAACAAGAAGCAACCGGACCTCATGCGACAGTGGCGCCAACTGGCGAGCATTTATGTCTTTCCAAGTAGATATTTAAATAAAGGTAAACAATCTCGATAGGTCATTTTATTTAACCTTTTCACCGCCAAGCAATACAGGTAAAAAAAATGCAGCCAGCGCCATACCAATTTCTAGGTAAAGATAATATATAGATAGTAAATCTTTACTTTTTAAACAAAGCTTTTTTAATCTAAAACCATTATTTTGCTTCCTAATTTTCAGTTGTTCTTTCATATAGGTCAAAACAATAATATATCATAATGGTAGTAGAGGTGGTATACTGAACAACACTTTGAATATTCAATAAGTTAATCTTTAGGTCAGTTTTCGAATTAGCACTGGTGCATCTCTATTACGCGTCTCTATACATCGCGTTGTCGGCTATAGACGACTGTGGCGTCGGTGGCATTTAAATTTTCTGAAACCGTTAGGGCAAATAAGGATGTAATATAGAACATCGATAAAAAATATGAAAATGAAATTCTTCAACTTTAGAACATCAAAGGATTTATTCTGGTACCTACGTTAATATTTCATTGCGACTTTTTATTCATTCATTTCCGTTCCTTTTTTTTATTTTACTTATGTTGAATATTCATTAAAAACGACAAACTATCAATGGTCAAGCAATTATCGCTGTGCACGAGTCGGCGAAAACGGTTTGTCGATACTCAATCAAACAAAGAGAAAAATGTCTAATTCTTAGCATATTTCTGCAAATCGATGTAGGAAATATTTTCATTATACATTACAATAATAAGAAAACGTTATTGTTATGACAGACTTGACAAATATACACATAGTATAATCCGTATAGATATTGTAGGTTATCGATGATTTATATTTGAACTAGCAAGGAACAACACTTCCAGTCGTGTGGGGCCGACTGTGACGTGTGCGAATTGTACTTCTGCAGGTTCAAAACGTAATCAGTATTTTTCTTATTTTATACTACAAAACGAATAAATATCTAATCGCAAAAGTTTATAAATCAAAGTAGAACGTACAAAACTTTTTAACTACATGTTGTCGGCTTTAGCCGACCGTGGCGCTGACGGCAAGTCGCGGGTTGTCGGCTATACCCGACTGTGGCGGTGAAAAGGTTAAGGGGATCCTCGGTGCATGCCAGCGCGCCCTTATCTCTTTAAAAATCATTTCTCACTGAAAACGCAATTAATCGAAAATCCGGTAGATCAGATCGAAGTATAAGTACTAAAGTTTATTTTAAGAATTATAAATTAACTAGCGACCCGCCCCGGCTTCGCACAGAAATGATCAGTGTTTCTCTACTATATTAAGCATGTATTATATATATAATCTTTCCTCTTGAATCACTCTATCCATTAAAAGAAACCACATCGAAATCCGTTGCGTAGTTTTAAAGATTTATGCATACATAGGGATATAGGGACAGAGAAAGCGACTTTGTTTTATACTATGTAGTGATAATTCAGTATTCACTGCAGTTACAGATAGCAAAATTGGCAAAGTAGTTCCATTACCAAAACTGTTATTTCATCGCGTTTTCATATCCAATTAACTGATTTCAGAAAAAGATGTGTAAAAATTGTTCACCTTCATTAAAACACCTTGTTAGAGAGACATTGGAGCGGTAGCCCTCATTACCAGAGTTTGCTATGGTAGAACTTGACATCGACATATCCGCGCGTCGTGAGTTGCGAGTCGCGGCGGGGTTGAGCCGAGCCGGCCGCCGTCAGAGACGCGCCGTCCCTGTGCTCCTGGCGACCTGCCTGCAACGGAGTTTCGTTCGCCTCCACCTGAAAAAAAAAAAAAAACAATACATACATATAATCACGCCTTTATCCTTTATGGGGTAGGCAGAGCGTAAACGACCTACACAGAGGTCGTTCCGGCACGTGTGACAAAAGTTTTGAGGGTTATTTAAGATAGATTTATAGGTAGGTTTCTTGCTGTAGTGACAGATTGTCAGCCCATCGCCTTAATTGCAATATGCTGAAACCCTCGGATCCCTTAGCAGGTTTTTACAGCATGCCCGGGAGGAAATGCAGCTGGCACATTCTATGTTTTTCTCGCTCCCAGTCCGGCATGGAAGTAATTAATTAATATTAGTGAATAATTTAAAATTACAGTCTTATCTAATTGACCCCTATCTCCACTTTGACAGTCTTCTAAACAAGTACACTTTTTTCTAACTCTCTCTCAATGTCGTTTCGGTAAAGAGGCTGCAATCTTGTAGACACATTTTCTCTTAATGTCTTGCTTTTGATTGAAACACTTTCGGTGGTTTTCGGGTCTCCTCTTTACTTTTCAAATATCCACTTGAGAAAAAATCTGCTGGCATCAAATAGGGTTCTTTCACGGAATATTTTCGTTCTCCTACAAAATTACTTTTCCGGGAACATACCTTTTACTAACAATAGATACTTCAAAACGTAGAAGCTTGGGGTAGAAGGTAGTAGAGCCCGATGGTGTAGTGGATAGGGACGCTGCCTCCTGAGCGGGAAGGTCTTGGTTCGAATCCCACCAAGTATCGTGCTAAGCATTAGCGGTTTGAAAAGTCTGACCTAATCTAGAATTGGGTCTGGTTTTCCTCTGAGCTGCGGAGGTTAGATGGCAGTCGCTTTATGTAAAAACCAGTATCGTACAATCACCTAGATTAGGTAGATAACCCTGAGAGATACGGGATAAGGTGACGGGAGATGATGAGATACTCCAAAATGTGCGGAAAATGGCTCCATATTGCTGCATCCATGTGTTTTGATTGTTGCCAGCCAAATTCATGTAAATTTGATAGTAGAAAGTCCCGTCATTATTCGGTAGAGATCACAGTGACCGTACGGCATCAACCTTGCTGAAAACACAGGGCCCGACGCTTTTCAGCAGAATTCTTATTATGGAAGTATTTGAAGGATATGAACACCTGCAATCCAACGAAGTGTAAAATAAGTGTCTGTGCTTTCATTAAAAGCAAACATTGGAGAAGATATGTCTGCAGCAACACGGCTTCTTTCGCGAAAGACCTTGTAAGAATGAGAAATTAGTGTACTAGTTTAGAATACTGTCAAAGTCGAGACAGTGGCCATTAGGATAAGATTACTTTTTAAATAATTTCCCGGTTATTATATTTTCAACACATACAATTTTTTTATAATACCAGGTGTAAGGGACAGCTTCCTGCAAACTGATAGGAATTGCTCAGTCAACGATACTACAAATGCTACCGGGAGTAAAAAATAAATTACTAACCTTGGGGTGTCAATCTACCCATGAAACTGAACAACTTTCGCCAAGAAACATAGGAAAAAAAATAAAAAAATATTTGCGCAAAAAATTACAGGTATAGGTAGGTAGGTATAGTACTTATATTAGTTAAGTCGTGATTTTGGCAACTACGAATTGGTACCAATGCCATTCAAAGATTTTGCGCTCATAACGTGGCCACATCAACAGCCTTTTGGTTAGCGCTGAAGAGGTCCTCCTGCGTGCTGGAGCCGAATTTTTGTACCGCTCGAAACCTAATGCGCATACGAAAGAGTAAAGTTCCAATGCCAAAAAGACTACACCCCTTTGGTCAAAAAATGTATTACTCCTGTATAATTTGGTTGGACAAATTAACATGGACTCAAAGAAAAAATACGCGGCCTGTTCATGAGGCGTGTTACACCCTGCATTCACACGCACCTGCAGCGTGGTCGGGCGCTCCCGGCTGGGCCCGGGCGCCGCCTCGGGCCGCGAGGAAATCGGCCGCGCAATAGAGAACTCTGGCTCCGGCGTGCTCTCGCCGATCAGGTCGGGCGTGTTCGACCCGGATGAGCCCCTTCAAAATAAAAGCATCTTAAAGGGCGTACGATTCGCGAGAATTTCAAGTAGTTAATTCCCAATTTTATTATCCAGAATTTAGCACATTTGTAATACAAAGGTTATATGGTTAGTGTGATTAACTGTATTCTGGATGATAAAATTGCGAATTACTTGAAATTGGCCACTTTTAGCATATTTATAATACAAAGCTTAAATACTCAATATAAATTATTTAATTTTGGAGGCTAGTTGACTCATTTTCAAAGTAGCTGTAAAATAATTGTTATTTATCAATTGCACACATGATCATACAGAGGACACAAATATAAAAAAAAACAATAGCACAACAGGTACAGCTTATCTCTAAAAAGAAATCTCTTCCAGCTGACCTACGGTAGTGAAAGTGCATAAGTGAGGCAGAAAAGGCGTGTACAATTATAATATAGGTAAAATTACATTAAATAAAATGCAAAGCTCAATATCATAATAAAAAATAATAAACATACCTAATAATACATATACCTAAAATCTACATAAATATATACATACAGTTATAAATAAATAATATATCGTACTAGTATAACAAATAATACATAATAATTATATAAATTGCAGATAACTAGTAAACTTATAAAAATATGACAATAACGAATTAATTTGGAAGAGAAAGATAGTACTATTTTACTCGCTTTTTGAAAACTGTGATAGAAGGACTATCACGCACCGTGTGCGTGACAGTCCTTCTATCACAGTTTGGCTGCATGTACAGTGAAGGAGTAGCTGAAGAAGTCAGTGTTGAGAAGGAATGCTTAAAATTGTCCTGACATGGGAGCAAAAAGGATTGTCCTGTGGTCGAGAGAAATGGAAGATCTCTTTGAGATATGACGGAGAAGAAAGGTTGTGGAGAACATTAAAGAGAAATGATAATACATGGGCATTTCTTCGATGCCGTATTGGAAGCCACTTGAGCTGGGAACGAAACTGTGAGATGTGGTCGTATTTGCGTAAGCCGAATATAAATCTGATGCAAAGGTTTTGATTTATCAACAACTCCTCAGTGGCATCCAAGTAGCATGTGTCAGCATAATCCAAGGAGAATAATGAGAGTTTGAGCAAGAGTAATTTTAGTTTTTAAAGGCAAGAAATTCTGGAGGTGTTTAAGCGAATGAAAAGAATAGTATACCTTTTTACTGACATCCTTGACCTGCGCAGACCAACTCAAATTGCTGTCCAGAAGTACACCAAGATTTTTTTGCGGTTTTTGAGTAAACAATAGATGTGCCATTGTACATAATGGGTGGAATACTAGGAGGATCCAATTGCCTACACATATACGAGCCACCAATTATCATCGCCTGTGATTTATTAGGGTTGACCACTAGCACAGCTCGGACACTCCTAATTACAATGTCATTTTGGTCATACATCGACAGACGGCATGTTGCACTTGGCCTGCGTTTGCGTGCGTGTTATAAGGCTTGACAAATTTTGATATACCGGTCATAATCATCACTTGATTAATCTGGTTCTTGATTAAATCAATGTTTCAAAGTAGTTCACTGTAACTGAATAGTTAGAATAGTTTAGGTTGCTTATTTTGTATGAAGTTACTTACCATCCCTCATCATTCGAGAATCTAAAAAAGTTCCTACTGGAGTCATATCTTGTGGTAGAAAGACATCCGTACACGGAACAGTACCTAACCATCTTTGGAACACAAATCTTTATTATTTTCGTTACATTGGGAAACATGAGCGCGCCATGCACGCTAAGCGTACGCACAATGTGACCTACAATCCGGCGCTGAGTGTGACGTATATCGGACTTGGGGAGGTAAGTTTCCATTCTGTATGTAGTACTATTATATATTCTGTGAAACTAGTCCAAAGGACTCAGCCCAATCCGCAATTTTTCTTAAGTCGTCGTTGACTGCTGCAGTAGCAGTGTTGATATCATCACTTTTAAAGTGACGATATAGTTGCAAATCGTCTGCATAGAGAAGCTAGAGGAGATCACAAATGTAGCTGTGTTAATGAACACGGAAAAAAGAAGAGGTGAAAGAACGCCACCCTGTGGTACGCCCGCAGAGAGATCACACCAATCCGAGACAACCTCTTCACAGCGGATCCGCTGCGAACGGCCAGGAAGGTATGAATCAAACCATGTTATGGCCGAGGAGATGTTAAGAGAGCGAAGAATGGCAAGAAGAACATCAAAGTCGACTGAATTGAAGGCATTACTAAAGTCAAGCAAGATAAGAATAGTCAGACTTATTCTCCATGGCATGGCCAATGTCATCATTGACTTTAAGAAGTGCAGTTACGGTACTGTGGCCACCACGAAAACCAGATTGATAAGGAGACAGAAGAGCGTTAGACGTAATGAAGTTAGCTAGCTGCTTGTGGACACTGTGTTCAAAGACTTTGGAAAGAAATGGCAAGATGAATATGGGTCGGAATTGGGAGAATGATTCAAGTTTAGAACCTTTAGGGAGTGGAATAAGATCGGCACTTTTCCCATACCGAGGTAAAAGAACTCGTTAAAGATGCGAGTGAGAATTGGTAAGAGTTCAGTTAGGATAAGAGAGAAAATACGGGATGAAAGGATATCATTACCCACAGCAGTAGAGGTAATTGATAATATATGCTTCTTCACATCATCCTCAGTAACAGTATTAAATGAGACACAGGTACACTGTGGAAGTGGTTTACTACTGATGTTGGCAATGTTTGTGCACTTTACCCTATCATTTAGGGTAACAGGTGGTGTGGAGAAATGCAAATTAAGTGCGTTCAAATCGAGAGCTCCACTTGGGGCACCTAGCGATTTATCAATACAGAGTGTGAAAAAAAATGCGGTTGGTGGCCGTTATTCGCAAAGAACTATGATTTTTTCGATTCACTGCGTTTTCAGTGAATTATGTTTCTTTCATATTTTACTAATGGGGGAGCCTAGTATCATCACCTTAACACATTGGAAAATGTTTCTGGTTAAAACAAAACATTTGTGTAGAAGGCCTAGCAGCCATCACGATTTCTGACGAGGAAGATGTCACGTGTTCTCTATTTTAGCAATCGGGTAATTACTTTTATACCATACGTAAGTATGTCTTTACATTTATTTAATAAACTTTGACTAAATATGAAGTTGTTTTATTTCACGACTGCCGCAATAGTATTTCCAACTCAGTTTTAGAATTAAGGTAAACAAAGTTTCATGTCTTTAATCGAAGATCTTGTATCTAAAATAAATTTTAACTATTTGATATGATAGCATAATAAAAGTAATAGAAGTTTTAGTAATTTAACTAATTTGCCAACACGTATAATTTATTTTTGAAATGTGTTTTTGTATAAAAAGACATAAAACTTTGTTTACTTTATTTTAAAACTGAGTTACAAATACTAAGGTCATACTTAGTTCAAACTTTTTAAATTAAAAGTAAAATTGGGAGGGTAAGTAAATTGAAACTACTGCCTATAATGATCATAACATAATATTTCAAAAGGAAATGTCTGGGAAAAATATAACAGCATGGCCCCGCTAGCCAAAGCTTTGTTTAGTGCAAAATTATTCTGATGCCTTTGGGGTACTAAATCTAATTTCTTTAATACAAACAGTACTAAGTGCTTCTCATGTCATGGTATCATCCACACTTTCCTACAATGTTCCAAACCCGCTACGTATACGGACATACTCATACAAGGCGAATCTGCGAAAAAAATACTGCAGTCTGGAAAAAACTGTTAAAAATGAATTAATTGCATATTCAAATGGGGTAACGCGAATTTCCTTGAAATATTTTAAAACTGCCGCTTTTGCAAATTGTCACTGAGATCGTTGTGGAACAAAATCTCACACTCAACAGAAACTGCCTAAAATAGTAACTAACATTTTGTCCGATTTATGATGTTAGGATCGGAAGATCTAGATAATCCATAACTTATTTGAAGTTGTGCGTATAGACACGCGCCTTTGCATGCGTAGCTTTTTAGCTACAATCTGCACATAATAACAAAGAGTTACAGAACTGTCTTTTTAGAGATAAAATAAAAAGATTTAAGTTAAAAGCATTTATTTATTGCATTACTTTGGTCACTAAAAACAATAGTTGACAAGCTGAACCAGAAAACATGTCAATAGAAATTGTAATATATATAAATAGGAGAATATGTTTGTATTATTGCCATAACATGCTGGCTACACAAACATTTATATAAAATAGCAAAAAAAACTATATTTAAAAAGTAAAATTGCTGAAAAAGGTTAATTATAGATAACATTTCTAACTACCAACAAGGTTTTCCCTAAAAGTTTATGGATTCGACCGATCTGTACATCAAACATATATATTAATAGCTGTGCCCGCGACTTCGTACGCCCGGTTTGTATGGAAAACACGCACCATCGAACATACTGAAAACGCTTCTCCGCTCGTAGGACCGGGATCTGCTAACCCGCGCGCGGATGCGTGTTTCGCATTGTCTGATCTTTGTTTTGGAATGGAAAACACGCGAAACTGGGGTACTTACTTAATATTAGAATAGTTTGCGTGATAATTTCTAACCTAGGCTGGCATCAAAATCGGTTACAACAACCGAAATTCAATTTCCTACATACATCCTAAGTTATGAAGTGTGATTATTTGTATCGTAACTTTGATTTTTAATAATGCTCAGACGAATAAAAAAGTTCCATAAAAATCGGTTAAGAAACAGCCAAAATTAAATTTCGTTTCTTTTTTAGAAATTTTGTCTGTCTGTATGTTACCACATCACGCCAAAACTACTGAACCGATTTCGATGGGACTTTTTTTATTCAACTGTGTGTAACCCGGATTGCAGCTTAGGATACCTAAAATCACGCTACCTGACTTAGGGGGTAGGCATGAAATTGAAATTTGGCTGTTTCTTAACCGATTTTTATGAAACTTTTTTTATTTGACTGAGCATTATTAAAAATCAAAGTTACGATACAAATAATCACACTTTATAACTTAGGCAAGAAATTGAAATTTGGCTGTTTCTTAACCGATTTTTATGAAACTTTTTTATTCGACTGAGCATTGTTTAAAATAAAATTTACGAAACAAATAATCACGCCTCATGACTTAGGAGGTAGGTAGAAAATTGAATTAGAGTTGTTTTTAACCGATTTTGATGAAACTTTTTTTGTTTGACTGAGCATTACTTAAACTCAAAGTTACGATAAAAATTATCACGCCACCTGACTAAGGTCGAAGGCAGGAAATTGAACTCTGATCGTTTTTACCGATCTTAAATGGACTTTTTATTTGACTGAGTTTTTTTAATTATCTGGTGGTCAGCCTAGGTTATAAATAATTACGCAAACCATTCGCATATTGAGTACCCCAGTTCGTATGGAAAACACGCAGTGTCGAACATACTGAAAACGCTACTCCGCGCGTAGGAGCGGGATATGCTAGGTCGCGCGCGGAATCGTGTTTTGCATACAAAAACAAAAATAAGACAATGCGAAACACGCTACCGCGAGCAGGTTAGCAGATCCCGCTCCTACGCGCGGAGTAGCGTTTTCAGTATGTTTAACGCTGCGTGTTTTCCATACAAACCGGGGGTACGCAGTCGCGGGCATAGCTAGTAAAAAAATAATTAATAATTTGTAAGTAAACGCCCAAGATAGGGAGTCATGGAGGGAACGGAGAGACGCCTTTGCCCAGCAGCGGGACACTTATAATTTAATGGGAATTAAATAAAATTTATTATTATTATATAATATAAGATAAGTGAGTAAACGCATTGTAAACAATAAAATAAACTAAAACGTAAATTAAATACGCAAATTAATCACAGTGCAGTGCATCATCTAATTATTATTTATAAAATTAATTTAAGTGCAGTAATAATATAAAATGAACTACGCCAACACTTTCACGAACTGACAAGCGCCATTACCTATTACAAGAACATCTTATAAAAACATTACATTTAAATTGGTTTCATTTACCTACTACATTATGCATTATTAATGATTAAACTTTTACAAGTAGCGCCACAATTTTTTTTTTATTTGACTAAAATTTTGATAACTGTCTGTAGTCTATACTATAGGAAACCAGCGACCCGCTCCGGTTTCGGTCGGAGATTTTAATTATTCTGTACTATACATGCATGTATTAAACATATAAACCTGCCTCTTGAAACACTTGACCCGCATCAAAATCTGTTGCGTAGTTCTAAGATCTAAGCATACAGACAGCGGGAAGCGACTTTGTTTTATACTATGTGTTAGTGATTAATACAAAATCATACTATCCCTTATCCTTATTTTATTATACAGGGTGTAAAAAAAAGTACTGTGTTCCTTAAAACCACGTATTATACAACAACACTAACCGCACAATAAATTAAAATATAAAACTGAAACAAGTGAGCCAACTGTAGTCACACACATTACGGTGTTCGTCACATCCCCTCGCCCACCCGGCCACACCGCCACCGCGCTCACTGTAGTGTGCATGACTACGGTTGGCCTACTTTCTGTTTTACGGATTTAATAAAATCTTAACTTAAATGTTATTGTTAATTTTATTTAATATGTGGTTTGTGTTGTATATCACGAATACATTACGTGGTTTAAAGGAACGTAGTAGTTTTTTTTACACCCTGTATTGTATAGTACCTAAGTAAATTCTCCTAGGTTACACTGTATTTTACTAGTGTATATTTTGTTCCATTTTGTGCAATAAAATACAGGGTAACAATTCTGTATAAAATTTTTGTCGTTCTAAGTTTGTAATAAACAAATATATGATTAGTACGAGATTGATAATACCCGGAGTAAAAAAAATTGCTGGCTAAATTTTAGGTTGCGAACCTACAAATGAAACCGAAGAAGTTTCCCCGAAATATGAAAAAATAAATTAGTCCTCCCATACAAAATTACTCGAGCAGCCGACACTCTGCGCCGACACCATTTGTATGAGAAGCCTATGATATTTTTTTTAATATCGTCCTAATCCTTGAAGAAAGTTGTTTTATTACATGGGTATGTTCACACCTTAAAATTTGGCCAATAAATATTTTTACTCCCTGTATTTAGCATCGTAAACGGTAATGGCGCCCCTTACCGGGAATGAGTTTCATTAGGTTTATTTTATTATGAAAGTCGGGTTTCCATTATAAAAGTAGCTTGCGCGCCATTTGTAAAGTTACAAGTAACTTGCGCAATCGAAAACTTTACATGCATTTGTTTTTAACTTTTAGGGGCGGTTTACATTAGGACAGTTGTAAGTACAGTGCATAAGTTGGTAAGTTGATTTTCAAATTGACGTTAGCACGGTTCAAGTACCTGGTTCTATTTTGATTCAAGTTGAAAGGCAATTTGAACTTCAACTTGAAAGCTAACTGGGAGACCGTTTACACGTTTCAACTTACCAACTGTACTTGTCTGCGCGTGTCTGTGCTATGCCAGTTGCAGACGCAGGTGAAACCCTATGTCAAACACTTGCACGCCACTAGAAACTTGCACGTTAGTCGCAAAATGCGGTTTCTAATGTAAGCAGGCCTGTGTCACAACGCACTTTAGATAGTGAAACCGGTTACGCCGAATGCCGCCGTATGGCAGCTAATGCGGTCGGGTTGTGAATCGTCTGAAATGTCTCGATTAACGTACAGTCGTCTTCCTCTCCTTATTTCGAATTTGTGTCGCGCGCTAGCTAACCCTAAGGT
Source organism: Scrobipalpa costella (assembly GCA_949820665.1). Classification (NCBI taxonomy): domain Eukaryota; kingdom Metazoa; phylum Arthropoda; class Insecta; order Lepidoptera; family Gelechiidae; genus Scrobipalpa; species Scrobipalpa costella. Next base: position 37,873,910 of record OX463295.1, read on the forward strand.
ACCTAAGACGTGTAATTGTGCGCGTTATTTTGAGTGATTAGGATATTTCGACTTTCCGCGTTACGCGTAAGGCATAATTTAACATGAATTTATAATTCAAGATATGTCTTTAGCTTTTTGAGCGAGCGTTGTAGGGGAGTGAGATATCTGTACCGTTAAGGTACTATTTATTATTCTGTGATGCAAGTAACTTGTACGCCAACGTGACGTCATCTTGCGTAAGTACTTGCATAATGGAAACCCGGCTAAGGATTAGAGTTAAGTTAAATGCCTTTTCATGGTCTATTCTCAGTCCGTTATTATTACAATATCTTGATAGGAATAGGAACAATAATTTTATTGTTGAATACTACCCCATCCTCCACATAACCAAATAAAATATGTTTAAAATTTTGTATTTTTTTTTTAATACACATTTTTATTAAATCGTGTCATTCCACTTTAGATAATTACACAACAATAAAACTACCGTCCTAAACTTTCGTGCCCACGACGGTTCTGCGAACTAATGTTAAATTAAAACTAATGGAAGGATCATTTCTAGTTGCGGTGTGAGACCGAGTGCCCAATTGTCAAGGGGTGGACAATACAATTGTCAACACATGGAAAATACAGTTGTAAACTGGTTAACAATATAGAGACAATTCAGTTGTCAACGAGTGGACAGTTGAATTATCAACGGGTGCACAATTCAATTATCAACGGGTAGACAATTCAGCTGTCAATACATAGATAATTCAGTTGGCAACACGTGGACAATTCAGTTGGCAACACGTGGACAATTCAGTTGTCAACAGATAGACAATTCGGTTTCAAACTGGTGTTGGTATTCCGGCCGGCGTTCATTGCTCGTCCTAGACCTAGCCGCGCGAAACTGAAAGCGTAACGAAAATGCATGAAAAGACTTATTGTTATCAAAATTTTAAAGTTATTAAAATTTTCACAATCTTGGAGTTATAAAGTGGCGTGACTAGAAATGTGCCGATCTTGAGAATATTCCCCAAGGAGAGAATATTCTCCCGAAATTCTCCGAGAATTCCCGGAAACGAGAATATTGAAAAAATAAGTAATTAGTATAAAATAGTCAAGAGCTTTACTTTTCGGTTCATTGTGCTTGCGTACGTAACCTTACACGAAAATATCACCTCTTGAGCTTTGAACGTAACTGATGACTAAACTATGTAAATGACGTATCGATGATGTCTTTTGTCTCGCTCTTTCACGATAACATGTAGCAAAATAACAGGTATGGGGGCCTTTGTATATAGTTTCGTTATTTTTGTACGCAAGTTAATTTTAAAAAAAACTCGATAAATATCTTTAGGTTGACTATTTATAAGTAATAGATATTTGAGGTTTGTTTGTGCTCGTGATTACAAACAATATTCTCCCAGGAATATAGGTAGAAATATGAAAAATATAATTAAAAATATCTTGGGGAATATTCTACATGTTCCTGGGGAATAATATTCTAAGGAAATTTCCGATTGGAGAACGGCACATTGCTAGGCGTGGCACGTGCATGCAAAATTAACAGTGGAAAATAGAAAATTAAAAAAAAAACACATCAAATGCGCAACATAAACCAAATACTAATTTAATAGCGAATAAGAAGACGGCGGGGGCAAAAAAATAATTAATTATAAATTAATTTTGAAGCGTCTTTGTATTGTGTACCCTTATATATCTTGGCTTGGTCTCTTAAGTTAGCAAATAAAATTATTATAAATTGAATAATCAGAAATATAACAACATTTTGATCAATTAAATAGTGCAAGTATGTACCACAAAAAAAAACTAATTTATACGTGTCAATCAGTGTCAATGATAACGTTATTTTCCCAGATTTTCCTACTAGTCAAATCAGCAACTTTTATAAAATGTCAAAAACGCTTTTTGTATGAAAATACTTGGTTATGACGTCACTACCCCCGTAAATATTGAGTACTCAAATCAATAACTTCTATATTTTTAACTCGATTATTAAATCTAAAGGTGCATTTTTTTTAAATGAGTGTCATCACTCATGATGGCTAAAATACTGTGGATCTCATGATCCACAGTATTTTAGCCATCATCAGTTTTAAGTATAAACGTTTTGAATTTTTTTACCCACCTAGTCAACATGCTTATTCAAATCAACCCGTTGTAAGGTGTAAGTAAGGGACAGCGTACCGCAAACAGATAGGGGTTGCTCAGTCAACGACACTGAACAACTATCAGCAGAAAACTTTTTCAGGAGGTGAAAACATAAATTTGGTTTTCCATGCAAACTGTCTGACCGAGGTGGTCATTTAGTATGGGAAATTATTTTTTTGTTTCATCTCCTGAAAGAAATTCCCGGTTTAACTTGTTCAGTTTCGTTGACTGAGCAACCCCTATCAGTTTGCGGGTCGCTGTCCCTTACACCCGGTATTACATTATTCATGCTTCTGGGAAACTGTCATAACCAACAATCATGTACGCCGAGTAATAAATAGATGCTATGATACTCACACTCAACGCAAATCACATAGAATAACAACTACTCACGAATACGTATGAATCTACAAAAAAAAAACATGCATACATACAGACATACAATGACGCCTTTGTCCCTAACGCCCTAAACAAAAGTCGTTCCGTCGCGTCTGACAATGTTTAGAGGGTTATTTAAGATAGATTTGTAAAAAGAATCAAGCTATGATATATAAGGAACAAACAGTGTTACTTTTTAATGTAATGGATTAAACATGACTTTAATTAAAATTGAGTTATGTTTTAAAATAACGTGTAGGTAAACTCAAGGTGGTAGTTTCTTCTGAAAGAGGTTATTTGAGCTTTTTGAGTTTCATCACATGAAAACAAAAATTTGCTCATCACATCACGGTGAGTTAATTTCGTAAAGTTGGTATCTCGATACCCACTTGACAGAAGAAGAAGAAGTTTAGCCGTACTCTATTTTTTTTATAAACATGACATCAGAAAGTGCCATTCTCACTGTTGAATCAAAATATTGTTCTCACCTGCTGTTTTCCTGGTAGTAGCCGGAGTTACCGCCGCCGTGGATAACCTACACATAATTATTAATGTGAATATTTTGCTGTTTTGTAGGTTAAATTTCAGGGGTGTACAGCCATTTCTTCCATGCATTTCCTCCCGGGCATACTGTAAAAACCAGCTAAGGGATCCGAGGGTTTCAGTATATTACAATTTAGACGATGGGCTGACAACCTGTCACTACAGCAATATAGCTACAAATTTATCTTAAATAACCCTCAAACTTTGTCAGACTTGGCGGAACGACCTTTGTTTAGGTCGTTTACGCTCTGCCTAACCCAATAGGGTTAATGACTATATGTATGTATCTACAGCCAAATCGGCACAATAGAGATACATACATACATATAATCACGCCTTTATCCCTAATGGGGTAGGCAGAGCGTAAACGCCCTAAACAGGGTCTCTTTTTAGGGTTATTTAAGATAGATTTGTAGGTATATTGCTGTAGTGACAGGTTGTCAGCCCATCTCCTAAATTACAATATTCTTAAACCCTCGGATCCCTTGGCTGGCCCATTACAGCATGCCCGGGAGGAAATGCAGCTGGCTCATTCTATGTTATTCTCTCGCTCCCAGGCCAGCATCCAGAGAAAACCGTAGTTAAATTGATGATGCCATGACACGACTTACCGATCCAACTACCGAAGGCGGGTGGGGCGCTGAGAACCTGCCCACCGCGACGTCCCTGCCAACGCCGGAGTGCTACTTGATAATGCCATGAGACGACTTACCGATCCAACTACCGAAGGCGGGTGGGGCGCTGAGAACCTGCCCACCGCGACGTCCCTGCCAACGCCGGAGTGCTACTTAATAATGCCATGAGACGACTTACCGATCCAACTACCGAAGGCGGGTGGGGAGCTGAGAACCTGCCCACCGCGACGTCCCTGCCAACGCCGGAGTGCTACTTGATGATGCCATGACACGACTTACCGATTAAACTACAGAAGGCGGGTGGGGCGCTGAGAACCTGCCCACCGCGGGCGGCGTTGACTCTTGATGATGCCATGACACGACTTACCGATCCAACTACAGAAGGCGGGTGGGGCGCTGAGAACCTGCCCCTCGCGGGCGTCCCTGCCAACGCCGGAGTGCTACGGCCCGACGTGCTAACAAATACACAAAACAAAATGAGAAAAGCAGATATAATATGAATCCTACAGTCATAAACTGAACATAACATACATAAAACACGCATTCATCCCTTACGGGGTAGGCAGAGCGTTAAACGACTCGTAAAAGGCGTTTTCGCCACGTCTGACAAAAATTGAGGGCAATTTTAGATTGAAAAGTGTATTGCTATAGTGACAGGTTGTCAGCCCATCGCCTAAATTACAATTAACACTGTAACCCTCGAGTCCCTTTTGCTGACTTCTACAGCATGCCCGGGAGGAAGGGCAGCTGGAACATGCTATGTTTTTCTATCTCTCCCAGCCCAGCATGGAAGGGATTCATAAACTGAAGACACTTATAAAATGAATATGGTTCTCATTTAGAGATAACTTTTGGCATTTTCTATCCCTCAGAGGTTATCGGAATGTTCACTAGAGGCATTAAGTCTATTTCTCGGAACGTGCATTTCCATGAAAGTCAATTTTACGGAGAATATCGGATGAATATACCTATGAGTAACACAAAATTGAAAAATAATTTGGTTATGCTACCTTCCTAACCTGTGCTCGCTGCTGAAGAACAGAGGCGAGACCGCGAAGTTGTTGCTCTGCCGTATGAGTCGCTCCACGCCGTAGTTACTGCGCAAGAACTGCTCCATCTTAGGAGACGGGCCGTCAATAGCCAGATTCTCCACCTTAGCGTTCTCCTCCTGCAATTAATAGAATAGGTTACTTTTTAACTGCCTCCGTGGTCTAGTGGCTAGTGCCATGGACTTCCGATCCGGAGGTCCTGGGTTCGATTCCCAGGGGGGAAACACAAAGTTGATATTTGAGAATTTATCACTTTGTGTATTTTTCCCCAATTTGGTTAGGACATTGCAGGCTGAATCACCTGCTTGTCCGAAAAGAAAAAAAGATTTCGTGCTTCGGAGGGCACGTTAAGCCGTCGGTCCCGGTCGCTGTCTTTGATAGTGGTCGTTACTCAAACCATGTCAGAGGCCTGATAGTTGTGCTACTAGGCGGTTTAAAAACTCTGACACCAGGGTTCATCGGGTCGATAGACTCGATACCCACTCAAAAGAAGAAGAAGAAGACTTGTAACAACATGAATGTTATATAATACGCTATTTGTTTACTAGTCAAATCAGCAACCTTTTATAAAAAGTCAAAAACGATGTAAGTGGGTTATGACGTCACTCACCAGTAAATATTGACTACTCAAATCAACAACTTCTATATTTTTTACTCGATTATTAAATATAAATGTTATTTTTTTTAATGATGAAAGATATCCATTAGCCATTAGTGTCCCACTGCTGGGCAAAGGCCTCTCCGGTCTCTCCACGACTCTATCCTGTGCCTGTTCCAGCCAGTTCTGTGACACTGATGGCTAGATAAGATAAGATAGATAAACCATCAGTTTTAAGTATGATCGTATTGATTTTTTTAGCCACCTCACAAAATGCCTATTGTTATAACTCCCGACTGCCGTTTTGCTATGCGTATTGATCTAACTTTTGTGAGGTCTGTGGTGAGGTGTAGAGCTCGCTTCGCTCACGCAACATAAAGTGTCCAACTCATGTGCATGTCCATGGAGGGGTTATGGTTACAAAACAGTAAAAAAACCACCCTTTTACCAACAACCAGTTACGAAAGTGGCTAAAGGGATTTTTATAAATATAGAAAAATCTAATATTTTTAATTTGTTTCTTAATGTTTTTTTTAACCTGGACCAAGTAGGTCCTTCTACCTAATAATAAAGTAATAATTTCTTACTTAGAGGTGCCTTCAAGTGTTTAACACCACGGTCACATTATAGAAGGTTGTTATTGAAAATTACTGTGTATTTTATCTCTAAAAGTACTGTTTATTTGAGGTGATTGGTTGGGTAACATCATCAGGAACAAATAGTTAAGAATTTTGATTAAATTCGTGTTTAGATTTAAGATTTACAATGATTTTATTTAGCTTCTACATAGTTCTGCTTTCATCAAACTTCTATCTTTCGTCAATCAAATAACACATATTTGACATTATTCCTCCATTGAAATGACAGTCAGAGCCCGATGGTGTAGTGGATAGGGCCGCCTGCCTCCTGATTCGAATCCCAATATGTACCTTTATTCGGCGCTTTTCCCTGCTTCGGAAGGCACGTTAAGCCGTTGGTCCCGGTTAATATTGTTTAATACCGTAGATAATAGTCGTTAAGCCATATCAGAGGACAGTGCTAAGCATTAGCGGCTTGAAAACTCTGACCGAATCTAGAATTGGGTCTGGTTTCCCTTTTGGGTTGACGAGATCAGATGGTAGGCGCTCTGTATAAAAACCAGTACCCTCGTTCAATCCCCTGGATTAGGTAGCCACGCCGTAAGATACGGGATAAGGCTAGGGAGAAGATGTCCTTAATTTAACGCTTCTCTCTCGGTTCTGATTCTGAGCTTCATAATTACGGTAAACTGCTTCCGCGGTCTAGTGGTCACAGCCATGAGCTCACGATCCGGAGGTCCTGGGTTCGATTCCCAGGAGGGGAACACAACATAGATATTTAACATAGATATTTATTTGTCAATTTAGCACTTTATGAGATAATCCTCAGTTTGGTTAAAACAATGCAGGTCTAATCACCTCCGTCCTGGTCGCTGTCTTTGATAGTGGTCGTTGCACAAGGCATGTTAGCTGGTCTCTTTCGGTCGCGTTTCATACCTGCAGCATGTGGTCGAAGAGTTGTTTCCCCAGGCCGTGCCGCTGGCGGTCCGCGCGCACGTAGAAGTCTAGCACGCACAGCGCCTCAACCTCGCGGACCACACCGCGCTCGTCGAACAGGAACAGGCGCTTGGTGCCCACCTTCAGCAGCGCCACCACCTCGCCAGCGCCACTGTTATAATACACACAATCACGCCTTTATCCCTAATGGGGTTTTACGCTCTGCCTGAGCGTAAACGACCTAAATAAAGGTCGTTTCGCCACGTCTGACAAAGTTTTGAGGGTTATTTAAGATAGACTTGTAAGTATATTGCTGTAGTGACAGGTTGTCAGCCCATCGCCTAAATTACAATACACTGTAACCCTCGAATCCCTTTTACTGACTTATACAGCATACCCGAGAAGGGCAATGTTTTTCTATCTCTCCCAGTCCAGCATGGAAGAAATAATACACTATATAATTAGAATAGAAAATCATTTATTTGTCACCCATTGATATGTACAAGCATAGCTTAACATAGATCTTATACCAGGTATAAAAACAGCATCAACTTATAGGGGTTGATCAGTCAACAAAACTGAAAAAAATTAGCAAGTTTTTTTAAGGAAGTGAAAACACAATTTAGATTTTTTTTTGTCTGATCGAGGTGGTCATTTTGTAATAAATTTAATTTTCGCCTACTGAAAGAATAACCTGGTGATAGTTGTTCAGTTTCGTTGACTGAGCAACCCCTATCAGTGCTCCCGGCTATCCCTTACACCCGGTATACTTCCAGATCAATCAATCAGCTTTAGGCCTAGCTTACTTCGCTCCATAGCTAGCAGGCTGTACTCAATTCAGATCGCCTCTTATTATGATGGCTTCTCTTACAATACAGAACATAAAAAACAGAATATCAATATAATATTGTTCAACAAAGGAATACAAACCCTTTGGCTTCTGGATCTTTGAACAGGTACAGTGTATATGAAGGAGAATTGCGGAGTTTCTCTGCCGTTGTGATGACGTTTTTCAGCCCCTGAGCTGCAGCTGACTGCTCACCAAGAGCGTCTATCACCTTGGCCAGGCTTTCCTGCATCACTCTTCAACACAAAACACAAACATTCAAACAGATGGGGCCTTACATTTTTGAATGGGGCCTGACATACTAACTGTGTTGTGATCTATTGTTTTTCAAAATGATTGACGCACTATTAAACTTACACACACATAGAAACCTAAAGGCTCCAAAACAAAATGGACTAAAAATTAACTATGTATATAAATATATTTTGTATAGGGTTTTACAGCTCTAGAAACTGAATCCTCTTAAGAGCATTCTATAATGATTTACCAAGAAGAAGAATATATAGTAAAAAAAGATACTTTTAAATGAAGTAAAGTAGGAAGAAGATATTGATTATAAAGATCAGAGAGGCAACATCCAATATTCTATACATACATGGGATATTGGATGTTGCCTCTCTGGAGGACCCGTAAGCATCACTATACAGAGATATTCTATCAGGAATAGTTAATATATTCATACATACATACATATAATCACGCCTTTATCCCTAATGGGGTAGGCAGAGCGTAAACGACCCAAACAAAGGTCGTTCCGCCACGTCTGACAAAGTTTTGAGGGTTATTTAAGATAGATTTGTAAGTACATATATTGCTGTAGTGACAGGTTGTCAGCCCATCGCCTAAATTACAATATACTGAAACCCTCGGATCCCTTAGCTGGTTTTTACAGCATGCCCGGGAGGAAATGCAGCTGGCACATTCTATGTTTTTCTCTCGCTCCCAGGTCAGCATGGAAGAAATTAATATATTCATAATTTCACTATTAAACTAAAACAACTTCGTCTACAAAAACAGGTAGAGGGAGCTACTTGAAGCTATCAATTATAACATTTTTGTACATCAATTTACTACTAAGTAATATTATGGCAATTTTTTGGGCAAATAAATTTTTGTTTCAAATGACACAACACAACATAATAAGAAGCAATAATGTTTCTGATAATATAATTGTTTGCATTAAGATAATTAAACTTGTTACTTTTAGATTAGAATATTGCAATACTTTGATACTTAGAGTGGCCAACACAAAAAAAACAATTGCCAAATTCAGGGTTTAGCAGGATGCAAAGGACTAATCCGTGGAGTGTATTGACAAAATGCCAGACCGCGAAGTAAGCAGTTTTCGATTCAACCAAACTGCGAAATGGCATAGAAGAAATTCTAGGTACCAACCAAATTTAAAAAAATGCTGTCATGGGTTGTTAGGTCATAATGGGTTGTGTTGTGTGAAATAATGTGTTCTTGAAAATAACACGGATTTTGTTTTACTAAGATTGTTACCTTGGCTACCTTTTAGGATAGATTAAGCAGCGATTACAGTTCCCTGCCCATAGGGCCCGGTATGATGTACATTGCTGCTTAGCATAAGTATTTCTATTCAACAAAGAACCGTGCACTAGCAATATATACCAAATTGAGCCTGATAGGCAGGGTAAGTGCAAATGTAATAATGTTCTAACCAATTACAGTAAAAAAGAAATTTACTCCTAGTACATATATCACACACACACAGGTAATTTGATTTGTTGTAGTTTCATAATACCTAGTAAGCATCATCCATAATGTTTCTTAGCAGTCCATAGTGTTATTAGACCATGAAATGTAGACCATATGCTAGTAAAAAACAGATTTATGACAGTTGATACATCCAATCTAATTAGTAAAGAACGAATGAATTGAAGACCCCTCGAACAGTTCAACAATTTCTGAATAGAGTCACTAAGTTTCGTGACGTGACAATTGAAATAATAATTACAAATTATTCTAAAATAGTGAATTAATATAAATGAAATTTAACAACAGGAGGATGTACTGTAAATGCAAAAAATCTCACAACTCACAATCACAAGTAAAACCACCCAAACCATACAGTAGAGCAAGACTTTAGATGAATGTGTGAAAAAAGAAACTAACACCGTCAACAAGTAGACAACTTCATTATTGACAGTTCTCATTTAAAAGAAATAGAAAGTAATGAAGAAGTGAAGTGGAGAAACAGTTTACATCAGAAATTAAAGTGGGAAAACTCAATGGCTTAAAGGAGTAATTGTCAAAAGGATAGGAATATGCAGATATTTAGTGAAATAGAATGGAAAACTTTTGAAACAACATATTAACCAGATACATGGCTTTGGGGGGGAGAAGAAAGAAATAGTAGATCAAGATCAGATGCTGAAGAAAAATAATAGTTATTATGAAGATGATGAGGCAGAAGTATTACTTCCCTCACCCTGAACGAACAAAAAGAGTGCGGTCTGAGTCACCTTCGCAGTCAGCTAGCAAGAGAGTTGACTTGAGTTTGACAGAAGAAGATACAACATTCAAAGAAACTGAATCAAGTGAAACAAATAATCAGTGTTAAATTTATTATAATAGTTATGCATGTGTACTAAGTAAGTGTGAGTGTGCTAGTGATAAGTACAGACTTTATAAAAATACATTAATAGTATTGAAAGACAATCTATAGTGAAAAGACAATATGTTTAGTGAATAGAATAGTAAGCCATCCCGGAAGAAAGGCATATTATGTGCCAAACATAACACAACCATGTAGAAAATGTTGTAATATTTTTGGGGTAAAAATAATGCTTATGAGTAGCCCTTTCAGATGCTATTATAAAATACATGTAGGTAATTTTACTGTCACATTTGGCGGGTTCGATTCCCAGTTGAGGTAGGCGATTTTAAAAAAATCTGTGAATGCAGTTCTACTTATTATTAAAAATTAAACTATGTCTTCTTTCAGTAAAATATCCTATCATTAATATTTAAGGTAAGATGCCCTGTATAATAGGGAATCTGATGTTTTGTAGTTTTATAATACCTAGTAAGTATCATACATAATGTTTCTTAGCAGTCCATAGTGTTATTAGACCATGAAATGTAGACCATATGCTAGTAAAAAACAGATTTATAACAGTTAAAACATCCAATCTAATTTGTAAAGAATGAAGACTACTCAGCAAGGAGAGAAGATTCAATTGGGAAGTGGAATTAGTCTTTTAAATAAGGTTTTTTTTAGTTACGGGTAGGTGGTGGTTCAAGGTGTTCATAATGGCGGAGGCGGATTTTCGGAATGTAGTTACCTGGTGGTGCGCATGTCGCCACGGAACCCAGGCGGCAGCAGCGTATGAGTAATTTTTGTGATAATTTCCCGCAACATATCATTTACAGGCACGACCCACTCCATATCGAAAAGACGGGACTTTAACGGGACGGGAAGACCTCTCGAACAGTTCAACAATTTCTAAATAGAGTCACTTAGTTTCGTGACGCGACGATTGAAATTATAATTATTCTTAAATAGTGACTTAATTTTATATAAATGAACTTTAACAACTGGAGGATGTAGGAAAACTCTCACAACCAACAATCAATCACAAGCAGTGTTGCCAAGTCTTTTCAGTATGAAATGGCCCAAAAGTCAATTTCAAGTCGCCTAAAAGTCGCCCAAGGTAAAATAGCCTAAAATCGCCTAAATAATTTGCCAATAGTCTAAATAATAGTTTTATAACTAAATAGTTATTTAAGATACTTGAAACCTGTCTCTTAAGACTCTTTTCAGTAGGGATGTTATTTAAATAATTTGGTTCGATATCGAAATTTTGAGTCAAAGAGGGTGGATCATGTGTGGATGGTAGAAATTTCCAATGTTTATTAAGAAACCCCTTGCTTTTAGGCCAATTTTCTTCGTATTCTTATCATGGATGGATGGATGGAAAATTTTAAAGTAACCTAATATCGCCAATTTTTTTTTTCGTGATAGCCTAAATTGCGACCAGTCGCAAATGGCAATTTTTGGTCGCCACAGCACAATCCGAGATAGCCTAATTAACAACAAATCGCCGCACTTGGCAGCACTGATCACAAGTATACACCACCCACACCATACATACAGTAGAGCAAGGCTTTAGATGAACGTGGCGAAAAAAGAAACTAATGCTGTCAACAAGTCGACAACGTCATTTTTAACAGTTCTCTCTACAATGCAGCGTCCTCGCTCACGTTCATGTGAAACCTTGACGTACTTACCTTCACTTCAAGCCAAAGTGTAAGATTGTTTTCACTATCAGTAATACGGATGCGCGATATCGTCAATATTATCTTGATACGGAATATCAAGGGTGAATCGATAATATTGACGCCAGTACTGAGTTGAGTTCGTACCGTGCATTTGTATTTACGCTCACAACGGTGAGCGTAAATACAAATACAAATGCATAATGATAACGATCCAGTCTGTATCCTAAACTGCTTGATGGATATTGATGAAATTTCGTATACAGGTGGATTATGATCAGTAATAATAATAATACACAGGCTGGCGCAGAAAAATATATCTTTTTTCTCGGGAAAAAATAGTGCTTGGACTAAAACCAACCAGTAAGTTGGTACACGGGCCCTAGGTCCTTGAGGCCCGTGTACAAAATAATTCATAAAGGACCTTTCAGGGCGTCCCAGTGGGGTCACTGGTGACCGTAGGGCCGGTAACTTCCTGGCACAACGGATCAGCTTCACTATCCAGAGCGGCAACGCTGCCAGCGTCCCCAGCACCATGCCCCAAGGGGACGCTCTGGAGGCCTTTTATTATTTATAGTTATTTCTAATTTTTATTTTGTATTTTCTGTATATTTTTTGTAAATAATAAACTAAGAGATAAAAAGTAGGTAGATTCATACCAGTTGGATATAAAATTTTTCGTTGTCTTAATCAAGAATTGAATTAATTTATATGATTATTATTATTTGATGCCACGTCCATTGGATCTCAGGATCACGAAATCCATCAGTGCTGTTGATGATACAGTGATCCGTCGGTAATTTCATCAGTAATTGGATCGCCTAATATCGCGTGATAATATTGATAGTGAAAACGGTGCCATTGCCTTAACCACACACATAGTAATTTCGTCTGACAGGCGGCTCTGAACGGTCGATAACGATTCTGAATCTGGGGTACGTTCGGAGCTACTTAACCGATCGAGTAACAGTCAGATGAAAAATTATCCTGCCCGTTCAGTGGCTAATAAAATAAAATTTATACTGCCCGTTCAGAGGCGCCTGTCAGACGAAAATTCGATTAGGTGATTTTTATCCGGCCCGTTCAAGAGTTCGTTCAGAGCCGCTAAAGCGATCGAGTTTCAGCCAGGTTAAAAATTATACTGCCCATTCAGAGACGCCTGTCAGATGAATTTTCGACTAGGTGAATTTTAATCGGGCTAAATTCACCTTGTGTCAGATAAAACTTTTATCCGACTGCGGCGAAGATATTGCTACCTCGAGAGTGCACTAATATATCGTCGGCTGTCAGTGAATGTGTGTGTATGTATGATGTCTATCTATTGGTTAATGGTTGTAATTTCGACAGTTTCGATTGGTGCACATTCAGTGAGTCCCGCTAGTCTAAAATTCGTACGGTTCAAATCTTAAACTGGTCCACTGAACGCAACCCAGAGGCGCACCGGAAGTGAAGTTTCATCTGACAGCGGCGTAGGTGTATGTTCAGTGCATCCCGGTAGTGTTAAATTCATACGGTATAAATTTAACACTGGGCAATCTGAACGCACCCATGAACGTGTTCTATTCTAGCCGTCCGTCGTCGTGTCGTGCGGTGCGGTACGCTTTGTCGGATGTGCGTTCACCATATGGAATTAGTTTTTTTTAGCATGGCAATACCATACAAAATTGCTGCGCGTCGTCCATGTCAAGTAAGGTGTTTCATCTTTGTGAGTACGGGATCAATATAATAAATTACAAAAATGTGGAATCTGCTGTAGTACGACAGTATTTGTATTATTTTATAACTTAAAAGTGATATAGTACAGAATAAAGAAACCGTGGTGTCGCACATTTGCGTGAAAGTGAGTGAATTGACGGTCACTCAACAGCATTGCGTTGCATCGGCAAGAAATGATAGTGACGGGCTATATCTACAACAAAGTGAAGTGTATTGAACAGTGAACATTGTCGCATCGTGTCCATTATGTAGTGCGAGGACAGCGCGGAGTATAGTGTCGCGTTTTATGTGTTCGGATTGGTGTAGTATGCGGTTGAGATGATGTGGGTGTTTGCGGTGGCAGCCGCGCTGGTGGTGGCGCAGGCGGCTGTCGGACGCGCGGAGCAGGTCCTGCTGCTTGACACCACCTCGGAGGCGACGCTCGGCTGGACGCGCTTCCCTTACGGCCCGCAGGCGAGCACTCCGGGCTGGGTCGAGGAGTCATACACTAACTTCGAAAAACAAATCAACTGGCGATCGTACGTAGTTTGCGACGTAGCACACCCCAATGTTAACAACTGGCTCTGGACACCGTTCATAGAGAGGCGGAATGCTAACAGAATTTACATAGAAATAAAATTCACCATCAGAGATTGTTCCTTGTTTCCTGGAAATGCGCTGAGCTGCAAGGAGACATTCAGTCTGCTGTACTACGAGTTTGATGTTGCAACAAGGGAGCAGCCGCCATGGGAACCAGAGAGTTACAAGCTAGTTGGACGCATTGCAGCTGGAGAAGGTAGATTCAATACTAACTCAGAAGTTGACATAAACACAGAAGTGAAAAGTATAGCAGTCACAAAGAGAGGTGTGTATTTTGCATTCAGAGATCAGGGTGCATGCATATCTATTTTAGCTGTGAAAGTTTACTATATCACCTGTCCAGAAGTCACAGTCAATTTTGCAAGATTCCCTGCTACACCTACAGGCCGAGAGGTAACAGTAATTGAGCAGGCTAATGGCACTTGTGTGGAAAATGCAGAAACATCATCTGGTGAGGCTCCTCCAGTTTATTTATGTAAAGGCGATGGGAAATGGACACTTCCCAGTGGTTCATGCAAGTGCCGGGCTGGTTTTGAACCAGACCATAATAACCAAGTTTGCAATGAATGTTCACCAGGAAAATTCAAGTCCCACACTGGAGACGATCCATGTATACCTTGCCCAGATTATTCAGAATCTACTGTATATGCAGCATCAGAATGTAAATGCGTACCAGGATTCTTTAGAGCCAAGAAAGATCCTAAGAATGAACCTTGTACACAGCCACCATCTGCACCTGATAATTTAACTGTCACCTTTGCTGATCAATTTTCAATATCTTTAGCATGGCAGCCTCCTCATAAAAATGGTGGACGTAATGATGTGACTTATAAAGTAATCTGTTCTAATTGTGGGCCCAGTGTAGAATATCGTCCAGCATCTAGTGGTCTGAATACCACACGGGTCACTGTTATTGGCCTGGACCCTGTCACAGAATATAAATTCCAAGTTTTTGCTGAAAATGGTGTTTCTGACCTGACTGGTGAACCACCCAAAAAGGTTGACATAACTGCAGTCACTGAAGCATCTGTTGTTAGTGTTGTATCAAAACTAAGAGTTCTCAGTGTAGACAGTGATAAGCTTATGTTAGCCTGGACTCCGCCACCAGTTGACTCCACTGATCCAGATGATACAATAGAAGGCTATGAAGTAAAGTGGTTCCCAAAAGATAATGTAGACAAGAGCATGAATGCGACACTCAGAATAACAAAAGAACCTCAAATTACAATTACAGGCCTTAAAAGGGATACAGAATATGGTATACGAGTAAGGGCCAAAATGAAGAGAGGATGGGGAGAATTTAGTGGTATTATATATCAAAAAACTGGTTCTGTGATAGACACAACATTTGTGGGCGAGGAAGAAGGCGCGCAAGTGCGACTTGTAGCGGGCGTTATGGTTGCAGTTGTCGTACTCTCTGTGGTCGCAATCATAGCCACTGTGTTGTTCTTACGTTCTCGAGCTGATGACGAGTGCGATAAGAAACAACCAAACGACTGTAACGCCCTTAATTACAGAAACGGCGAAGTATACACGGGCCCGGAACGACCCGCTAAAACCAGCAGTAACGCCACCACACCACTTTTTGCGGGCACAGGCTCCCGAACATACATAGATCCACATACATACGAGGATCCAAATCAAGCAGTCAGAGAATTTGCTAGAGAAATTGACGCGTCCTGTATAACTATTGAAGCAATCATCGGAGGAGGTGAATTCGGTGACGTCTGCCGTGGCAAGTTGAAACTGCCAGCGAGCTGTGGACAGGAAATTGATGTCGCTATCAAAACATTAAAGCCAGGATCGACTGAAAGAGCACGAAGAGATTTCCTTGCTGAGGCGTCAATAATGGGTCAATTCGAACACCCGAACGTTATCTTTCTTCAGGGGGTGGTTACTAAGTGTAACCCTATAATGATTATAACTGAGTTTATGGAAAATGGGTCTCTTGACACATTCCTACGCGCAAACGATGGCAAGTTTCGCGTTCTTCAGCTAGTAGGCATGCTACGTGGCATCGCAACAGGCATGCAATACCTTTCTGAAATGAATTACATCCACCGCGATCTAGCAGCTCGCAATGTGCTCGTGAACTCACAACTTGTTTGTAAGATTGCGGACTTTGGACTGTCTCGTGAAATAGAATCCACAGCTGATGGAGCTTATACAACAAGAGGTGGAAAAATACCAGTGCGTTGGACGGCGCCTGAAGCTATCGCGTTTAGAAAATTTACGTCTGCCAGTGACGTATGGTCTATGGGTATTGTTTGTTGGGAAGTTATGAGTTTTGGTGAAAGACCCTACTGGAACTGGAGCAATCAAGACGTTATTAAGTCAATAGAGAAAGGCTACCGACTGCCAGCGCCGATGGACTGTCCTGAAGCCGTGTATCAGCTCATGCTTGATTGCTGGCAGAAGGAGAGGACGCATAGGCCTACATTTTCGAGTATTGTTAAGACGCTAGATAAGCTAATACGTTGTCCTGACACTTTGCGAAAAATAGCTCAAAATAGGTCGGCTGATCCGCTCGCTGGAGACACTCCAGACCTTATTCAATTCACTTCTGTAGAAGAGTGGTTGGAATGCATAAAAATGTCGCGGTACATCGAGAAGTTCCGTGCGGCGGGTATCACGGATATGGATGCAGTGGTCGACCTCACCGTACACCAGCTCGCGGCTCTGGGGGTCACGTTGGTCGGCCATCAGAAGAAAATAATGAATAGTGTGCAGAGCATGCGCGCTCAAATACGTGTTAGTGGCCCATACGGATTTCTTGTGTAATACAAACTAGTGCCAGTGTTTGCAGTGCAAGACTGCTGATCTCGATAGTGCGATTGTGGTATTTGGTAAACAGTGATACTAATGAAGATGATGCAATTTGTATATTTTTCTAAAAAGCAACAAAAACTGTTAAGACTTTGATAGGCATGTTATTATTATTAGATATGATTAAGTGGAAGTTAAGAGGTATGATGTTATGCTGTATTTTTCTTTTATTCTTGATCTAAGTATAAAAGAAGTAATCAATATGTGATAAAAGGCTAATTGCAGAGAATACAACCAATGCCGGCCTAACAGTATTCAGATTTCATGTCAACTTAAGCTTTATTGACCGTCTTTTAGAGGAATATACAACGAATTATTGAGCCATATTGCTTTAACTTTATGAAAATAATTGTCAATCACTTAAATTATTAAAATTGTTAATCATTTTAATTTTAATAATTAAACTGATTAACAAAAATCAATACCTTAATCAATAATTTTCTTCATTTTTTATTAAGGTACAGGATAAATAAATATGATACTCAATTTTAATTTTCAATTTATATAATTGTACTAGGTTTGTACTTAATATTTAAATTACAAAAAAGGGAATTAAATTATTATTATTAATTGCATCACAATCAACATTAACATATTTATTTGACTGCTCAAATTTATTTGAATTTATACATTTGCTAACTATAAGCTACATAGATTTTAACATTATTGAGAATTCATATGAATTATTAAATTAAGAATATATCCGATTATAAAGAGAATGTTCAATAAATAACGCCTAGCAATAACTGAAACCCTCAGCAATAGAACAAAGCCTAGCTAAGTGAAGGTGTGTAATTTAAAAAAAAAAAAACATATTGTAGGTAGACAATTTTGCTGTAATAGTAAATCGAAAGAAAGTATAGAATATTATTATAACTCCATACATATTTAAATATTTTGTAACTTTGTAAAGACATAATCTTATGGACAGCACTGTTTTCACAGGATTTTTTAAGAGTTTTAATCGATAAATAATAATTAAATATAGTCTGCCACTGCCATGACTTTGTGGTCAATTCTATGTACTTAATTATACATATTATAGACGTGTTTTGTTATAGACACCCTGTTTACATTGCGTGTATATAAGGCTGATTATCTATATTAAGTGTAAATTTTCAGTTTAATGTAATCTCAAATACTTACACTACATTTATTTAATTAGCATCTTTCAAAATGCACATCACATGCACGCGTATACATAACACTAAAGCAACAAACTTTTACAGGATAGAACATACGAAAGTAAATGACTGAAATATATCTATAATCTTTAGGACAGAGGCAACTACATATATTTAACAAGTTACTAAGAGAACTGTTTCAGGATATTTTACAGCAATGAATACAAAAAATCATCTTAGCATTTTACACTGTACTGCTTACAACACCTTAAATCCAAAATGGCAGGCAAACATTTTTGGTGTAAAGTACCCGAAAAAGGTTATATAAAGTTGCCTCTCATATTGACATTATTCAGAATTCTGCTTAGTCTGTAATAATTCAAATTAAGTTAATTTTGTGTACTGTATGTGTTTGAGATTACGTTGATTTAGTTGTTTTCTACTTACAAACAACCTAATGAAGTTAAAAAAATATTGCCAACATAGACTAAGAGCTTAGTCATGTTTGTGTTTGTGAATTGACAATGCTGTGCGACTATGAGCGAACTTGAAACTTTCATTGATTGCACTTTTTGCCCTGAGCGAACTGTGATTGTTTTGTCTTTTAATTTTGCCCCATATATTGACCCAGCTCAGTTCAATTCCTATTATTTTTAATTTAATTTCCGATCATATTAGTCCACGATCTAGTTGAAAATTTTGTTAATGACTTCCTCTCGGCTGATAATTTGTACACGATTGGTGGTGACAACCATATACTGATCAACCATCTTGGCTTATTCCATCCACAGAAACGCAGCTAACGTGCTCGGGGGTTCTTCAAAACAAATCTTTAACCAATGTGGAAATATTAGCTAAGAGAAAGTAATTGACCATATTTCCCAGAATTTGCTATCAAATGTACATTTCTATTTTATTTCTAAAATTGTGTTCCATTTTCATAGCTTGAGGGTTGACTTGGTAACGATAAAGGATCACAAAAAATACAACAAATACAACGTCTTATCAAATTCTGTGGATCATATAATTTGTATGAGAAAGTATTTTCTTTTTAGAGTAGAATTTTTATATCTACATATTTTTCATGTGATCCTTTGTCAAAACACCTGGTAAGCTATGGCTTTAGCACGCAATTAAATTAATACCCTGTATATCTTAGCAATTTTTGCGCCTGAGTTTACTTAATTATTATAAAATTGCTATTTACGTCTAATCAGAAGCAGGCAGAAGTCTGCATACCTAATCCGTTTTTTTAACGTTGCGTTATCGATACCAACTTGTTTGCGGCCCATAACCATTACAACTAATGAAAAAACAGTTTATATGCCGCAAAGCACGCTGGTATCGATAACTCAACGTAAAAAATATTGCCAATAGATACTCCTTTTATGTCGTATTATTTTCACCCTGGATTTGCGAAATATGTAACAGAAAAAGTATGGCGCCTTGTCTCAATAAATAAAATCAGTGTTTATCGATATTCCGTGTATTTAAAAATCTTTAACTTTTAACTAATATTAAGGTACTTGGACCCAACAAAACCCGACCGCCAATAAGGCCCACATAATCAAACACTATCTTGCCATTTTATAAACGGTTTAGAATTTTGTGTGGTCTACCGAATTGCAATATCTGACAGCTGGCACTAACCTAGCAAGAGCCTAAACTAGGATTAGGTCTGGTTTCCCTTTTGCCCTCCGCAAATAGCAGTCGCTCAGTGTAAAAACCAGTACCCTCGTTCAATCCCCTTAATTAGGTAGTCCCATCCATATCTCAAAACTCAATACAGAAAAAATAAAAAAATGTACTGTATGTTAATATTTTCCCGATCACTTTCTTGGGATTGCACATGAGGATGTTAATATAATTTGAAGTATATTTCACAAAGAAATATTAAACCGTATCGTATCTGGACTAAAGCATCGAACCCTCTCCCTCCAGGCCCTCACTTCCCTTCTCCCTCCTGGACTTCACTTCCCTCTCCCTCCCGGATCTCACTTCCCTCTCCCTCCAGGCCCTCACTTCCCTTCTCCCTCCTGGACTTCACTTCCCTCTCCCTCCCGGATCTCACTTCCCTCTCCCTCCAGGCCCTCACTTCCCTTCTCCCTCCTGAACTTCACTTCCCTCTCCCTCCCGGATCTCACTTCCCTGTCCCTCCCGGACCTCACTTCCCTCTCCATCCTGGACCTCACTTCTCTCTCACTCCCGGACCTCACTTCCCTCTCCCTCACGGACCTCACTTCCCTCCCCCTCCTGGACCTCACTTCTCTCTCCCTCCCGGACTTCAAATCCCTTTTTTCCCGTTGATATCACATTTTTTCCCTTGGGAATAACATATTTTCCCGTAAAATTACCCTATGACTATTTATACCTATAAAATTGAGATACAATAAACTGGAAAGCGCGAACGCTTGTCAAAAAATTATTCTTGCAAAGGTTTATCAAAAACAAAACAAGTTTTATTAAAAACCTTCCTCTTGAATCACTATCTGTTAAAAATAACCGAATCAAAATCCGTAGCGTAGTTTTAAAGATCTATGAACACAGACAGCGGCAAGCAACTTTGTCTTATACTATGTATTGATTATTTACATATTCTAATAAAAGAGAACCGGGCGTTATTGGGTGTCAGGTGCCAGTACCTTATACTTGAGCAAATCTGTCTGATATTTACCTTTTCCTTAACGATTAATTATTTCTGTATAAAAGCACAGAGAAATTACGTCATTGCGTCATTGAATATACTTCGAGATTTAGATAGAACAGGTGTAATGTTACAGCTTCCTGATTGAGGTTTTTCATTTAACGAAATTGAATAACTTACATGAATTTAATTTGTCATCAAATTAAATAAAAATTCCCCTAACATTTTTTCTCCCCAAACAGAGCAGAAAATTTTGCATGTATCAGTCAATTTTCTGTATATTTCCTAAAACAATAATTAAATATAATTCATTTTTGTTGACTGAGACTGAGCAACTCGTATAAGTATGCGTGAAGCAGACTAATACATCCTGTATAGTCCATATTTTTTGCGTTTACGTACTTCGCCCTGGGGTGAAAAATAATTAAACCAATGATATGATTTAACCAATATTCTTAAGTCAAATGAATACATGGCAAGAGAAAATAAAAAAAATGTACTCATGAATCGTATTATAATGGCCAACTAAAGAGGAAAATCCACGTTTAATAGCTGTCGCCGGCAACTCGCTGATGTGCCTTCAAAGTCTAAAAATATTACCCGTAGTTCCAATTAGGACCTTTCCAAATGATATTTGTAGATAAAAAAAGAAGAGGTTTACTATATTTCAAATATGATAACATGCAGATACGCGCGAAAACCAACTCTTCCTTTACAGTCGGGTAAATAAAACCCAAGGCATACATACTACTCGATCGAACTACGTAATAATATTTCAAGAATTAAAGGGTGCTTCATTCGAAGTCATTTTTAAAGACCACGTGGCGGGAAAAGTCGTAGAAGAATGTAGGGGATCTTCTAAGAGTCAAAAATCAAAACAAAAATAAACTTATCAAACAGCTTCACTGCCCTTCAATTCATTATTAAACGTTGAAAATCTTACCCTCCCTCTGTGGCAATCATCGAGTGAAAATACAAAATGGCGATACTTTTGAGAGTTCCTCCTAGTTGAAACATTATAAAAACGGTATATGAGTACAGGCATTCACCGCGTAAACACTTAGTACTTAGTAGAAGAAGCAATTATTGCTAATCTTATCTAGATGTAAATATGTATTTTTGTATTTGTGTGATGTCAGGAGTAATTGTTTTTACGTTTGATTCTTTGGTGTCGTAACGTATGATCTGGTTTTACAATTGTTTTATATATTGTATTGAAGGTAGCTAGAGTAATTCGTACAGAATTCTAAAACATGTATGTATATGTAAGAATAACATATTTACAATATTCATACATCCGTGATACAGCCGTGAAATTTAATATTTGTATTGCCACCAACCACCGCTTCAAAGCAGTTTATTATAGCATGAAAAACCCGAAAGTCTTTTCAATCTCATAATTCATATTTTGGGCTATATTGTCATATCATAGTTACATGCAATTAAAAGGGACGGTGTCCCAAAAACCTTTCTGGTTGCTCTGCAACACTGAACAACTATTGTTGAAATTGCCTGTTATATGAAAAAAAAAGACTTTCCAATACAAGAATTCCATTTTTGATCACACAATTTTGAATTTAATCGGGAAAATCTTGAGTGGGCATCAATAAGCAAGAGAATTAGAATTCATTCTGTGCAAAATTTTCAAATGTATTTTGTAATTTTATACTTTGCAATTACACGACAGGCAGACGTAATAATTCATAGTGTAGCTCGGCCTCTAATTTGTATGACTACAGTTTGGCGAAAAAGAGTTTGTGTTCATGAAAAGTAAATCTTAATATGTAGTACATTATGTAATAAGTGCGGTAAGTTGACAACAACAGCCGAAGCGATATTGCTGGCGATAGAGTCTGTATTTACCAAAGCGCACGTATGTCATACGAAGTTTTATAACATATATGCGAGGAAATAAATAAACAAAAAGAATAATTCAGCGAAAAGAAAAAGTGCGTGGAATAATTTTTACTTGTTCACAAATAATCGATGCGCGCGCATCAGCGCTTTTTTTTAAAAGACAAAGGCACAAAATACAACCAGTATTACTAATAAAGTAAATTAATATTTCGTGTTTTTATTACAGATAAATGGTTGTAGATATTTAAAGTATTAAATGTTTATTTATCATATTTATCTCCCAAAGTTAACTTTATTCATAAAATGTTGAAAATAGTACCGTTCGTTTTAGACGGAGCATCTTGATAAACCGTGAGATTTAACTTATTAAAAAAAACTCGTGCGTTTTACACTACATTATCGCAGATAGATACAATACGACATTGAGATTGGTGCAATAAGAGACCCTTTTAGGGCAAATGTGTTATAAAGGACAAGTAACACTTATCCACCACATAAATACCGTGTTCTATGTGCACGGGAGAGCAATTAATGCAAGTGTCGCGGGTCAACCTAGCTCAGTAGTTAATTGCTCTAGAATTACAAAGAAACTTTGGGCATTGATAAATAATTTAAACTTTTTACTCTTTTTTGCCAAGCTGCAGGCATTACTCTGGATAATTTAAAATAGTTATATTATAGTGTATATTTGATAATAATCCGTAAGCCTAAAGCAATAAATTCGCCTCTTATTAGCTGATAATGAGCGATGGTGATGAAATGATGTTGATGACGACATTCAAACCGTAGCCAGAGATTTATCGATCAACTGGTCAACAGATTTGTCTTTGCGGACTGTTTCGCTTTATTACTCATAATCATAAGGTTTCTGTCAGCGGTGTCACCCGCTGCTAAATAAGTTTTCCTGTGGGAAAGATGTAATTCCCCGCGGTAAAAAGTAGACTTTGTTACTCAGTGTAAACGTAGCTTTCTAATGTTGAAAGTTATTTTTTAAAATCGGTTTAGTAGTTTTTGGGTTTATTCGTTACAAACTTATACACACACCCGCACATAAATACAAATCTTTCCTCTTTATAATATTGAGTATAGCAAGCAGTTTACTACTTTGCATCGTGTTTATTATTAAAATTTCCTGTATTTAGTGTTGAGTTATGGATACCAACTTGTTTTGCAGCCCATAAACAGCTTTTTTCTTACAACTTTAATGAAAGTAAACCGCGAATTATGTGTTTGTAACAAGGTTATTGTCTGCGGTTCCGAGATTTTAACCTCTCCTGAGTTGCAAAGAAAATGCTGTTTACGGGCCGCAAATCATGTTGGTATCGATAACGCAACGGTAAAAAAAACAACTTATAGTAACTATGCTACGATGTATAAACTTTTATTATCGCTTTGTGGTTGATTTGGTCAGCATTTTCTAAAGCTTGTGATTTTTTCTATTACGTATTTTTTTTTCTTATCTGTACTAATTAATAAAGATGAAAGATTCGTATTTGTGTGTGTGTGTGTATGTTTGTTACTCAAAAACTACTAAAATTATGTCAAAAAATATTTCGCCATTAGAATGCTACGTTCACCCTGAGTAACATAGGGCTACTTTTTACCGCGGGAAAATAACTGATTCCCACCGGAAAACCGGCATAAAAGGCTAGTCTTAAAATCAATAGACAGTTTGAAAAACTCATTGTTTAATAATTTATATTGACTTGAGTTAACATTTTAATATTTACGTCTTGGAAACCGGTGCGAATTTTTGGTATGTTATTTTCTTACAAAATACTGCTGTCTGTTGTTAAGACCCTGGATTTTTTATATGACGTCATCAATTTAGTATGTAATTTAATATGGAATACTTTTTTATTTATTTACTATTTATTGTGTGGGATCTCTAATGAAAGCTTATAGTAGATTCTAAGAATATAATACATTCCTGTATGTAACTGTCGTGTAGTCTTATAAATCAAAGAAACACATCTGAAATACTTCCACTTTGAACCTGCTAGTAAGAAACGGTTGACCTGATTAATAAACAAAAGCAGACTATGTTTTAGGAATCTGCTTCAAAAGACCTTTCATTTGATACCCGACACAACACAATAAATAAAAAAGAAAAATATTTTTTAATCTATGTTCCAGGGAGTTTACAGCAGGGGTCTGAGCGTTTTTGGTTTAATAACATACTAAAAGTTAGTGTCGGTTTGTAAGACGTAAATATTTTGGTATTTTCGAGGCTAACTAGAGTCACTATTACATGTAATTTTAAGTGAAACAGCGCGAAAAGACTTTAAGCAATACACAATGTGATAGATAAGTCGAGATTATATTCTTTATTGAACAAACCCATAGGTGTAAATTAAATTTGCTAACGAAGTATCGTAGGGATAAATTTTCGGGGTCTACTGGTTCTCAAAAAGATTTTCATTAGTAAAAGCAGCTCTTATCAAGTAGAGATATCGACTTACATATTTAAATTATACTTAACTCTTAGTTGCAATAATCAATGGAGACAAATGAAATTAATTTCAGTTGTCTACATTGTTTATTGTTATATCATGTGTAATTATATTGTTTGTCATAATTACATTCTTCTCAATAACGTAAAATCTCTTTCTTATTTATTATGTTATTAGTAGTTTGGTGTAGTAAAATTTACGAGTAAAAAATATGTTTAAACTTTTCAAAAATCCAATCTGTATAGTAATATTTAAAAACAGCACTCCAGTTATGAAAACTTAGTGAAAATTAAGTAAACCCCCTGTCGTTTACGAAACCGAATAATTAAACTTAGTAACACCAAGCATAGCCTATTTGTAATTCATAGTGATGTTAGATTTATTTATTTATAAGTATCTTTTGTGATGCGCTTCCTCACATGAGCTGGCAAAAATGTGAATCCATTAACGGCAGCTATTTTACTACCAATTTGATTAATTCCTGCTGCATTATGTACGACCAATTGAGAAAGACATTTCTTTTTTGCGAAAAATCGCATCGATTAGTAACTTTTGATATCCTATCTAATTGGCAATTTTTTTGCTTTCACCATTTTCTAATTATGTATATAGTCGCAAAATCCCTAGAATTTTTGCGGAGATTCGAATTACAAAATGCTCGTTTATTGCTTTGAGTCCTGTTTCTTGGTTATTTAGATATTCTTTATTTACCTATTCATTGTTCAGGTGATATTCGGTGCAGCAGGAATTGTCGACATCAGTTCGACATGCATCTTTCTGAATTCTAATTATTTTAAACCGTGGATGTATGCACGGCATGGACATGGGTGCATAGGTACTAGAATAATCCATTATATTTAAAGTAACATTAATTCTATAACGACTATTTATGTGCCTATATTTGTTTGTTCATGTATTTTAGTACATGTGAATCCCGATACAAATGTAAATCGGGAGTTACAAGTAGTGTTAAATTTACAATATGTGTGGATATCTGTTCTCTAACGTGATCTTAATAAATCCTGAGCGGTGCTAAAGTAAGACTTGAATGGCCCCAAAATGGCGGGCATTTTTGAGAAACTGTTTTTTCTGCTATAACTCAAAAACTATAAAGGCTAGAGAAAATATTTGTATGAAAGATGTGTTCCTTATAAAAGTACCTACAACTTTCTTTAGACACAACAATACTCAATAGAACAGAAATTAAAACAAAAATATTTTTTGACAAAATTGTGACTTAATTTTCTCGAATACTAATCATTGCGTCACTAAACGGTAAGAAGAAAACTTGTAGGTAATTTTATAAGGAACATATCTCCGATACAAATATTATCACTAGCCTGTAAAGTTTTTGAGTTATAGTAGAAAAATCTGTTTATTTATGAATAATGGCCGCCATTTTGGGGCTATTCAATTCTAACTTTGGCACCGCTCAGGACTGATTGAGATGACCTTAAAGAACAGATATCCACACATATTATAAATTTAACATGATCTGTAACTCCCAATAAAGGATTCATATCTACTATTTAGAACTATGTCAGGTTTATCTGATATGAACAGAGGTATGAAGCAGTCTCTAAAGGAACGCAGCATGTGTGAGAGCGGCAAAGTATATTTTTGAGCGCATTCTTTACCTCAAATTGTTTTTTTTTTTTATTTCTTATCCTTCATACATACCATGAGAATAATATATTACCCAGTCATTCTGGGCCGAATTAGGCCTTCCTTTGGGAATCGAACCGGTAGAAATAAAAATTGGTATACATACTTGTTATGGGCAATCTAACTTTTCTTAAAAGAAAGGTGGTCCAGGACCATGTGGATTCGCATTCATCTTGAAAAAAAAACCCAATTTCCAGATATCATAGATAGCGGGGTGGTCCTCGAATTAACTTTGGAGCGCAGCCTGGGCAAATCCAAGAGCAGTTGAAAAAACAAAACAAAGTTATGAAAATAAAAAAAGATAGCTGCCACACAAAATAAAAAGTCAAATATAGTTGTCGTCTATGATATTACTTCTAGCAATTTCTACCTATCTCTCATCGTTTAGGAGATATTCGATTTTTTATTTTGTGTGGCCGCCATCTTGTTTTTCGTAATCTTGGATGTTTTTTTTAACTGCACGTGCCTTTGCTCAGGGTGTGCTCCAAAGTTAGTTCGAGACCACTCCGCTATCTATGATACCTGGGAATTAGGGGTTTTTCATCGGGTCGACAGACTCGATACCCACTCGACAGAAGAAGAAGGGGTTTTTTCAAGATGGCTGTGAATCCACATGGTCCGACCACCTTTCTTTAGAGAAAAGTTTGAGTAACCCATAATTCTTAAGTATGCCAATTTTCAGAACTACCGATTCTATTCCCGCGCCAAATTTAGAATGACTGTGTAAATACCCATCTATTGACATTTGATCGTTAATTTTAAGGTTAAGACGCGCTCTTATAAGTATAGTTATATATAGATGGTCTAGTATACATATTTAGACGGTTTAATTTTTTTTATTATGAATCAGATTAGAGAAAGTGATGAAGTGTAAGCTTGGCTATAAATTATGTAATAAATTACTGATACGTGTTTCGAGCATTTTATTTATGTACTTACCTATTGATTACCCATAATAATAATAATTGTTACCAACGTCTTACACTACCCCTGTGTGTGGGAGGCAGAGGAATTATTGACCTAAAGAATCTACACAATAGCCAAATAACTCTCATACGCTTTTTCCACACAAGTTCAAATGATCAAAATGGCACCAATATACAGTAGAAGATCGCAAATTAAGATTAATCCCACTTAATTTAAACAATCGAATCTGTCAGCGCAATGAAACTAACCACCACCGAACAAAAGATGACAAGCTGGGCGCAGAAGTCTTTACACGGGAGGCACCGAGCAGATCTGAGCCAACATTACGTCGACAAGGATGCGTCGAAAGCGTGCCTCAGACGGGGTGAACTGTTTCCCGAGACAGAAGGGTTCATGCTTGCCATTCAAGATCAAGTCATAGCAACCAGAAGTTAGCGAATGCACATTACAAAAGACATAAACCGCCCTTATGATCTATGTAGACAAGCAAAAGCGCACCAGAGACCATTCAGCACGTAACTGGAGCCTGTAAAAACCTAGTACAAACTGATTATAAACGTCGCCATGACCAAATAGCCTACGTCATACACCAGCATCTTGCATTAGCTTCCGATTTTTTTCAAAAGAAAACACCGTACTACAAATATAAACCGGACGTCCGGTTATTTTCAAGTCCGCGGACACAGTACTTGAATAACAAATGCAAGCTCTATTGGGATAGGACCATACTCACAGATAAAAACGATACACTACAATAGACCAGACAGTACCTTCCATGACAAAGACAATAAAAGCGCATACTCAGTTGACATTGCTGTAGGTACTGCTTAACACTCACAACATCCAATCAACAATAACAAAGAAACTAACAAAATATAGACATCTAGCCATATAAACCATAACCCTATGGAGAGTCCAAAACAGTGCATATTGTAACAATAGTACTGTAGTCTACTGGTGTCATTTCTAAAACCCTAAAAAACAGCCTAACTACCTATGATAAACTAACTACGTCAGAAATTCATCCTCTTGTTTCCTATACCCAGCAAAAAGCATCAATATTTAACACACATGCCAAATAGTTTAAAAAATCTAACTACTTCAGTCACCTCGGACACATGCAACGACCCGCCTCGGTTGACTAAAGCCCGTGAGACAGATAAACACCTTCGAAGGAAGAGAAAAATAAAGAAATACATAATAATAATGCCATACCAGCTTACCTCTTCGGAGAGATACAAAACTGTTGGCTGGGAAAGTGCTGTGGGAGATCTGTATGGTGGTAATTTGTGCGCTTTCGTAAAAAAAAGGCGGTATTCGCCCATTCACCGTAGACATAACCTTGAGACGATTGGTCTCAAAAATAAACGGGATGTAAGCTGATAGGGATAGCTCAGTCAACGGAACTGAACAACTGTCAGCAGGATATTTTTTCAGAAAGTGAAAAACGAAAATATTTTCCATACAAATTGTCTGACTTAGTTGATAATTTTGTACGGGAAGTTCATTCTTATTCATCTCCTGAAAGAATTTCCTGGTGATAGATGTTCAGTTTCGTAGACTGAGCAAATCTCATTAGTTTGCGGGACGCTGTCCCTTACACCTGGTATGCTGTTGTAGGTAAATATATTCTACCCAAGTTAAATGGTTTATTTCAACCACGACAGATAGGCTCTGTAGGGTAAGGTGGGGCACTCTGTAACACGGGGTACAGTGTAACAATATCAATATTTCCACCTCTTTTAATAATTTCAATGACGCTTTTAAACTAAAATGTCCAACTCATGAACAGCCATCGTATGACAATTTTTCAAAATACTGTTTTATTGCGATATAAGTTTAAAAAAATTGTTAAAGACTTGCATTTTTTTAATTGCATGTTTATTTGGTGTTTATTTCGACCATATTAAGAAAGAATATATAATGCCTAAAAAATATACTGACACTTTTATCTTGGCACATACTGTGGAGCACTATGTAACGGGGCACGATGTAACATGTTTCATTGTATGTACCCCAAAATAATATCTTCTTTTTCTTTTCAAGGTTCATCGGCAAAATGGTTCTCAAACATGTCAGAAATACAAATACAAAAAAAATACAGAATACAAAATTCTTTATTTAAGTAAATTACAGTTCATTTACGAACTTAAGGGATGGAGTCTCCCACTAAGCAAACATTTGCCTGTGTTGGGAGGCACCACTCTTCCTTAACTAATAATATTTAATACTGTAATCAAACTATTTACTAAATTTAAACTTATTATTATTATTCTTACTTTTGTGTATTTATGTAAAAGGAGTGTGCCTAAGTGTACAGGGTGTGTTTGTGAAAGACCACTAAGGGTCTTTATGATGAACAAAACATACAAGAAGCCATTGCATTACTAGGCAGTGGAAAAAGTTTAAGAAACGCTGCTGAACTTAAGGAAGTGAACTATTACTCTTTACAGATTTACAAATACTACCTTCATATAAGGAGATTGGAAAATAACCATAAGAAGATAAGAGTAGTTGATTAAACAGTGTTTTGTTAATACAATATGAATACTTATGAAAGTTCCTACACTATGACTTGATGCTACATAGTACCCCATGGCCCGTTACACAGTACCCCGTATACGGGGCACAATGTAACTTACGACGGATCTCAATTAAGTTCCATTTATGTTGATTATTTACTATGTTTGCTACTTTATTGTCACTTAATTATAAGCATAAATAGCTTATGTTTGTTTAGACACTAAATTTAATTTTATTTATTGAAAAATTTACGTTCTCTAAAGCGTTTTAACTTGTTTGTTTCATAGTAACCCACCTTACCCTACCTTTTTAAAGTTAGCTGATGGGGAAGTATTATTGATGGTTGACATTGAAATACTTTTCGAAAATAAGTCAAAGAGCATGTCCCCTCCATATATCCATTTTTGTGGCAAATTACAGCAAGCTTTCTAAGCTTGTTTATAAGGACTATTTGCTTGGCTCTGCTATGGGGTGTCCACAAGGAGATCCTTTGGGGTCAACTATATTTAGTTTGTAGTGCGGCTCCTTAATTCAATTTAGTATGGCGGTATGGTCCGGCGGAAAGCATGAAATTGAGTATTCGTGTAGCTTATACATATACATATATGTCAATATTAGAATCAAATTAATAATATAATCTAAAAAGGCAATAAAATACAATAAAATAAGGCTAAAAAAGTGAGGTGAGAAGGAAGTATTATTTCGTGTTATTGCGTCTTTTTTTATGCTTTTAAACGTAAAATAACAATTTACATGCCATACCTCCATAATTTATCAAAATAAGGAGCTGCATGCACTAAGTCACCTTATTACGCCTAAATGGCTGCACCGATTTTGATAAAATTTGGCAGGACGATAGATGGAAACCAGAAGACAGACATAGGGTACTTTTTACCGCGGAAAAATACCTCATTCCTAAGGGGAAACTCCTTTATCTGCAAGTGAAAACGCGTGGGGGAGTTAATACACCAATAAATATGAGTATATTTCAAAAACTGTAAGTCCTAACAATATACTTCCAAAAAGAGTATTGTAGAAAATTTTATGAGGAATTATATATGTCTGATAGACACTTTAATTGTAGCTTTATTAGTTTTCAAGAAAATTTAGACACAAATGGGGGGTAGTGAGGGAAATAATCGCCCTTCAGCTTAATTTGATTCTTATTTATGTATAAGCTACACGCATACAAATTTTATTTCATGCTTTCCGCCGGGTGGGACAATAGCCAACTTAGATTTTGTCTAAACTTCGTTCCCTAGATGACGGAACCCTCGGCGTAAGTGCGGCGACTGTACTTACAGATTTTGCATCTTTGTTTTGTTTCGTCATCATCATCTTTGTTCAGTTTTGCAGAAATTGGTCTGGAGCTCAATTTCGAGAAATGTGAGTTTTTAATTTTCGTCGAAACTGATTTCGGATAACGCGAGAACTGAAATCGTATCAAAATTGAATGATTTGGTACCGAGAATTCGCATTGTGAGCATGAGCAGGGATTCACTTCAGTCATTAGGTGCCTCCTTGCTGGAAAAGTCGATCCCGAGTTTCGTTAATGATCAGCTTGAAAAAAATTTGCACATACATAGCCTATTACATAATTTTATTGTTATTTATTTGGTTCGCTTATATACAAAGACAAACATGATAAAACTAAGTGGGTAACAGAAACAAAAGAGCTCAGCCATTTGATACTGGCAGCCTATTACATAATTAGGTATTGTGTTTTTGTATCAAAATTCACATACGTTTTAAGGTGCTTCCCAACTGGGAATTCCGAGATTTGTTGGTCAGAAAAGACGACAGTGTCTGGCTTTTGGCTTCTTTGCCTATACGTCATGGTGGAATAGGTGTGATGAAAACATCCAGCGTTGCTCTACCAGCTTTTCTATCGTCCGTCTATGCTTCATCCCTTTTATGCGGTAGTATTCTTGGCCCTTATTTGGGTTTCGCGGGGGTATGGCGGATGCTGTAGAAGCTTGGCGTCAGAAAATATCTGGAGATAAGCCTACTAAACCACATTGGCAACGGGAGTGGGATGAGCCTCTTTGTAAAAAAAATCAGCAGAGCTTGGTTGATTCTTGCAGCTTTGTCGACCGGTCCCGTATTTTGACCCTGGCCCAGAGGGAATCTGGTTTCTGGTTACAAGCATTGCCACAGAATATATAATAGTACTATATAGCATTGCCCTCAGTAAATGTCGGCACGCTCTTAGACAATTGCACCTTTTCACTTGCAATAGGACTTCGTTTAGGTGTTAAAATAAATAGACGCCATCAATGTGCCTGTGGTGCCTCTGTCGACGAGCTCGAGCATCACGGATTATCTTGTGTGAGGAGTGCTGGTAGAATTCTACGTCATGTCAGCCTGAACGATGTGATCCGTACAGCCCTAAGCACAGCGAGTGTTCCCTTAATCCTAGAGTCCAATGGTAGCGTTAGCTAAAATAATATTTTCTTTGCAAGTGGTATTGTGCGGGCAGACGTCTGGATGGGATGACGACGTTAGTACCTACCCTGGAATCTGGGAACGTGCCTTGTGTGGGATGCTACTTGTGACAAAATTTTGAGGGTTATTAAAGATTGATTTGTATGTATATTGTTGTAGTGAGAAGTTGTCAGCCCATCGCCTAAATTGCAATTTATAAAAACCCTCCGATCCTTTAACTAGATTTTACAGCATGCCCGGGGGGAAATGCAGCTGGCACATTCTGTTTTTCTCTCGATCCCAGTCCAGCATGGAAGAACATGCCAGGAACATGCAAGTAATCTTACTAGGGGCAGTACTTGGACCACTTAGGCCCAATGTCATTTACAGGATAATTTTGTTGCATATTTGTATAAAGGCTCTATATTATAAAAAAAAAAAAACATTTTGCTAAATAAATAATTAACATTTTATTTCTATTTATAATGATCTATGGTGAAGACAAAATTATTAACAATAAAAGATACATATTTTATTTTGGGTATTAATCTATCTATAGGTAAATTAACTGAGTCATCTAAATATTTAATTTTTCATTCTCTATAGCATAACTTAATTCTTCTAAATTGTTGAACACATGATCAGGTGCTGGTGGTTTCTCAGATTTTAGATTTTGGGAGATGAGCAATGCATGCCATCCTGCCGCCTTGGCAGCTTCATAATCCTTTGTCACATCATCTCCAATATGTAAGGACTCAGATGGTGTCACTCCATAATTTATACATTTATCTATAGCTTGTTTGAAAATTCTTTCATCTGGCTTACTATAACCAGTTTCATAGGAAGTTAAAATAAAATCAAAGCGATCATTGACGTACACACTCTCTAGGATGTCATTGAGACGTGGATCAAAATTTGAAATGACTCCAATAGATATTATTCCATTATCACGCAGCAGTTGGACGAGTTTATTGCCACCTTCCGCTTGGCGCCAGCATTTGGATGTTTTGAACTCATCAATGAGCCTAGTTGAGATGACCTCAATGTCAGCGTGAGCTGGCAAGTTCCCATCAAATGTTTGCTTAACTACTTCTTTCCACCAGAGTTCCCATTTTAAACTGGTCTTGCCGAAATTTGGATATTTCTTCCACATGATATTGTAGGTGTTCAAAAGGCGACTTTTGACGTCATCACTGTTTCCTTTGAAGCCGTACTCTCGCGCTACTGCTGTGTAATGCTGCCACGGCGGAACCGTGAACTTCAGCAGAGTGTTGGTAGCATCGAATGTAACCAGTTTTATTCCTTGAAGACTCATTTGGACTGATCTCAGATTGACTGATTGACTTCAAAGTTGGGCGATAGGTAACATATTGTTTTGGTTGTTTTTCTTCAAATACATTGTTCACATTACGTCATCCACTCAGTTTACTTAAATGGTTTTAACTTAAAGCCTTAATCCTACATCTGCACTTTACTTTTGTTATTCCATTATAGAATATATTTTTGGCTATTTGCGTCTAATTTTTTATACATAGCTGGTGAAAAACAGGATGACATGACGTAAAATAAGAGGGAGGGTGAGAGGGAGATTTACACGGCTAGAGGAGGGAGAGGGAAGAAAGAAAATTTTAGTGGCAGCGTTTTCACTATCAGTTACTCGAGGGCGGATCACGGGTGCATCAATATTAATTGACGTCAGTCCTGATTTGAGCTCGTACTGGGTGGTGGTGCGGTCAGACAGAGCCGCTTTACCGATCGTGTTTTAGCCAGGTTAAAAGTTATACTGCCCTTTCCGAGGCGCCTGTCAGACTAAAATTCACCTTGTCGAAATTTCGTCTCACAAGCGGCGCCTCTGGACGGGCCTGGTAAAAACTCGATCGATCGGCAGCGATTACACTGATGAAATACTCGATACGCGATATCACGATATTATCGCGATATACATACATATAATCACGCCTTTATATCTAATGGGGTAGTTAGAGCATAAACGACCAAAACAAAGGTCGTTCCGCCAAGTCTGACAAAGTTTTAAGGGATATTTAAGATTGATTTGTAGGTATATTGCTGTAGTGACAGGTTGTCAGCCTATCGCCTAAATTGCAATATATAGAAACCCTCCGGTCCCTTAGCTGGTTTTTACAGCATGCCCATCGGGAAATGCAGCTGGCACATTCTATGTTTTTTTCTCGCTCCCAGTCCAGCATGGATGTATCGGAGATATCACGATACGAAATATCAAGGTATAATTTGATATAAAATATCAATTGACGTCAAAATTCATATTCATATTTATTTATTGCATTCACATACTTCATTTCATTAACAGGTCAAATGTTTAAGTTAGTAGGTAGTACTTGAACCTGGTCGGGAATCGCAATAGGTACCTACTGAGTTGAGTTCGTACCGTGCGGTTGTATTTACGCTCGTCGTTTTCCATTCT
Organism: Scrobipalpa costella; assembly: GCA_949820665.1. Lineage (NCBI taxonomy): Eukaryota > Metazoa > Arthropoda > Insecta > Lepidoptera > Gelechiidae > Scrobipalpa > Scrobipalpa costella. The sequence continues at coordinate 37,909,036 of OX463295.1, forward strand.
GTAACTTAAACTGCTGGATGGATATGGTTGAAATTTCGCACACAGTTGGATTATACATACATATAATCATGCCTTTATCCCTAGTGGGGTAGGCAGAACGTAAAGGACCTAAACAAATGACATTCCGCCACGGCTGACAAAATTTTGAGGGTTATTTAAGATAGATTTGTAGGTATACTGCTATAGCGGCAGGTTGTCAGCTCATTGCCTAAATTACAATTTATACTGAAACCCTCGGATTTAGCTGGTTTTTATAGCATGCCCGGGAGGAAATGCAGCTGGCATATTCTATGTTTTTCTTTTGTATCTTTGTGTCTTGTATGTTTTTCTACACTTGATTATGATCAGTAATCAAATAATTCATAGGCTACATTTTGGCGCAGAAAAATATCTTATCCCACAGGAAAAATTATTAGCTGGGACTAAAACCAACCATTGTCAAGGTAGATCATACCAGTTGGATATCAATGATTCGTAGTGTTAATCAACAATTTAATAATTTATTTGATTAATGTTACTTGATGCCAATGGATCTCCGAATCACGAAATCAGTAGTATCACTGACGATATTGTGTTTCATCAGTATTCGGATCGTAATCCATATATCGTGTGATAATATTGACAGTGGAAACGATGCCGGCGCTGTAAAGTAGGTAACCCTTTGGGACGGTTGACGGGAGTCAATAATGTACAGCCATGATAATTGACAACCTGATAAGGTACGCCCCAATATTACGAGACCAGGCATCATTCGCTTGTCCTTATACCAGGCATGTACATGAATTATTGGTTATGCATTCCATGGCTTTCAATTATTGGCTGCACAATATTTGCCCTGACAGATATTTCACGGCCAATAATACGTATACTTTATGACAAGGATTCATATTCTTTGGTCGTGAATTATCAGCTCGGACTGTTAATGTACGACCCGTATTTTACAGGCAATAAGATTAGAAGCCAATATGGCGGCTATTTTACGTGTCCATGTTCCGCCAACCAATCGGAAACAACCGATCATACCCAAAAATCTCTTGATGCTTTGTTGTGAAAAGTACAGTCAGTTAGTAAAGTGCGTTAGAGTGAGTACAGTCGCAGTGATAAGTGCTGTGTGTGTAACAGTGTAGCCAGAGTGATACTCTGCGGTGCAAATGGAAGTTTGTGAGTTATGGATGCCGGGACTTTGCTGGTATGAAGACAGAAGAAAACGCCATTAGTTGAGTTCCGAGGACGCTATCACACGTTTGTAAGCCGAAAGTCAAAAAAGAAGAAGTCTGTAAATCGGCATAAGCGTTTAATTTCACTCGGTCCCGAAACTCAAGACCGCATGGTCGCGAACAAAACGATGAACAAGTAACAATAGATATCCAAATATTTCACGACTACTTTGGTAATCAGTAAAAGATAGTAAATATGAAGATCCTCCCCCACGAGTGTGTGCTCTTCGGTACATCAGCCAGACGTTTTACGAAGCTACTATTGTAGAAGCAAAAATATTGATGACAGAAACATTTTATAAAAAAAAAATTAAATATTTTTAACTTGTCGTTAACTTACAAAATATTTTGAGGGTTTATGTTTGTTATATTATTAGTCGACATCTCGGAGGTTTTTGGGCCTTATGTTCAGAGACAGAGCTCTTTCTAAAAATCAATATTTTTGTACATAATAATTATTTTGGTGACTTTGAACTGAGATTTGACACTATTGGTAACTAAAGTGAACCTTTTTGAGATTTCAACAAGAACTACTTCCAAATATGTAACAAAAATAAGACTTGTGATCAAAATCACCTAGGTCCTGTAAACTTTTAGTCATTTTACAGTTGTAGTTTCTGAGAACATCTGTAAAGACAGATTAAAATTATGCTCGATTGTGGTTTTTAAAGCATAAATTACGCTATGGTGTGTCTAAAATAAACTACAATGACTGTTTTAGAATTGTTGACTTGTAGCTTGATAAAACAGCTGGAGCTGTAAACATAGAGTAAAAGTTGGTGTTGCCATTTAATTTAGCAATCTGGCCGTTTATTTCCCTGTTACTTGTAACTACAAATAAAGATTTCTGATTCTGATTCTGTAGTTTGATGAAACGGGGCCCTGATATCACGTGTACGTCAGATGATTCGTCACTTCTATTGGTCAAGAGGTTTTTGTTTCGTTTATGGTTTTAGCCTCGTTTAGACACTAAAAATTGATTCTGCTACTGCTCCGGCGTCCCAGGAAGTACAGCCTCTCTGCCCCAGCGTAACTAAATGCTCGCACCTAGCTCGCCTGCGCAGATTCGGCTTATGTTCGCCTTTGGCGACCAGCCTCAGCTACTACGGCTCGTATGGTGTTCGCTCTAAGTTACAGTGGGCGGGGCTGTTTTCCCTCCGCGCCTCTAGATTTTTATTTCTTCTCGTTCTTGGGGTACGAGTGAAAAGACCATGTGGAATTCGGGGTCGATAGCTTCGGTTCTGTCACTTTTCTTCAGTATCGCTAGTCGCTACTGGCATGATGTACCAAAAATCATCGAAATAAAGCATATAGAGTTTCTTGTCTACGATAAGTTGCTTCTGATTGGTTGGTGGAATAATAATATGTGGAATAGCCGCCATATTGGCTTCCAATAAAATTATGGCCTATAGAATACGGGTCATACAATGACATGTCCGTGCTGATAATTCACGACCAGATAAAGCACTGCCAATAATACAAATCCTTGTCATATAGTTAATTGTATTATTGGCTGTGATGTATTATATATGTCAGGGCAAATAGTGTACAGCCAATAGTTGAAAGTCCTGGAATGCACACCTAATAATTCATGTACATGCGTGGTTTCGTAATATTGGCGCGTACATTATCGGGTCGTCTATTATCATGGCTCTACATTATTGGCTCTCTACATGAGTCATTGGGCGAAACAAAACGGAACATAATAGAATAAAATAAATAATAATTACAAAAACACAACACAAGTAATTAATAATAACTTTAGACCTTTCTTCTCATAGTGAGTGAGTGCAGTCAGCAAAAGTATGGTCTATGTAAAAGGAGGTAAATACATTAGAATACCTACATTATTTATACTCTCCCGTTTTACTAAGTTGTAAAGGCCACGTTGGTTGTTACTATTGGCCAATTCAGGATTGTCGATTTGCAGATTGATGAGGTACTATGGGGAAGAGGTGGCACCCCTGACTTGAAAATAATCCATAATTTGAATGTTTTTATCTTTTAACACAGCTAAAGCAAGTTGGTTAAGTTGTAATGTGTTCATGTTTCAGATGGTACCGTGGTCGAGAGGAACCAGTTCGATATATTCGGATGGTTCTGGGGTCTCGTCAACTTCTTCTACTTGCTGTAAGTGGTCTTAAATTGGTTGAAAATTGTTCCGATTTTGTTAAACACAGTGCTGGATTAAAACTTCTTTGTGCCATAAGCAATTGACGACTGTGGCTCCCTTATCCTTAATATAAATCAGATTCAGTCTTCAAAAAACAGCTCTAGCTCCCAAATAATCACTACAAATAATCGCTTTCTCTGTCCCTATATCCCTATGTATGCATAAATCTTTAAAACTTCGCAACGGATTTTGATTTGGTTTCTTTTAATGGATAGAGTGATTCAAGAGGAAGGTTTATATGTATAATACATGCATAATATAGTAGAGAGACACTGATAATTTCTGTGCGAAGCCGGGGCGGGTCGCTAGTAAATAATAAAAAAGCATACAGCACAGATGACAAAAGAATGAAGGTTAGTGCACACTGAGTAACGAAAGCCTGAGTGTTGTATCCTATTGATGCCAGGAGGAAATTCCGATATCTTTGATTTAAAATATCTCAATCTCAGTACAAATTTAATAAAATTTATAGATGTGTTGAATTATCAATTTATAATTAAATAAAATTTTATTTCTAGATTTCAGACATTGATAAACCCCAACTTCAGCAAGCATGGTGATAAGTACTCTCGGGACTTCAGGCCTCCAGGTAGTGGGTAAGTGTAGTCGCAAACAATACATACATTGGTGTAGTGGATAGGGCCGCTGCCTCCTGAGCGGGAGGTCGTGGTTCGAACCCCACCACATACTAATGTGATTTTCGGTTTTCGAATTTCATATGTACGTTTATTCGGTGCTTTTACCGTGCTTCAGAAGGCACGTTAAGCTGTTGGTCCCGGTTAATATCTTTAATACCGTAGATATTAGTCGTTAAGCCATATCAGAGGCCAGTGCTAAGCATTGGTGGCTTGAAAATCTGACCTAATCTAGGATTGGGTCGCTCTGTGTAAAAACCAGTACCCTCGTTCAATCCCCTAGATTAGGTAGCCGACCCCGTGAGATACGGTATAAGGCTCCCTAGCCTAACTAACTAGTAACTCCCTAGTTGAGATGATGATCTTTATACAGTTTCTTGGTCGAAGTTGTACAGTTTTATTAACTGAGCAGCTCCTATCAGTTTGCGTTAAGCTGTCCCTTACAGGCCTAACAGCATTTTGTATTTTAATATCTTTTACATATGAAACTATAACGACTTCGACAATTAGCCGTTTGGTTATTGCCAGTCCGCAAAATGGTTCTTTTATACACTCAATTTCCTAATTAAAAGGATATTTCGCGGATTGTGCGTTTTGCATTTGCCAATCTGCAAAATGACTTTTTCCGGCCAATGAGCAAATTCGATGATAGTGCGTAAGATATAAGTACATACATATAATCACCCTTTTTTCGCGGAGGAGTAGGCAAAGACCAAATTTTTCCAATTGCTACGATCCTTACATGCTTCTTTCGCTTCATCAACATTTATTATCTTTTAGTGTACAATTGACCAGTATTTTTGAACCGCTCGTATCCGAATTCGCATACGAAAAAGCAACATTCGCATACGAAATCTCAAAATCACTATTTTTGAATACTCATGTTTGCGACTCTGCGACGAGTGGTACAAACCACTCGTTTTATTTTCTACTACTCGAACCCTAAGTAGTCTATGATCATGCCAGTGACACAGACAAGCATTTGACAAGTGACACTTTAACTTTTTAATTTACTTGAATTTACGTTCCGTTTCCGTTATTTGCCTACTCGTCAAATCAGCAACTTTATGAAATGGGTTATGACGTCACTCGCCAGTAAATATTGACTACTCAAATCAATAACTTCTATATTTTTAACATAATTATTAAATCTAAATGTGCCTTTTTTAAAAAAAAAACAATGAGTTCCTCAGTATTTTTAGCCATTAGTTTTATGTATAAACGCATTGAGTTTTTTTAGCCATCCAGTCAACATGACTCTTACAATACATTGAAATCCTCGAATCCCTTAATAATGACCCAAAATATATAAATACCATACCATACCCCTTCCATGCTGGACTGGGAGCAAGAGAAAAGCATAAAATGTGCCAACTGCATTTCCTCCCGAGCATGCTGTAAAAAACCAGCTAAGGGATCTGAGGGTTTTTGTATATTGCAATTTAGGCGATGGTCTGACAACCTGTCACTACAACAATATACCTACAAATCTATCTTAAATAACCCTCAAAACTTTGTCAGACGTGGCGGTTTTTGTTTACGGTCTTCTACCCCATTAGGGATAAAGGCGTGATTATATGTATGTATGTAATATATAAATAATTTGTGTTTCCAGCCCCCCGAAGCCGCCGTCCCGCAAGTTCGGCGGTTTCGGCCCGTCGGGCTCCGGGCCGGCGCCGCCTCCATGCGGCGGATGCGGCTGCGGATAACACAACGGGTACCACACCCTCGCCCTCTTAACCCCGACTTCTTCTAGCATGTTTATCTCACGCCTGCCGCTTTGTCATATTTCCTAGCGGTTGTTCAGTCAATAAAACTGAACAACCATCACCAGGAAATTCTTTCAATAATAAAAAATGCTTTGCATACAAACTGTCTGAGTCGAGGTGGTAATTTTGTATGGGAAAGTAAATTTTATTTTTCATCTCCTGATAAACATTCCTGCTGATAGTTGTTCAGTTTCGTTGACTGAGCAATCCCTATCAGTTAGCGGGACGCTGTCCCTTACACCCTGTATAACAGGTAGTCTATACGTACAACCACAAGTATGGCCGAGCGGCAGTCGTGAGATAAAACAGCTAACAATATTTTTCATTGAAATAAGATAACAGCACTAACAGTAGTTGCAACTGGAAAACAACTTAATACATTATACAATAAATACCTACATTACACAAGATGTATAAGATTATGCATTAAGGTGATGATTCTAGCCAAGTGGCGCCCCCGTTAGTAAAAAAAACATAATTCAGTAAAAACGCAGCGAATCAAAAACCGGTCGCACAGAATTAAGTTATAGTAATTAAGATAATATAGAAACTTGTAAATTACCGATTCATAGCTCGTTGTAGTAACAGGAATAAAAATTGCTGTTGGTGGCCGTTATACGATTTTGTTCTTCATGTTATTACAACGAACTATGAATCGCTAATTTATAAGGTTCTAAATTATGTTATATTATGTTTCTTATGGGCGCCACTTGGCTAGTATCGTCACCTTAAAGTTGAATTTCTTCCTAATAGAGACTCAAGTTAGCATTTACACATTTACGTTTTGGAAACAGGTATTAAGTTTTAGTATGTATTAAAAATGTTATTTTCTTACAAAAAACGCCCGGACCCCAGTTGTTAAGACCCTGTTTTTCTAATGACGTCTGCAATTTAGTACGGATTTTTTTTTATTTATTAACTAGCTGTGCCCGCCCGGTTTGTGTAAAAAACACGCAGAACATACTGAACACGCTTCGCACGGAGAAGCGTTTTCAGTATGTTCGACACTGCGTGCTTTCCGTACAAACTGGGGTACTTACTCAATATTACAATAGTTTGCGTGATTATTTATAACCTAGGCTGGACACCAGGTAATTAAAAAAACTCAGTCATAGAAAAACTCTCCTTAAGATCGGTTAAAAACGACCGAAATGCAATTTCCTACTTACCTCCTCAGTCATGTAGCGTGATTTTAGGTATCCTTAGTTGCAACCCGGGTAACATAGTTGAATTTAAAAAGTCTCATCGAAATCGGTTCAGTACCTTTGGCGTGATGTGGTAACATACAGACAGACAGACAAAAATCCTTGAAAAAAATCGTTTTGATCTTTATATCGTTAATAATGCCTGCTGCAATTATTTTTTTGTAAAAATATTCAATGTACAGACACGACCCTTCTAGAGATTTATTATGTGTATAGATTATTTATTGTGTAGGGTATCGAATGAAAGCTCATCATGACTAGATTTTAAAACATGTAATACATTCCTATGTTACGGTCGTGTCGTCTAATACAATCAAAGAAACACGTCTAAAATACTTCGTCTTTTCCACAGATTTTAATTAAATAGAATAATAGATCATATTTTTAGAATCTGTGCACAAATACCTTTCATTTGATAACCCACACAATAAATAAAAACAAAAATATATTTTTTAAACTCCATACAAAAGTTTGATGACGTCATATTAAAAGATGCAGGGACTTGACAGCTGGGGTGCGGGCGTGTTGAATTTAAACAACATGTTTAATATCTTCTATGCTGGACTGGGAGCGAGAGAAAAACATCGAATGTGCCAGCTGCATTTCCTCCCGGGCATGCTGTAAAAACCAGCTAAGGGATCAGAGGGCAGAATATTGCAATTTAGGCGATAGGCTGACAACCTGTCACTATAGCATTATACCTATAATATCTTAAATAACCCTCAAAACTTTGTCAGACGTGGCGAAACGACCTTTATTTAGGTCGTTTACGTTCTGCCTACCCCATTAGGGAGAAATGCGTGATTGTATGTATGTATGTTTAATAAATAATAACATACTCAATTTTGCTACCGGTTACCAAGACGTAAATGTTTTAGCGATTTTTGAGGCCAACTCAGCTCCAACTTTTTACGACTAACTGGTGAAATTAGCTGTACAACAAACGCCTTTTAATAAAAAATACAAGAAATCACACTTAAGCTGACCATAGACCCTAAGTGTCAGTGTAAATCAGTTAAAAATACACAGAATCGAAAATCCGGTCCGACAGAATCAAATAATAGTCATAAAGCTTCAGAACCATATAAATTAGCGACTCATTCGTGCGTAACAGGTAGAAAAATTGCGATCAACTGCCACGAACGATTTTTTTCCGTTGGGGGCGCCATGCGCCACTTAGCTTCTTGTCACCTTAAGCCTCGCCATCATATCGCTATCTTTTCTTAGAAGGGGTGGGGTATAGCTGCAAAGTTGAAAGTCTGACACGTAGACGTGATTTAAAAGGCGGAGTTTAACGATAAGGCTAGCTGTTTGATTGAACAGCTATTTTAATCAACTAGCTGCGACATATCAATATCACCTTTACCACGAGATCAGAAATGTCATTTTATTACAATATGGTCTGTCAAATCCATACTAAGTATTATCAGTAATGCTATTTGAAAGACGGTGGCGCCATTTAACTCAATGTAATCTAACCTGTTGCGGCTGAAATGATTCTTTTGAGGCTGATTAAGTATTTTTGTGAGGATCAGTTAATTATTTCCCTTTATTTATTATTATGCCTACCCCCCCCATCAGGGATAAAGGTGTGATTTATGAATGAAAGGGTCACCTGTAAAAAAAGCACTATACTTGTCATATACGAAACAAATTGGCATGATTGGGCCATTCAAATAAGAAAAGAATTTTGTTAATATCTCACACACAGCTTGTCTTGTTCCATTAAAAGTCTACCCACCCTTATTGAAAAACGCAGAATTATATAAAAGATTCTTCTTATTCTGTCGTATGGGTATCGAGACGATCGACCCGAAGAACCCTGGTATCAGGAGTTTTTTAAAACCTAATAATAGCACAGCTAGTAGGCCTCTGACTTGGTTTGTGTAACGACCACTATCAAAGACCGACGGCTTAACTTGTCCTCCGAAGCACGGAATCATTTTTGTTCCAGACAGTCAGTTGATTCGGCCTGCATTGTCCTAACCAAACTGGGAAAAATCTCACAAATATCAACTTTGTGTTCCCTCGCTGGGTATCGAACCCAGGACACTGCTCTGACCATGGCTCTGACCCCTAGACCACGGAGGCAGTCAATATAAAATATTATAGAATAGATAGTAATAAGATTTTATGTGGATCTGTAACGTGTCTATATACTTATAATTATTTGTTGGTAGCAGTTCGGTAACACGATTTACCTAAATTTAAGTCCATACTTTTCTTTTTACGTCATGAGAGAACTGAAAGGGATAGCAATAATTTTAATTAAGACATGTTCTCACCGAATTGACACGATTTTTTATTAGGTATAATCCGTATAGTAGGTAAGTTGTATAAAAAAGTAGCTGTATTCAAAAGTAACGGGGTCATTTAATGTTTAAAATTTTTATTAGTGTACTTGGATTATATAAAATGAATGTATTTTTATCTATTAAGCAATTAGAAAATGTGGGCTAGTAACATTTCTTCTTAACTCTTTGTCTATAACTTTGTAAGTTCCACGAAAACAATTTGTAACATGACTCCAGCGCGCAAAGAAAACATGAAACGTACCCCCGCGGGGTAGAGGGGGGAAGGGAAATGTTTGAGAAACCCTCCCCCCCTGCCCCGCGGTTTATGTTACGTGTTTTGTTTATGCGCCGGAGTCACGGCTTTATGCTATAGGTATCTACCTACTTTGAAATAAATGTAGCTTTATTTAATTGGCTTACACATGTAAAAAAGTTTATTATAGATATAAAAAAAACTCGTGAACTGTTTTATTAAATCAAATCAATTATAATTGTTATAATAGTTTTGTAGATTCTGAAACAAACACATTTCAAATAATAAAATGAGAAATACCGGGTGTTAGGGACAGTGTGCCGAGAACTGAAAGAAACAGCAGGAAATTCTTCACGGACACTACAAATTGTTCAAGATGCTCACTTTGTATGGTTTTTCTGGTTTTTCGTTTTGCCTCTCTTACATCCGGTATATTCCGCAAAAGCTCTGTGATTTTTCATAAATTAAGGTAAATAAATAGGTATAATAGTAAACAATAAACAAGTGTTATTCATAATGAAAACTAATCGGCTTACTTGTTTTTCTTCAAAAGCGGGTTAGCCCTCGACGTTTCGATCCTTACGAGGAAGATGAAGATCCTCCTAAAGGATCGTAACGTCGAGGGCTAACCCTCCTTTCAATACAAACAAGTAAGCCGAAGTTTTCATTAGGTATAATAGCTTCACTCAGACTCAGGGTTTGTCGAGTTTGCTGTCAAAGGTCAAGGGCAAGACAGCCACCGGGTCAGACGAGTTCGGCGGGTCGATGTAGAGGCTCCAGGTGCCTTGGTCCAGGTCGAAGATGCCTGTGGACAGAACACTATTATTATTTTATATTATTTATGACACTTGTACATGCATACATTCATACATATAGTCACGCCTTTATCCCTAATGGGGTAGGCAGAGCGTAAATGACCTAAACAAAGGTCGTTCCGCCACGTCTGACAAAGTTTTGAAGGTATTTAAGATAGATTTGTAGGTATATTGCTATAGTGACAGGTTGTCAGCCCATCGCCTAAATTACAATTTACTGAAACCCTCAGATCCCTTAGCTGGCTGCTACAGCATGCCCGGGAGGAAACGCAGCTGGCACATTCTATGTTTTTCTCTCGCTCCCAGGCCAGCATGGAAGACACTGAAAGTGTTAATAATACCAGGTGTAAGGGACATCGTCCCGCAAACTGATAGGGGTGGCTCAGTCAATGACACTGAACAACTTCCACCAGGTTCTTTTTTCGGGAAGAGAGAAAAAATTATGCCTTTTCCATACAAAATTCACTTCAATCGAAAATTTGTATGGAAAAGCATTAATTAAATATAGAATAATTTGTATAATTTTGCAGAAGTGTAAAAATCTTAACCACATTTAAAATAAAGTGGTACCGCCTAGTTAACTACAAAATTCTAGAAATGCATGTGTGACGCATCTGTACTCTTACCAACTTCTTAATCTATGATTGACGTATGCAAAAAAGGCGGGAACAGAGAAATAAATAATCAAAAAATTTATCTGATTGGTATTAGTGGCTGTTTGGTAAATAGCGGACGGCCTAGGAAAATCAACACCGTAAACAGCAAAAACTGTGCAGTGATATACTCGTTATAGACGGGCCAAACATAAACAACTCCGTTACGCATTTAAAGTAAATTTTTACACAAATTACAGCTTTATACTTATTTTTAAATACTTTAAAGTTGTAACCTGAAGAAAAACTTTATAGAAATAAGTTAAAGACCACTACAAGTTACAATATTGTGGATTATCATATACAAAGTCCGTTAAGAAAACCTTAGATAAGTTGTTTGGCGCGCATGAAATTTTACCGAACACAAGGCTATATTTTAGAACAGACAGTTCCACTATTGTTAACTAGATGGCGCTTTGACTTATTACTCACAAAAACACCGATAGACGTCATTGTAACTAAATTGTTTAGCACGGGTTTCACCACCACTATTGCAGGCGAAGAACATTCTGACCACATACAGCACGTATTCGGGCACAGATGGCGCTACCCGTCTTACTCTACGTTCTCTACCGTGGATTAATTTTGTTACCATAAATGCATTTGACACATGAATGGGTCTCCATTTGTTTTTTACAATAATTTATTTACTTTTTAGAGGACCGTATGTAGCGATTTGACATATGGATGTATAATTATTAGGTCTTTTTGAGCGAGGGTTGTAGGAGAGTGCGCTTTCTGTACCTTTAGGTTATATTTGTTATTCTATGACCAGTGTCCCTTTATTATCCGGTGACGCATTATATACATTTTGTAGTATGGTGCAAATAGATCCATTCTTAAAAATAAAACTGTGGCCAGTCTTGATCCGGTCAGTTGACTCGAAACCCATACAAGAGAGACCATATTAATAAATTAATTAATTCATATTTAAACATCGGCACATTACATTATAATCAACTTACAAACTACTTAAACTACCCTAATCTTAACTAAACTATATCAAACAACCCGCCCCGAGCCGTACCAAGTCCAAACGTGCCCATCGCGCTGGCTGCATTGCCACGTTGAATTGCTAACGAAATTTGTTGGACCAAGTACGAGCCGACTCGGGGGTAGTTTTGCACGAGATCGCAGTACTTAGCACGTTTCTGACTTGCAAGCCACTCTGTTGCCGCAGCTGAGCGAGTCGTTCTGGGCAGTTGCAAAGCAGCATAAGTACATGCACACGTCGCATCCCACAAAATACATCTCCCCTTTCTCCATCTGGTCTCCTGCCGCCAGTCCGCGACAATACCGGACGTTCGAGGACACGGTACATTTGCCGACACCAAAGCCCGACGAATCAGATCATTGAGAGCGTGATGCCTTGGATGTCTGCCTGCACTAAGTCTACAACGAATCCCATGGTGACCACTAGCATCAACCTGTACCCCACATCTGCACACATGTGGCTCGCATAGACCACACCCAAGTCTAAGGGCCGCTGCGATCCATAAAGAGTTATCATCTAACAACTTTCCAAGGTGCGGTGAAGGCAATACATGAAACCATGTACCAGACTCATGAAAAGAAACTGCTTTTAGGCGAGCCAGATTTGCACCGGAAGAAGACTCAACTAAAACTTTGAGCGCAGATTTCGCACATAAGTCGTCCCACAATCTCTGTACTTCCGGTATGTCAGGAGGTGGCGAGTTAGGACAGTCCAAGCTGCTAGAGCCTCAGCCTGAAAAGGGATACCGAAACCGTCACCTTGAATTGACAAAATAAGAGAGACGAGGTTCAGAACCCCATTCGCAGACGCCAAAAACGCAGACGGACCAGTATCCTGTACTGTCCTTACACCGAGACCACCATGACGGACCGGTAAACAAGCTTGTTGCCACTCTCGATCATTCAATCTAATATTAAGAACTCCCTCGAGTGTGTTTTTAAGCACTTCATCCAAAGCCTCTACTTCTTGGGGAAATAGCCACGTCGGACATGTTCTGATCGTATAAATTAACTTAGGCATCGACTAACAGTTTCTGAGCAGCACCAGATCCATATTTCCGGAAATATTTTTTAATTGCTCTTGTGCCTTACACAAAACATCTCTTTTCCCCCTCAGCAACTCAGTAACTCCTTCAGGAAAAATGGAGTACCCAGCAAAGAAAAACTGTTTCTATTCAGTATTTTTAAGCCTGGAATAAGTGCCTCGATTATATTAATTGCTCACCTGCGGTAATAGTCTTGATGACAGTATTGTCCTTGTTCTGGAACACCTGGAATTCCGTTCCGCTTCGGTCCGAGAGTGTGTCTTGTATATCGCATCGGTTTTTCGGCGTGGCGTGCGCGCTGATCGCTTGCAGCCGCGCTTTGCTGCTGTCTATGATGGGGCCAATCACTTCTTTCACGTTCAGACGCATGTACCTGCGGGGTAACATATGGGTTGTTAACAGGGCAAAACGTTTAAGCTGAGCTACAGTACAGTCCTTTTGCGTTATTGCGACTGGGTCACTTGGTAATGTTTTTCTTATATGCGGTGGACAGCGTACCAAAAACGAAACTGGACAACTTTTTCCAGAAATTCTTTCAGGAAATTCTATTTTTTACTTTCCCATAGATACAAAACTGCCTTGATTATTTTCATGCTGGACTAAGAGCGAGTAAAAAACATAGAATGTGCCAGCTGCATTTCTTCCCGGGCATGCTGAAAAACCAGCTAAAGGATCAGAGGGATTCTGTATATTGTAATTTATTAACTGCCTCCGTGGTCTACCGGTCTGAGTCATGGACTCTCGATCCGGAAGTCCCGGTTTTGATCCCTTCACGCGGCGACATTGACTTTGTGTTGTTGTTTCTAGTTTGGCTAGGACATTGCAGGCTAATCACCTGATTGTCCGAAAAGTAAGATGATGTCGGTCCGGCGCCTGATTTCTCTCTGGTCGTGTCAATCAATCTGTCCCATCAGAATAAGAGATTGAAGGAATAGAGTGTGCACCTGTGTGTAGCGCAAACACGTGAGCACTAAAAACAAGTCCTGCGCAGTTGGCCAATCTCTGGGAGATTGGCCGCCGTCACCGAAAATCGGTGGGAGGACTATTTTATTAATTTAGGCGATGGGCTGATAACCTGTCACTACAGCACTATTTACAAATCTATCTAAATAACCTTCAAAAGATTGTCATACGTGGCAAATTGACTTTATTTGGGTCGTTTACGCTCTGCCTACCCCATTAGGGATAAAGGCTTGATTATATGTATGAGTTAGCATTTTCATATTTACGTCTTGGAAACCGGTACCCACGTTTAGTATATTGTTAAACATGTTATTTTCTTACAAAAAACCAATTGTTCCCAGTAGTCCCCTCTAGCCCTGTCCCCCGGGGGGACAGCTGGGAATTGTCTTCCCAGTTATCACCGGGGTGACAATTCGTGCCGATTGTTCCCTTTGAAAGTTGAATAGAGGGGACAAATGGGAAGTTTATTTCTCAGTTGTCACGGGGGGGTGACAATTGCTACGATTACTTCCTAGAAAATAAAAAAAAACATGTAATTTTTTCCATTACCTTTCAGCTTTTTTGTTTGTTCTGTTATATAGAATGAAATAAAAAATCAACATTATGTTTCGCTTACTTATAGGTACAATCATCAACCAATCACAGGTTTATTAATACTCATCGTTTTTTGATAATCACAGATATCCACTAATATTAATAAAAATAATAAATAATAGATAATAATGTTTTTAAAAATGTCAAAAAAAGTAATATTGAATCAAATACAAAAATTCAACATTATGTTTCAATATCCCGCTTACCGCTACGCATTTTTCTTTGACCCTTGCCTGGAAGAAATTGCTACCTTAGCAATAAGGCCGCCTATGTTGTACTTATTTTTTGTTGTTATCTGTTGTGTTGTTTGATTTGTATTCTTACGTGCAATAAAGTATTTTTATGTTATGTTATGTTTCGCTTACTTACTTATCATGATTAGTTAGTATTAGATAAGTAAGCGAAACATAATGTTGATTTTTTATTTCATTCTATATAACAGAACAAACAAAAAAGCTGAAAGGTAATGGAAAAAATTACATGTTTTTTTTATTTTCTAGGAAGTAATCGTAGCAATTGTCACCCCCCCGTGACAACTGAGAAATAAACTTCCCATTTGTCCCCTCTATTCAACTTTCAAAGGGAACAATCGGCACGAATTGTCACCCCGGTGACAACTGGGAAGACAATTCCCAGCTGTCCCCCCGGGGGACAGGGCTAGAGGGGACTCCTGGGAACAATTGCAAAAAACGCCCATTTGCGGCTATGAATTTGACGATATCGTTGGCCACTATTCCGTGACTGCTTTGGTCCACCGTCCGACATCCCGTCTAGCCAGGTCCAGCCCATCTCCACCTTAATCTCGTTAACCGCATACCTACATCTTCAACTTTTGTTTTTTTTTTTCGAATCTCGACGTTGGGTACACGATCAACGAGAGAGATGCCTAACATAGAACGCTCCATTGTTCTTTGCACCACTTTAATTTTGTGCATATTCTGCTTAGTGAGCGTCCAATCGGCAAGACAATTTGTATAGGAAAGTCAAATTTTCTTTTAAGATTACAGTTTTTTTTTCGTGGAAGCTCACAGTTTTTTTGACTGGCTACGCCTTTAATTTTGCGTAGGTACCTACTGACCTACAAATAAACCGGTATGGTATATCATATCAGTCTCTGTAAAAGCTTACAAGAATAGTCAAACTCACAGGTTGCAGTGCACCAGTGGATCACTGTCGAACTTCTGGATGTTTAGAGTGGATCGGAGATTTTTTAGGTCTGGTGCCACTTCAGCATTGAGAAGAGTCCGCTTCCCTCGCTCTGTCCACAGCATATTGACGGAGAAACCATTGCCTGTTCCGAGACCGTCGTCTAAAAGAATCCGTTCAGCTTCTACCAGACTCCTAGCGGAGAGTAAGGCGCGAGTGATGAAGGTGCGAGCTGAAATATCCACAATAGTTTAGAAATAAGTAATTTAAATAAGTTAAAAAACCAACTGCGTAGAAAGTGAATTTAAAAACTTTAAATCATTATAGGATTGTCGATAAGAAAAGAAAGATTCCAAGGTTTCGAGGCCACGGCCCCGATCGGTGTCAGAGTTTTTAAACAGCCTAATAACCTTATAGAACTTTGACATGGTTTGTGTAATAACCACCATGACAGCGACCAGGACTGGCGGCTGAACGTGTTCGCCAAAGCACGGAATCTTTTGCTCAGTTCACTAGAGTCTATTGACTAGACCACTAAGGCAGGTAAATAAATATCTGTTGAAGATGTACAACTCACGTGTGCTGCCAGGCTTGAGGGTCATCGGGCTGAGGGTGTTGATTGAGAAGACCAGGCCGTGAGCGTTGTTCCCCATCGTGTAACCGGGAAGGTTGCCGGCATAGCAGAGCGACGCGAATCTCTCTTCTATGGCCTGGACAGAATATACATACAGTCATTATCTCCCTAGCCTTATTCCGTATTTCACGGGGTCGGCTACCTAATCTAGGGGATTGAACGAGGGTACTGGTTTTTACACAGAGCGACTGCCATCTGAACTCCGCAACCCAGAAGGGAAACCAGACCCAATCCTAGATTAGGTCAGAGTTTTCAAGCCGCCAATGGTTAGCACTGTCCTCTGATATGGCTTAACGACTAATATCTACGGTATTAAACGATATTAACCGGGACCAACGGCTTAACGTGCCTTCCGAAGCACGGAAAAAGCGCCGAATTAACGTACATATGAAATTCGAAAACCGAAAAACACATTGGTACGCGGTGGGATTCGAACCACGACCTCCCCGCTCAGGAGGCAGCGGCCCTATCCACTACACCATCGGGCTTATATTATTAATCGGGCTTAATATACATACAGTATGTAAAAAAAATAGCTGGCCATATTTTAGGGAGCTACAACTGTCCAACTGGTCTGATTTGGCACAGAATAGAGAAGAATGGCGAACTTTAATGTCAGAAGCTAAATTCTTTATCCATGCTGGACTGGGAGAGATAGAAAAACATAGAATGTTCCAGCTGCTCTTCCTCCCGGGCATGCTGTTGAAGTCAGCAAAAGGGACTCGAGGGTTACAGTGTATTGTAACTTAGGCGATGGGCTGACAACCTGTCACTAAAGCAATACTTAATACAATCTAAAATTGCCCTCAATTTTTGTCAGACGTGGCGAAAGCGCCTTTTAAGAGGCGTTAAACGCTCTGCCTACCCCGTAAGGGATAAAGGCGTGATTTATGTATATGTATGTATGCTAAATTCCACTTTGGGTCGCTGAGCCAGCGAAGTAAGTAAGTATATTTTAGGGTGTGATGCTACCCATGAAATTGAACAACTTTCCCCAAGGAACATAGGTACATACATAAATACGAAAAATAAATTTGGCCCTCGCTTACAAAGGGTGTCAGTCGCTCGAGTCAGTTTGTATGGGAGGTTAAATTTAGTTTTGATTTTTCGACCTATGTTCCTTGGGGAAAAGGGAGCGGTAGCGACTTTTCAAATCAGTGGGGAAAGTTGTTCACTTTCATGGGTAGAATCACGCCCTGAAATATGGTCAGTATTTTTTTTACTCCATATATAAGACGATATGTTAGGGGAATATGTTATGTTATGTTATGGGGCTCCTGTATCCGCAATTAGACTCTTAATTTGGTCCGTTGTGCGTGCAGGGTTGCCTGGTTTATTCCAACCAGCCCAGCTCCTTCCAGAAGTTTAGAATTCTCCTGGGGTTTTCACAGACTTCTCGGAGCGACCTCAATTCTTTGAGGATTTTTGCCCGTTGGTCAGCCACACTCGTACATCCCAGGAGTACGTGTGCAACCGTCTCGTCCTCGTCCAGGCAGCCCCTGCACTTTGGGCTGTCTGTGACGCCGATGGTGAATAGATGTTTGTTGAGAGTTATGTGACCTGTGAGGGTGCTCACTACAATTCGGATGTCATGTTTATTTAAGCTGAGAAGTCTTCGGGTCAGTCTCGGCGAAAGTGCAGGTATCGCCTCTCTCGACTGTCTACAGCTTTCAAGGTTTGTCCATTGGACATTGTGTCGGTTGTTGGTAAATGTTCGCAGCCACGTGCGCATTTGGCTGAATGGAATTGGCAGGATTGGTACAGGGCCAGCGATCTGTGTCTGTGATCCACCTCTCGCCAATTCATCCGCTGCGTCATTACCAAGAGATCCGCTGTGTCCCCTGATCCATTGCAGGATAACTTGGTTTCCTGACGCCATGAGCTTCAGGGTCTGGTGACACTCGTATATTAAACCTGAGGTAATAGTATTACTCTGCAAGGCTGTTAGTACGGCCATACTGTCCGAGAGAATCCTGATGTTATATCCATCTAACTTCCTGCGTAGTACGGCTTTGGCTGCTTCCATTATGGCTACGCATTCACATTGGAAAATGGAACTGCGGATGCCTAAGGGAATCGATATGTGGATGTTTAGTTCCTGAGAGAAGACGCCGGCACCGGTTTCTGACCCCATTTTTGAACCGTCTGTATATATGCGAACTTCATTTGCGCCTGATTCATCTTTCTCTGTCTCGGATGGTTGTATTAGGTAGTTCTTGTGAAAGGTATAAGTTTTCGGTATCCTATCGCAAGGGGCCTCGCAGAGAGGGTACTGTAGCTTTACTGTGTCCCACAAGGTTGCGATAGGGCTGTCCTCATTCCTCCATGTGCCTTGAAGCTTGAGGCGAAAAGCTGTCATCAACGCCTCGTGTTGGATGAATAGGTCCAGCGGTGTGAGCCCAAGGATGATTTCTAGGGCCGCTGTCGGGGTGGTGCGCACACAGCTAGTCATGGCTGTACAAGCCAACCGCTGAAAGCTCTGTAGCTTGGTTTTAACGGTTGAAAGCTCAGTCCTGGGCCACCAGGCTATTGCACCGTAGGAGATTGTCGGTCTAATAACTGCTGTGTACAGCCATTTGCAAATTTTAGGGGATAACCCCCAAGATCTGCCCATAAGTCTTCGGCATTGCCAGAAGATTATGCAGGCTTTCTCTAGCTTGTGTTCAATGTGTTTAGTCCAGAGCAGCTTACTATCGAGCGTGACTCCCAGATATCTCACTTCGTTTGTTAGGCTCAGCTCTGTGTTGAACAGCTTAGGTAGTCTAAGCCGACCTAAGCTCCGTTTGTTGGTGAATAACATAAGTTCCGTCTTCGACGGGTTCACCGTAAGGTTATGCTTTCTGCACGTTATTCTTCCGTATGTTAGGGGAAGCGAAATGTTATTTTATTATTTCCTGAAAGAATTTATTTGTGAACGTTGTTAAGTTTCGTTGACTGTGCAACTCTCTCCTTTCAGTTTGCGAAAAGCTGTCCCAAGGGTTTCCACTTATGAACACGTCACGATGCCGTGACGTTCAGCGTTACCTCACCTTTGAATGTCACGTCGTCGCGACGTGGATGGATATCTTGTGACTTGGTGGAAATCCAAGTCAAGACAACTTTACGTCAACTAACAGTATCATCTATATTTCGTTTTTTTAACGTTGCGTTATCGATACTCCCGTAAACAGCATTTTGTTTGAAACTTTGAAGAAGTTCAAATTTCGGAACCGCAGACAATACCAAAACAAACCTTGTTACAAACATATGATTTGCGCTTGACTTCCTTTAAAGTTGTAAGGAAAAATCTGTTTGTGGGCTGCAAAACAAGTTGGTATTCATAACTCAACGCTAAATAAACGAACTTTATATATTTGCTTTCTTTTGATGTGTCACCTTAATAACACCTTTCTTTATATTGTTTGTTTTTCGACCTAATAGAAATCTGGGCCACACGTATGACCTACCTGTGTTCTACGTTGTGCGACGTAGATATCGACGTTACGACGTCACGATATGTCGTAACGTGTTTATGTGTGGCTCTCTTAGGGCCGTATTTATAATCAGCTCTCATGTGTGACAGCAAGTTTAAGTTCGTATCCGAAATATTATTTCAGTACAAACTGGCCGTCAAATCCATACTGAATATTGCTCTCAAATTTGCTATCGCTTTATAAATACGACCCTTAGTAAGTACTTGGTTTTGCCTTACCCCAGCAGCGGCGTCCTCTGGAGATGGTATGATGTGAGCAGACATGATGTAGAAGTGGTTCAGCGTCTCAGCGAAGGCGTCTTCTGTGTGCCCCAGTACACCCTTAAAAATAATTAATAATCTGTTAAACTTTCAAGTCATCATCTCCCTAGCCTTATCCCGGTATCTCACGGGGTCAGCTACCTAATCTAGGGGATTGAACGAAGGTACTGGTTTTTACATAGAGCGACTGCCATCTGACCTCTGCAACCAAAGGGGAAACCAGACCCAATCCTAGATTAGGTCAGAGTTTTAAAGCCGCCAATGCTTAGCACTGGCCTCTGACATGGCTTAACGACTAATATCTTCGGTATTAAACGATATTAACCGGGACCAACGGCTTAACGTGCTTTCCGAAGCACGAAAAAAGCGCCGAATAAACGTACATATTAAATTCGAAAACCGAAAAACACAGTGGTACTTGGTGGGGTTCGAACCACGACCTCCCGCTCAGGAGGCAGCGGCCCTATCCACTACACCATCGGGTTCTACACTATCTGTTAAACTTTCAAATCACTACATGGTATAAAATAAAGTCGCTTTCTCTGTCCTTATATCCCTACCTATGTATGCTTAGATATTTAAAACTACGCAACGGATTTTGATGCGGTTTCTTTTAATGGATAGAGTGATTCAAGAGGAAGGTTGATATGTATAATACATGCAGAATATAGTAAAGAAACACTGATGATTTCCGTGCGAAGCCGAGGCGGGTCGCTAGTATGTTATAAAATGTTTATTTCAACATTTACCTATGTTTTGAGGTAAATCCGAGGAATGGTACCAATTGAAAGGTGGTATATTACGAAATTCGCAGATTTCACCAACATAGGTTGGTAAATCTTAGGTTTTACCGGTGATTTTCCACGCTTAGGGCTTTTACAGTAACATACGTATTTATTAATTACTAGCTGTGCCCGCGATTTCGTACGCCCGGTTTGTATGGAAAACACGCAGTGTCGAACATACTGAAAACGCTTCTCAGCGTGTAGGAGGGGGATCTGCTAACTCGCGCGCGGAAGCGTGTTTCGCATTGTCTGATCTTTGTTCTTGTATGGTAGTCTTTCATGCTGGCCTGGGAGCGAGAGAAAAACATAGAATGTGCCAGCTGCATTTCCTCCCGGGCATGCTCTAAAAATCAGCTAAGGGATCCGAGGGTTTCAGTATATTGTAATTTAGGCGATGGGCTGACAACCTGTCACTACAGCAATATACATTCAAGTCTATCTTGAATAACCCTCAGAATTGTGTCAGACGTGGCGGAACGACCATGGCTAGGTTGTTTGCGCTCTGCCTACCCCATTAGGGATAGAGGCGTGACTATATGTATGTATGTATGTGTGTTACTTACTTACTCAATATTAGAATGGTTTGCGTGATTATTTCTAACCTAGGCTGGATACCAGGTAATAAAAAAACTCAGTCAAATGAAAAGTCGCTGATCGGTTAAAAACGATCAGAGTACAATTTCCTGCCTACCCCCTAAGTCAGGTGGCGTGATTGTTTGTATCGTTACTTTGAGTTTAAGTAATGAAATCATCAGTAAAACAAAAAAGTTCTATCAAAATCAGTTAAAACCAACCTAAATTCTATTTCCTACCTACTTCCTAAGTCATGAGGCGTGATTATTTGTATCGTTACTTTGATTTTAAATAATGCTCAGTCGAATAAAAAAGGTTTCATAAAAATCGGTTAAGAAACAGCCAAATTTCAATTTCCTGCCTACTCCCTAAGTTAGGTAGCGTGATTTTAGGTATCCAAAGTTGCAACCCGGGTAACACACAGTTGAATAAAAATAGTCCTATTGAAATCGGTTCAGTAGTTTTGGCGTGATGTGATAACATACAGACAGACAGACAGACAGGCAAAAAAAATAAAAAAAATTGGTCTTTATATCGTTAATAATGCCTGCTGCAATTATTTTTTTCGAAAAATATTCAATGTACAGACACGACCCTTCTAGAGATTTATTATATTATATGTATAGATTATATTTTTGTTATTCGGTAAATGTCGAATTATGTTGAGTTACAAAAACTCAATACATGTTTTTTTTTACTATTGTGCTCAAAAATTTGTATCCGGTTCACTAATGACAGTGAAAATTAAAGTGATGATACTAGAGCTAAGTGGCGTCCCCATTATAAAAAAAAACATTATTCACTAAAAACGCGGTTAATCGAAAGCCGGTCCAACAGATTCAAATTATAGTAATTGAGATAATTTAGAACCTTATAAATTAGCGATTCATAGCTCGTTGTAGTAACAGGAAGAAAAATTGCGGTTGGTGGCCGTTATTCGCAATTTTTCTTCCTGTTAGTACAACGAACATTGTTTTTTTTTACTAACGAGGGCGCCACTTGGCTAGTGTCGTCACCTTAAGTAGGTAAGTACCTACTCTAAATCTGGCCAAACACGGTTCGGCATTTTAACTTTTTATGACAGTTAATAGTTGAATTTTCAACAAATATGTTTATTGTTAGTGTCTCTGGAATTTATAGAACAACATGATTCAAAGATAAAACTCAAAAATACTATGATTACATCAGGAAGCCATCGTGAATATCATGATATTTCCGATAATCTATCTCTAGAAGGGTTGTGTCTGTACATTGAATATTTTTCCAAAAAAATAATTGCAGCAGGCGTTATTAACGATATAAATACCAAAACATTTTTTTTTTAGATTTTTTGTCTGTCTGTCTGTCTGTATGATGTTACCACATCACGACAAAACTACTGAACCGATTTCGATGGGACTTTTTTTTATTCAACTGTGTGGTACCCGGGTTGCAACTTAGGATACCTAAAATCACGCTACCTGACTTAGGGAGTAGGCAGGAAATTGAATTTTGGCTGTTACTTAACCGATTTTTATAGAACTTTTTTTATTCGACTGAGCATTATTTAAAATCAAAGTTACGATACAAATAATTCAATTAAATTAGGCAAATTGACATTTACCTAATTCTTATTCGATTTTATGGAACATTTTTATTCGACTAAGCATTATTTAAAATCAAAGTTATGATACAAGTAATCAAGCCTGCTGACTTAGGGGTAGGTAGTCAATTGAAATTTGGCTGTTTCTTATCCAATTTTATGGGACTTTTTAGTCGACTGAGCATTACTTAAACTCAAAGTTACTATACAAAAAATCACGCCACCTGACTTGGGGGTAGGCAGAAAATTGAACTTTGATCGTTTGTAACCGATCTTAAAGGGACTTTTTATATGACTGAGTTTTTTTTATTACTTGGTGTCCAGCCTAGGTTAGAAATAATAACGCAATCCATTCTAATATTGAGTAATTACCCCAGTTTGTATGAAAACACGCAGTGTCGAACATGTTGAAAACGTTACTTCGCGCGTAGGAGCAGGATCTGCTAGCTTGCGCGCGGAAGCGTGTTTTACATACAAAAACAAAGATCAGATAATGCGAAACACGCATCCGGGTTCCGCTCCTAAGCGTGGAGAAGCGTTTTCAGAATGTTCGATACTGCGTGTTTTCCATACAAACCGGGCGTACGAAGTCGCGGGCCCAGCTAGTATAATTATAAATTCATTTTAGATTATCGGTCAGAAAAGTTTGTATCAGGTTTTTGTATATAATTTTATAAGAATTTGTTGGGCCGTTGCAAGTTTTCTCCTAAAACGCACCATTTTCGATATATAAGCGGAATACGTAAAAGCGGGATCCAATTGCTCTGATATTTAATTTTCTTCAAAGGTACTAGTCTGGCACCCCTCGCATCATGGTTTAATATGTCAAACAGTACTAGAGCACAGAAAATATGAAAGTACTACCGTAAGTCATTACTAGATACGTAGGTACATATAATCAGTCATTGAGCTCGATTCTAGATTTGCCGGCTAAAACTAAAATTCAAATCTATTTGTCACTTTCAGACTTAAAGCATTGGAAAAGGACAGGAGATCTTTTCTCTCCGGTTTTTGATTTATAGTCGGTGGTTTTATGCGTTATCAAAAATATTGAGAAAATGTGCAAAAGCGCGTCAAAATCTAGCGGACAAAGTGTAAAACCATAGAGTATAAATCGCCTGTCCTATTTCAAGTTTATTATTTTGAAAGTGACAGATAGATTTTAATTTTAGTTTTAGCCGGTGGTATCTAGAGACGAGCCTATTGTTGTACCTACCCTAAAGTCACAGGGCTCGGCGACGCAACTAAACCGCAATACGGGTGTAGATAAAAGGAAAAAAAAACACGACTTGCTATTGCTTCGTTTTTTACTTATTTTCATTAGATATTTATTTGAAGCAAAAGTGTGATAGTACATACATACATATAATCACGTCTATATACCTAATGGGGTAGGCAGAGCGTAAACGACCTAAATACAATTCGTTCCGCCCCGTCTGACAAAGTTTTGAGGGTAATTTCACATAGATTTGTAGGTATATTACTGTAGTGACAGGTTGTCAGCCCATCGCCTAAATTGCAATTTACTGAAACCCTCGGATCCCTTAGCTGGTTTTTATAGCATGCCCGGGAGGAAATGCAGCTGGTACATTCTACGTTTTTCTTTCGCTCCCAGGCCAGCATGGAAGAAATAGTACATTATGATATAAGTGCGGTAAGTTGAATATCACAGCCGAGGCGATATTGTTAGCCCGAGCCGTAGGCGAGGGTTACAAGAACGCAGAGGATGAAATTTTTAAACCGCACTATGTCTTACGACGTTTTATAACATAATTGCGAGGAAATATTTGTGACATAAGAG
The DNA here is from genome assembly GCA_949820665.1 of Scrobipalpa costella. NCBI lineage: Eukaryota > Metazoa > Arthropoda > Insecta > Lepidoptera > Gelechiidae > Scrobipalpa > Scrobipalpa costella. Next base: position 37,933,900 of record OX463295.1, read on the forward strand.
ACCCTTTAACCCAGCGACCATACAGCCTAAGGCGGCCTTAGGCTGTGTGGTCGCTGCTTTAACCCGACCCGTCAAGACCAACCCATTTCTATATAAAAAATAATAATACTAACGATGCCAGGGTAGTTAATGCCGACGGAAGAGCAGCCACCGGTGTCGTTGCGAGGAATATGGTTGTCGTTCACCATCCCAATCAGGTCGTCCATTTGTAGCAAGAATAGCTGGTGATAAAAAATATAAACAGCACCATAAGTATCCCACCGGGTGTAAAGGCCGGTTTAAATGGTTCAAGCAGTAAGTATAGTTGGTAAGTACAGTTGGTAAGTTAAAACGTGTAAACGGTTCTGCCAGTGGTCTTTCAAGTTCAAGTTGCCTTTCAAGCCAATGTATCAACTTGAATGCAAGTGCTCTACTTATGCACTGTACTTACACCTGTCCTTAGGGGCGGTTTATATTTAAGGGTATTAACGGTTCAAGCTGTAAGTGTAGTCGGTAAATTGAAAAGTGTAAACGGTTGTGCCTGTTGGCTTTCAAGTTGACATTCAAGTTGCCTTTCGAAGAAAATGTGCCAATTTATCAACTTGAAAGCCAACTTATGCACTACAACTAAATGCAACTTACTGTACATTTATTATTACTGTACTCACATCTGTCCTAAGGGGCGGTTTACATTAAGACAGTTGTAAGTACAGTAATAATAAATGTACAGTAATAGTAATTTACCAAAATTGGCTTTCAAATTGACGTTTACATGGTTCCAGTACCCGGTTCTATTTCGATTCAACTTGAAAGCCCACTGGCAGAACCGTTTTCACGTCTCAACTTATCAACTGTTCTTACCAACTACACTTACAGCTTGAACCGTTTAAGGGACAGCGTACCGCAAACTAATTAGGGTTCACTTTTCCAGGAATTGACATTCCTATAAAAAAAAACGACCATCTTTATCGGACAACTTGTATGCGAAAGCCAACATTCTTGACATTTTTTGAAAGAAATTCCTAGTAAAAGTTGTTCAGTTTTATTGACTGGGCTATCAGTTTGCAGAACGCTTTCTCTTGGACCCGTTATAATCCAGTTTATTTAATTTAGCTTGAATACAAAATCCAGAGGTAGCATGATATTCGTGTTGACCTCATGCTGTTTTTTTTGTCTTGAACGGGCAGAAAAGGCATGATGGTCTTATAATAGTCCAGTTTGTTGCAGAATCCATGGATAGATAAGCGGGTCCTGATTCTAGTAGTGTCACCTAAATTGAAATTTATAAGAAAATTCTTTCAGGATACTACACAATCTTCTCTTCTTTAGCCCAAGACAGAAAATAGGTAAGCACCTTCACCAGCCGGGGGCAAAACAATGAATTACCAACTCTGATAACCTTATCCTAAAGTCGCACTTATGGAATAATAGACAAATAAGTTCAGTAATAATAATAATAGTCTGCCCACCGATTTTCGGTGATATAGGTCAATCTCCCAAAGATCAGCTAACTGCGCAGGTTTACTTTTGAGTGCCCAAGTGTTTCGTTTAGCGCTCTCTATTCCTTCAATCTCTTATTCTGATTGAACAGATTGATTGACACGACCAGAGAGAAATCAGGCGCAGGAACAACTATTTATATGCCCACCCGACAGAATGCATCATCTTACTTTCCGGACAATCAGGTGATCAGCCTAAAATATCCTCAGCAAACTAGAAACAGCAACACAAAGTCATTTTCCCCTGCCGGGAATCGAACCCGGGACCTCCGGATTGAGAGCCCATGGCTCAGACCGCTATTCCACGGAGGCAGGTTAAGTTCCATACAGACCTGGTGGAAAGGCACGCCGGCTCCATCAGCGACGCCCTGAACCTCCTTCACGTAGTAAGGGTAGCGTGCCTTCATGTTCGCCAGCGTTCGGTCGTACGCGATACGCCCCGCGTCAGATTTGTATTCCCGCTCGAAGTCCCGAAGGTTGTCATACGTCGCCAGGAAGTTCTTAATCAGCGCGCCGAAGATACGCCCCTGTGGACAAATTATAAAGGGTTTAGCAAGGTTAGCTTTAGGGTTAGGCAGAGGGATAAAGTAAAGAGCATTTCGTAATGCGTTTTGGCCCCGACTCACAAATATTGATTGCATTGGGAGAAACAGCTGGTTATAACCCTATGTTTGTGCGTGGAAGGACCATGTGGAAGAACAAATTATAGGTACCTGCTGAAGTGCTTATCTGGTCAACTCATCATCCTTCTAGCCTTATCCCGTATCTCACGGGCCAGGTACGTAATACAGGAGATTGAAAGAGGGTGGTTTTTACGCATAGCGACTGCTATCTGACCTCCGCAACTCAAAAAGGAAACCAGACCCAATCCTAGATGAGGTCAGAATTATCAAGCCGCTAATGCTTAGCACTGGTCTCTGACATGGCTTAACGACTAACATCCACGGTGTTCAACAATATTAGCCGGGACCAACGTCTTAACGTGGCACCGAATATACGTACATACGAAATTCGAAAACCGAAAAACACATTGGTACGCGGGATTCGAACCACGACCTCCCGCTCACTATACCATTGTGCTACTAAATCTTGGCAAATTTATCTGGTCTACTGTAGATACTGATTATAATTATTCGCAGAATAGGCAGTTCGCAGAGAATCAAAAATTACATCAAAGCACAGCAAGACATTATAATATAAAACATAAACAGTTTGTTTTTATCCAAATACTGCAGGGGAGAGTTTGATTTGTTTCGTATTTTTTTCTCAGTGAAAGAAATTGGTAGCAATTCGTAGTTGCAGAAATCACGACTTAACTAATATAAGCCTGTATACCTTTCTTCTTCTGTCGAGTGGGTATCGAGTCTATTGACCCGATGAACCCTGGTGTCAGAGTTTTTAAACCGCCTAGTAGCATCAAAGACAGCAACCGAGACCGACGGCTTAACGTGCCCTCCGAAGCACGAAATCTTTTTCTTTTTCGGACAATCAGGTGATTCAGCCTGCAATGTCCTAACCAAACTGGGGAAAAATTCACAAAGTGATAAATTCTCAAATATCAACATTGTGTTTCCTCTCTCGGATTCGAACCCAGGACCTCCGGATCGGAAGTCCATGGCACTAGTCACTAGACCACGGAGGCAGTTACCTGTAATTTTCTATCATGAGAGAACAGAGAGAGACGGCAATCATTTTTGACAAGATTTAATAAAGTTGTGCGCTCTACGAATCGATAGCATTGTTAGTTTGAGTTGTTCATGAAACAAATTATTTTAGAGAAGCCTTTTCCGTCGTAGCCAAGGTCTTACCACAACAGGTCGTAGTTTTGTTTTTTCCCGACCGTTAAGCTACCCCACTGTCGAGGAAGGGTTGTGTAATTCACGCGTATCTTGTATGTTTTCATATCTCCGTACCTAACGGCTGGATGGATTTTGACTATCAAGGTGGATTCACACTTCGCCTGACGTGTTTTCAGCTTCACATCACACTAGATCTACGCGACGTAGGTACGTCACGCGGACGTCAGTGGACGTGGGTAACGTGACACGCAACACTAGGGCATAGGACGTCATAGTTTTCGCTTATGTAGTTCGCTGTGCTATAGTATTTTCTCGCTCGCACACTGACTATCCATCTCGCACGGATACATCACCTACGCCACATAAGTCAAGAGTGAAGGCGCCTTTATGGTATCGTTTGATTGGGTGTTCTTAGAAGAGTGTGATTTTTAAAATTTAACATGGCGGTTTTTTGGCGTCAAATTGTAAAACTACAAAAAAAGCACAGTGGATTATCAAAATAAAGGTAATTTAATGTACATAAATTATATGTTAAAACTTTATTAATAACAATTAATTGCAATTAATTATTATTTTTATACTAGCTTTTCCACTCTTTTTTAAAACACCTGTAAGTTAGTGGTGTTTTAACAAAATATGGTGTTTTCCTCATTACCGTGTCAAAGCCGACATCGTAGTGCGTGCCACGAAGGTAGACCACGGGCACCGCATGCCGACGGCCTAGGTTCGACGTTGGTGGCGCCGGAGACGGAATCGTGCTGCATACCGTGCTTCCTGAAACAAGAAAAAGTACTTAAAGTTAGACAGCACTCTAAAGACAATGGCAAGCTGATCAGTCATCACACTTGTCTTTATAAGAAGCCGCTAATGTTAAGGTAGACTATAGTCTGTCAACGTCGTGCTTACCGCGCCTTAGGGGTACAGACGTGCGCGGGGACGCGGTAACGGGGGTGCGGGCGGTGAAGCAGGAGGGTGAGCGAGCACGACGCAATGTGTTCATGTTCGCAATCGCCGCGTGCTACCGCGTCCCCGCCAACGTCTGTACCCCTAGGGCGCGGTAAGCACGACGTTGACAGACTATAGTCGCCAATCGGGAAAGTAAAATCCAAATACATTAATAGTTATTTATTTATTTATCGTATGACATTTATTTGCTGCGAGGTCCAGAGGATAGTGCTGCAGCCAGTTTGGTTGCACTCTTAGCACCACCCGGGGTCACGTATAGGGTAGTAGTTTTAAGGTAGTTTTTACGGACGTGGACCAACATCGACCTGTAACGACAAACAGTGACCGGTAGCGACGGGTTAACGTGCCCTCCGAAGCACGGAATCCGTTTTCTTCCAGACAATCAGGTGGATTCAGCCTGCATTGCCCTAACCAAATTGGGGAAAACCTCACAAACTGATAAATTTACAAATATCAACTATGTGTTCGCCGGATCGGGAGCCCATGGCTCTAACAACTAGACCACGGAGGCGGTTATAGTTTATACGTATCGATTAGTAAGTAGAATTTTTATTTTACGCAATAAAAAAATATTTTATTTTTAAGGAACAACTTCTGTATGTAAAAATGGTACCGATTCCTTAAGGACACAACTTAAGGGTCTAAGAATAGCGCGACTATGGCGCTATCAGTCCTAAATTAATTGTGCCTGAAATACAAATATTTTCATAAATATATTATATTTCGCGAGAATTTCTACAAATTTTCTATTTTATCATCCATAATTTAATACTTAATTCGTATTGAGTAGGTTTTTAAAAACATTAGAAAACATAATATTAGAAAACTACTCCTTTACCCAAAGGTTGCCTGGCAGAAATTGCTACCCTAGCAATAAGGCCGCCTAATTGTACTTTGTTTGTTTTGTAATGTTTGTTACTGTACAATGTGTTGTTTATGTGCAATAACAAATATTTGCATTGTATTGTATTTAAGGTTTGTATTACAAATGTGAAGGAATTGAAATCATTGGCAGAAGATAGAAAAAATTGGCGATTACTCCGCCGACAAGTCCCAAGCACTTAAATATACAAAAAAGGAAGATTACAAATGTGCTAAAAGTGGACACTACGTATATATTATTGTGTATAATTGTAATCTCGACTAAAACATGAAACGTAAAATCGTATTCATGGAAAAGTTGTCTGGTAGAAATTGCTGCTTTAGCAATAAGGCCGCCTATATTGTACTGTCGCGTTGGTTCCTTTTTATTTCTGTTGTATGTGTTTCTTTGTGCAATAAAGAATTTGTATTGTATTTCAGGCACAATTAATTCAAAACTAAACTACACTAAATTGATGCCGTTCCTTTCTGTTCTCTCATCACAGGAAATGACGGGTATAGATTTATATTAGTTAATGTGACAATACCAGCCAAGTGACGCCCCCATTAGTAAAAAAAACATAATTCACTAAAGGCGCAATGAATCGAAAAACCGGCCTTACAGACTCAATTAATAGTAATTCAGATAATTTAGGACCTTATAAATTAGCGATTCACAGTTCATTGTAGTAACAGGAAGAAAAATTGCGAATAACGGCCACCAATGGCAATTTTTCTTACCCATATTTTCTTAACAATTAATTACCCGCTGATTTATAAGGTTCTAGTTCAAGTTTTATTTCATGTTATTTGGTTGTATGTTCTTGGCCACTCTACAACGACCAAGTCCAATGGACAAACCACACACCACACCACAATGAACTTGGCTTCAGATTTCACATTATGTTTTACATACATACATACATATAATCACGCCTTTATCCCTAATGGGGTAGGCAGAGCGTAAACGACCCAAACAAAGGTCGTTCCGCCACGTCTGACAAAGTTTTGAGGGTTATTTAAGATAGATTTGTAAGTATATTGCTGTAGTGACAGGTTGTCAGCCCATCGCCTAAATTACAATATACTGAAAACCTCGGATTCCTTAGCTGGTTTTTACAGCATGCCCGGGAGGATATGCAGCTGGCACATTCTATGTTTTTCTCTCGCTCCCAGGCCAGCATGGAAGTATTATTACATTATGTTTTAGTTGGGATAAAAATCTTTTCTGTTTATAATATTAAAGTATAGTCTTCAGTCTACCTCTATTTTATATTATAACTAGTGCAACTGTGCCCGCGACTTTGTACGCCCAAATTGTTATGGATAACACGCAGTGTCGAACATACTGAAAACGCTTCTCCGCGCGTAGGAGCGGGATCTGCTCACCCGCGCGCGGAAGCGTGTTTCGCATTGTTTTTGTATGGAAAACACGATTCCGCGCGCGAGCTAGCAAATCCCGCTCCTATGCGCTGAGAAGCGTTTTCAGTATGTTCGACACTGCGTGTTATCCATACAAACTGGGATACTTACTCAATATAAGAATGGTTTGCGTGATTATTTCTAACCTAAGCTGGACACCAGGTAATTAAAAAAAATAGTCAAATTAAATTTAAGATCGGTTAAAAACGATCAGAGTTCACTTTTTTGCCTACCCCCTAAGTCAAGTGGCGTTATTATTTGTATCGTAACTTTGAGTTTAAGTAATGCTCAGTTAAACAAAAAAATGCATCAAAATCGGTTAAGAAACAGCAAAATTTCAATTTCCAGCCTACCACCTAATTCAAGTAGCGTGATTTTAGGTATTCTAAGTGGCAATCCGGGTATCACACAGTTGAATAAAAAAAGTCCCATCGAAATCAGTTCAGTAGTTTTGGCGTGATGTGGTAACATACAGACAGACAGACAAAAGTTCTAAAAAAAAAACATTTTGATCATTATATCGTTAATAATGCCTGCAGCAATATTTTTTTTGTAAAAATGTAATGTAATGTAATATTCAATGTACAGAGGAATGAAATGAATGAATGAGAGAATGTCATGTCGATCGATCACTATCAAAGACAGCGACCGGGACCGACGGCTTAACGTGCCATCCGATCCGAAGCACGGTTATTTTTTTCACACAATTAGGTTGAATCAATAAGATCGAGCCTGCATTGTCCTAACCAGACCGAGAAAAATCTCACAGTGATAAATTGACAAATATTAACTTTGTGTCACGTCGTTAAGCCATGTCAGATTAAAGTGCTAAGCATTGGCGGCTTGAAAACTCTGACCTAATCTAGGCTTGGGTCTGGTTTCCCTTCTTGGTTGCAGAGGTCAGTTGGCAGTCGCTCTGTGTAAAAACCAGTAACCTCGTTCAATCCCCTAGATTAGGTAGCCGACTCCGTGAGATACGGGATAAGGCTAGGGAGATGATGATTAACTTTGTGTGTCCCCCTTGGAAATCGAACCCAAGACCTCCAGATCGGGATCCAATGGCTCATACCAGTAGATCACTAAGGCAGTTAGTAAATTATTAGCAGCCTACTATTTACTAGCAGGCTACTTTCAAAAATTTAATATGTGTACCACACATGAATTTACAATTAGTTTACCTACATTATAACTATATAAGGCACTCGTTTACCATATAAGGCACTTGTTTTCAATTTGTGAAGTATACAAAGTTCAGGTCCCGCTATGTAAACGGAGAAAAACATTTCGCTATCGCGTTTTAAAAACCTACTAACGCCATCTGTCGGAAGGCAACGTAAACTTTGTGCTGGGATGTGAACTACACTTTAAATGAATCAGAGCGGGGGCGCTGCATACACTGAGACGTGTCCAAATGGCGTTGGTTCCCTATTTTACCAGATTCATTTACAGCCTTGTCATACTCTTTGTAGGTAATTTTAAGGTTATTTAGTTTTTCAGACCTTTGTAAATCTAATCCCACAAAAAACATAACTGTGAAAGTCGAAGCCAAGTTCACAATAAGATTTTCAATTGCACAAAAAGTTGTAAGATCTAAAAAGGGAGTCAAGTTTATTATCGTAATTCTTAGCTCTTCAATAAGGTTCATTTCATGTGACTCTGTCGTTCGACCTGCCACCTACAACGCCACTCTACAAAGGCTATTTATGTTTTGTTTTTCTCTATTTGAAAATTATAATCTACTAGCGGCCCGCCTCGGCTTCGCACGGAAATCATGAGTGTTTCTCTACTATATTATGCATGTATTATACATATAAACCTTCTTCTTGAATCACTCTATCCATTAAAAGAAACCGCATCAAAATGCGTTGCGTAGTTTTAAAGATCTAAGCATACATAGGGATATAGGTACAGAGAAAGCGACTTTGTTTTATACTATGTAGTGATATAACTTACCTATAAACTTGCTCCCTAAGGTACTTGGCTTCCATAACTTAGGTGTCAATATTGCGATACGCATTTTAATAATGTTATGTGGAGTAAAGAGATATATTAAAATATGAATTTAAAAATGTCGAGCGTATAAAACACTACACTCGAGAAGTTTGCTCGGAGATCCCATATTATACGTATAGTGATGTCCGTACGTCGGATTCGATACGAATATTACATACATACATACATATAATCACGCCTTTATCCCTAATGGGGTGGGCAGAGCGTAATCATAAGAGGGTTATTTAAGATAGATTTGTAGGTATATTGTTGTAGTAACAGTTTGTCAGCCCATCGCCTAAATTGCAATATACTGAATCCCTCAGATCCCTTAGCTGGTTTTTACAGCTTACCCGGGACGAAATGCTGTTGGCACATTCTATGTGTTTCCCTCGCTCCCAGGCCAGCATGGAAGAATATATTAATATTAATTATACCTTACCTATCTATACCCGAAAAATGCAAGATGTTAGCTGTGTATGATATCATTGTATGTAACTGCCTCCGTGGTCTAGAGGTTAGAGCCATGGGCTCTCCGGAAAGTAAGATGATACATGCTGTCCTGCGCCTGATTTCTCTCTAGTCGTGTTAGTCAATCTGTCCCATCAGAATAAGAGATTGAAGGAATAGAGAATGCACCTGTAGCGCAACACTTGGTCACTAAAAACTAGTCCTGCGCAGTTGGCCGATCACTGGGAGATTGACCGCCATCACCGAAATTCGGTAGGAGGACTATCATGTGTATGTATATTATTTCTAAGGAAAACAAGAGAAGATTATCTAAAATCCATAGGAACTGCATTTGTCACAGCTACCGTATTACAGTTTTTTGAGGTAAATAAACAAAGATATTTTAAGAAAGATACGTTACGTTCATACTGCACGCACATTTTAATTCTTCCGCGACACATATACATACATATTTATAACATTGCATATCTAAACAAACGCTGAGTGCGACACAAAATAGGCAAAGCGTAAGAGTGAAACAGATAGCTATTTGTAATTAGTGCAGCTCGACTGCCTAAAATGGTCACAATTAGGACCATTTGACGGCACGAGTTTATCTACCTATATATGTATAATATCATTGTAAGTAAATTTATAAATATTATTTAATTTCGGTAGATTATTGTTTCTCTTTTTAATGTTCATACATTACAACCTATTGAAATTGTTTTAGTTATGTTTTATTATATATATATATTTATTTATAATGGTTTTATAATATATAATTTTGTATAATGAATGGATGTGTTCAAAATCTCTTGGTCTCAATTTATAGATCTCATTAAGTTTAATAGGTATATAAAATAAGTACTTTTAGGTTTAGTATTATATTATTGTTTCTTTCTTGTACAATCGCTTTAGGGTTGCCTGTGGTCGTACAAATGTTATAAACAAATTAATAGGATAACATTATAACTTCCATGCTGGACTGGAACCGAGAGAAAAACATAGAATGTGCCAGCTGCATTTCCTCCCGGGCATGCGGTAAAAACCAGCTAAGTGACCCGAGGGTTTCAGTATATTGTAATTTAGGCGATAGGCTGACAACCTGTCACTACAGAAATATACCTGCATATCTATCTTAAATAACACTCAAATCTTTGTCAGACGTGGCGGAACGACCTTTGTTTGGGTCCTTGACGCTCTGCTTACCCCGTTAGGGATAAAGGCGTGACTTATGTATGTATCTATTATAATTTCGATGTAACGATCTATGTATCAGGGCATTTTTAAGTGGATTATTTTTTACACGACCACGACCGCAGTATCGCGATCGAAACGTCGGGCAAACAAAGATTTATTTATTTATACATACATATAATCACGCCTTTATCGCTAATGGGGTAGGCAGAGCGTAAACTACCTAAACAAAGTTCGTTCCACTACGTTTGACAAAGAGGGTTATTTAAGATATATTTGAATGTATATTGCTGAAGTGACAGGTTGTTAGCCCATCCCCTAATTGCAATATATAGAAACCCTCGGATCCCTTAGCTGGTTTTTACAACATGCCCGGGAGGAAATTCAGGTGGCACATTCTATATTTTTCTCTCGCTCCCAGTCCAGCTTGGAGGTACATGTACAAGTACAAGATATATTTATTGTTTTATTAATGCCTATCTATTGTACACGCTTTAATATCCCTGTTAAACAGTTAACTTCCATGCTGGACTGGGAGCGAGACAAAAACATAGAATGCGCCAGCTGCATTTCGTCCTGGGCATGCTGTAAAAGTCAGCTAAGGGATCCGAGGGTTTCGGTATATTTTAAATTAGGCGATGGGCTGACAACCTGTCACTACAGCAATATACCTACAAATCTAACTTAAATAACCCTCATAACTTTGTCAGACGACGCGGGACCACCTTTTACGCTCTGCCTACCCCATTGGGGATAAAGGCGTGACTATATGTATGTATGTTAAACAGTTACATCGTGTACAAAGCGGAAAAGTCTTAAACAATTATTAGGTTGGCGTTATTTGGCACCGGTAGGTAGGTACTTAAGGTTTATGTGGTTTATTCGAAAACGGTTTGAACGAATATACGAATATGGTGGGCACATCACTACCGCTTAAAACTCGTTTGTATAATGCTGCAGTTGGAAAGTTTAGCGCTAATAAGCTGCTTGGACCAGAAAAGGCGGCCTGAGGCAGTGTTCTGATACCTAAAGCACTGCGGTTACTGTTATGTTTAGCAGACAATATGGCGTCGGTTCGTCTTTATAAAATTAAATAAGGAAATGATTACTCTTAGTAACTTCCATGCTGGACTGGGAGTGAGAGATAAACATAGAATGTGCCAGCTGCATTTCCTCCCAAGCATGCTGTAAAAACCAGCTAAGGGATCCGAGGGTTTCAGCATATTGTAATTTAGGCGATGGGCTGACAACCTGTCACTACAACAATATACGTGCAAATCCATCTTAAATAGCCCTCAAAACTTTGTCAGACGTGGCGGAACGACCTTTGTTTAAGTCGTTTACGCTCTGCCTACCCCATTAGGGATAAAGGCGTGATTATATGTATGTATGTATGTTACTCTTAGTATAATTGTCTATTTCATTTTTGCCACGATGTGATCCGTAGATGTGATAGTATTGTTATTTTTACCCGACTTTCAAGGAAGGGTTTTTTTTCGAGCGTATTTTGTGTGTAGGTATGTATGTATGCGGTGATATTGTTTTTTACCTTGTATCTCCGAAACGGATGGATGTAATTCAATAACTAGGGCATCGTTCGATTGTTCTCAAGCACCTGATAATAACATTTTATCTTGTTTGCCACAAGCCTTTTGCCATTCTTATACTGCAAATGAGGAGGCTTTGTATGGAAAATGCATTTTTTTTTTCGAACTAAAAATATTTGCGCTTTGGGAAAGTAACTAAGTTATTTGTTATCATGACACCAGTATTTACTGCAATGGTGCCAATTCGTAGTTGCAAAAATCATGACTTAACTAATATAAGTCTATACCTGTCATTTTATATCATGAGAGAAAAAGGGACGTCAATAATTTTGCTAAGATTCAGTTACGTTGTTCTACGAATCGATAGCATGATAGTTATAGACTTAGGCTGCCTTTCCACCAGAGATAGGCGAGGGAAATGTGTCGTGCGAGGATGTCTAGTTGTGCTGTGAAAATGTGTGGGTGTTTCCAGCAAAGCTGTGCGAGGAAAATGTGTCGTAAGAGGATGTGTAGCGGAGCTGTCAAATGCGCATTAATGTGTCACAACGCGTATTAATATGCGGTGCGAGTCGAACGAGGATGCGTTGCTTAGCTGTGAAATGTGTCGGCGGCCTATTCCTCGACACATTCCTAGCACACATCTCTCGCTGTACGGACAAAACCTCGCTCCGCTAAACCGTTTCCACCAAAGCTGTGCGGAGCGAGGCAAGGAAAATAGAGCGATCGTATTGGTTGTTTAAAAACACATCCCTCGCTACCTCTCCGCGCACAGCTCTGGTGGAAACGCAGCCTTATACCAGGTGTAAGGTACAGCGTCCCGCAAGCTAATAGGGGTTGCTCAGTCAACGAAACTGAACAACTTTCACAGGGTTTTTTTTCAGGATATGAAAAATAAATGGACCTTCTCAAAAAGACTATCTCGATCAGACAGTTTGTTTGGATATATTTTTTTCACTTTCTAAAAAACCTGTGATTGTTGTTCAGTTTCGTTGACTGAGCAGGCCCTATCAGATAGCAGGACGCTGTCCCTTACACCCCGTATTAGTTAAGTCATGATTTTTGCAACTGAGAATTATTATTACCATTATTACGAATTAATATTACCATTGTCGTTTCAAGGAACGCAGTAATTACTTTACACTCTGTAAAGCAAAGGTAGCGAGCGTAGTTTGTTCGCGCTCGAGTGATATCTGCAAGTAATTTATCGAAATTGTGTTTCCATGTGTTACCTATCGCATCGATATTCGCTTCGCAGTGAGCATCACTGGGCAAATAGGTCGTTATTAGTTTACGCAGTGCTAGTTTAGATAAACTAAATCTAGGTTACATTACGCCTACACAGTAGCAGAGTAAATAGATAAATGTTAATTGGATCTTCTTCTTCTTAGCGAGTGGATTCTCGAGTCGAACGTCGACCCGAAGAACCCTGGTCACAGTTTTTCAAACCGCCTAGTAGCACAGCTATTAGGCCTCTGAAATGGTTTGAGTAACGATCACTATCAAAGACAGCGACGGGGACCGACGGTTTAACGTGCCCTCCGAAGCACGGAATCCTTTTACTTTTCGGACAATCAGATTCAGCCTGCAATGTCCTAACCAAACTAGGAAAATCTCACAAAGTGATAAATTGAAAAATATTATCTTGGTGTTTCCCCCTGGGAATCGAAAGGACCTTCCAATCGTAAGCCCATGGCTCTGACCACTAGACTACGGAGGCCGTTATTAGGAAGTTACACTTATTTTTAGTCACCAAACAAACCCCTTTACATAAAAAAAATGCTGATGGGTTTGCTCGACAAATTGTACATATCTAAGTATTATGGTTTTCGAAAAAGTGCCTACATACCTTTAACTTTCTAATAGAGATAATAAGAAAATACGTGAATCTATTTTTCCAATTAAAAATATAAAAGAGTCATCAAAATTATATGAGGCCAATATAATTTTGTCGGCTTCCAGATAAAAACTTTTACTTATTGGCATGCGCTTGTCTCTAGTATTGGTTTATGAATAAATAAAAAATAGCAGGAAGAAACTACCTACATATTTTTCTCCTGGTAAAAGAAGGGAAGAGTAAATTCGTAAATCCATAATATTATTGCCGCCTGCTTATTTGTTCGGTTGGAATTATGTACTTTCATCAATGATATTATATTTAGGTAGATACGTGACCAACGCGCGAAACTCGTGCCGTCAAATGGTCCTAATTGTGACCATTTTAGGCAGTCGAGCTGCGAGCTGCGAAGTGAGAAAAAAAGTTAAATCATATTCATTTATTACAAATAGCTATCTGTTCCACTCTTACGCTTTGCCTATTTTGTGTCGCACTCAGCGATTGTTTAGATATGCAATGTTATAAACATGTATGTATATCTGTCGCGGAACAATTAAAATGTGCGTACAGTATGAACGTAACGTATCTTTCTTAAAATATCATTGACTTTCATCCCTTTTTAAACTAAGAACTAACTAGGTATGTAGATAATGTACGTTTTGGACAGGTGTAGTATTAATACCAGGCCACTCAGAAAGTATTGCGATAAATAGTTTTTATATATGGCAGACTGGCCGGTTAGAATCTTTTTTCAAAATATGATTACTTGTAAGTAAAAATATGTGTGTTCCATTTTCAAAATTTCCCTCAAAGTATCGTGTCTTACTGAAAAATGGATCTGCGCCGGGAACATTTTAGAGCTATGATTTTTTACGATTTCAAGTGTCGCCTGAAACCGGATGAATCGTTCGATAGACTTCAAATGGTTGAAAGCCCCTCCAAGGCAACAGTGTATCGTTGGTATAACGAATTTAGGTGCGGTCGACCAACCTTGGGGGATAAAGAAAGAAGCGGTCGCCCTTTGACGGCTATTACGGAAGAAAACGTGCTAGCAGTGAAAAATTTAGTCCAAGATAATAGGCGAATTACATATCAGGAGATTCAGCACATATTAAAAATTGGATCGGGAAGCGTTCACGAGATTCTACATGGGCATCTTCGCATGAGGAGGATAGTATCGCGCTGGGTGCCGCACTACCTCACCGACGCTCAGAAGCAGGCCCGGGTGGAATGGTGCCGTGATATGCTGAACAAATTTGAAGCAGGCTCGTCTCGGCGTGTTTACGACATCGTAACAGGTGATGAGTCCTGGATTTATCAATACGATCCAGAAACCAAGCGCCAGTCGACAGTTTGGGTGTTTCAAAATGAACCAACGCCTACCAAAGTGAAGCGATCTCGAAGCGGGGGGAAGATTTTGATCGCCAGCTTTTTTAATTTGACTGGCCACTTGGCCTCAATTCCCTTACGAAATCAAAGAAGCATTAACGCCGAATGGTATACTACCAAATGTTTACCAGAAGTTTTTTCTGTTGTGAGCAACAAGCGACCAAACACAGGGCTCCGCGGACTACTGCTCCACCACGACAATGCGCCTGCACACACCGCGCTCAAAACGAGGGACTTCCTGGACAGCACACCAGTCAAACTCCTGGGTCACCCTCCTTACAGCCCTGATCTAGCATCGTGTGACTTCTTTTTATTTCCAAAAATAAAAAATCAGCTCAAGTGGATACAATTTTCGTCGCCGGAAGATGCGCTGGCTGCGTTCGAGCAGGCTGTAAACGAGGTGTCTACGGCGGACTGGAAAAAGTGTTTTGAAAACTGGTTCAGACGCATGAATCTTTGTATAGAGGCTGGTGGAGAGTACTTTGAAAAGATTTAATAAAAATATATGTACTTGTAGAACAATTTTTTTTAGTGTCGCAAATCTTTCTGAGTGTCCCACGTATTCTTAAATTATCGTATTTTTATCCTAAGTTTTCATCATTCCTTTTTGAAATGTTTATCACGGTTTCTTGAGGTTTTCTCAGATTTGCATGTGATTGCTCTGTATTTGCATGAAATTGATTTTCTTAAACGTTTTCTCGGAAGAGCTGCTGATGGATTATGAAGATAAGGCATCATTTAATAGATTAACCATGAGATTTTCTTAAAATAATAATAATAATGTAAATAAGGAATTTTGTTGGGCTTTATTTGAAGACGGCGCTATCAAAATACTGGGCTCGATTCTAGATTCCAGCGGTTAAAACTAAAATTAAAATCTATCATTATCTGCCACTTTCACAATAATGAAATTGAAAAAGGGCGGGCGATTTTGACGCGCATTTGTACATTTCCCCTTATTTCTGTCAATTTTATATACCACCGACTATAAATCAGAAACCGGAGAGAATAAATCTCCTGTCGTTTTTCAATGTTTTTAGTCTGAAAGTGACAAATAGATTTGAATTTTAGTTTTAGCCGGCAAATCTAGAAACGAGACCACTATATAGGCATAATGTCGGAAAAAGGTAGGTACTGATTTGATTATCATAATCAATTTATGCACATAAATATACAGTTACCAGTTAGGTTACAAGTTAGATACTTTACTGTAATCATCATCTCCTTAGCCTTATCCCGTATCTCACGGGGTCGGCTTCCTAATCTAGGGGATTGAACGAGGGTACTGATTTTTACACAGAGCGACTGCCATCTGACCTCCGCAACACAGAAGGGAAACCAGACCCAATCCTAGATTAGGTCAGAGTTTTCAAGCCGCCAATGCTTAGCACTGGCCTCTGATATGGCTTAACGACTAATGTCTACGGTATTAAACGATATTAACCGGGACCAACGGCTTAACGTGCCTTCCGAAGCACGGAAAAAGCGCCGAATAAACGTACATATGAAATTCGAAAACCGAAAAACACATTGGTACGTGGTGGGATTCGAACCACGACCTCCCGCTCAGGAGGCAGCGGCCCTATCCACTACACCATCGGGCTCCTTTACTGTAATATCATACTATATTTCATAATATGAAAGACTCGGAGGGATAGACAAAATAGAACGTTCCAGCTACCCTTCCTCCTGGACATCCTATAGAAGTCAGCAAAAGGAAATCGAGGATTAATGTATTGTAATTTAGGTGATGGGCTGACAACCTGTCACTTTAGCGATGCACATTACAATCTGAAATTGCCCTCAATATTCGCCAGACTCAGGGATAAAGGCGTGAGCGAGCGTGACTTTATATAATACTAGCGACCCGTCCCGGCTTCGCACAAAAATTATCAGTGTTTCTCTACTATATTATACATGTATTATACATATAAACCTTCCTCTTGAATCACTCTATCCATTAAAAGAAACCGCATCATAATCCGTTGCGTAGATTTAAAGATTTATGCATACATAGGGATATAGGGCCAGAGAAAGCGACTTTGTTTAATACTACTCGTATGTAGTGATAGTAAGGTGTGTATGTTTATAATGTTTGTATGTATGTTTAGAAATGTATACGTACAATCACAGATTGTCAGTGTATCTGTTTCAATTCGAATATGCTAATCTCCGGAACCACTGAATCGATTTAAATGATAATTAAAAAAAATGCTACTTTACTGCGGGAAAGAAGCGCATTCCCACAGGAAAAAAAAAACTTTAACCTGTATTTCAAAGCTAGCAGACGTAATTATAAATCAGGAATATTGCAAATATTCGCTTTGAATAATGGTGTCTTCATCTCGTTTATGTTTCTGAATTAAGTGGGTTTATTTTAAATTAGAATCGTATTTATTTATACTTCCATGCTGGCCTGGGAGCGAAAGAAAAACTTAAAATGTGCCAGCTGCATTTCCTCCCGGGCATGCTGTAAAAATCAGCTAAGGGATCCGAGGGTTTCTGTATATTGTAATTTAGGCGATGGGCTGACAACCTGTCACTACATCAATATACATACAAGTCTATCTTAAATAACCCTCAAAACTTTGTTAGACGTGGCGGAACGACCTTTCGTTTAGGTCGTTTACGCTCTGCCTACCCCATTAGGAATAAAAGCGTGATTATATGTATGCATGTATGTAGATTCGTATTTGTCAACTTTAAACCATAACCAATCTATTCAAAACCCAAGAAAAGAGCGAACGAACTTAAAACTGAACATAAAACTCGCTTCAAATTTGAGTGACCTTTATCAATAGAAGCATGACCTTGACAGAAGACTAGAGTCGTATTTTTGAATCACTCGTATTGAAATTCGCATCCGAAAGAGGAACATTCGCATGCTGAATTGTACGGAATATTTATTTTTTAATTTAGCTTTAAAGGTCTTCTCCTTCTGTTTGTGAACGGCATGAAATACGTTGTTATCGGGTGTTTTTATAATAATTACAGTCTGCTGAATACGATTCTGCCCGGTGACATACCGATTTCCCCAAATGTCATGTTGACAAAAATAATCTACATGCATACATAAAATCACGCCTTTATCCCTAGAGATAGGCATAGCGTAAAACGTCTCGTAAAAGGAACTTTCGCCACGTCAAAAATTGAGGGAAATTTTCGATTTTAATGTTTATTGCTGTAGAGGCAGGTTCTCAGCCTATCACCTAAATTACAATAGACTGTAACCCACGAATTCCTTTTGCTGACTCCTACAGCATGTTCGGGACTAAGGGCAGCTGGGACATTTTATTAATCTCCCAGTCCAGCCCCCTCCCATCCTAGCCTTATCCCGTATCTCACGGGGTCGGCTATCTAGATGATTGAACGAGAGTACTATTTTTTACACAGAGCGACTGCCATCTGACCTCTGCAACCAAGAAGGGTAACTAGACCCAATCCTAGATTAGGTCAGAGTTCCCAAACCGCCAATGCCCAGCACTGGCCTCTGACATGGCTAAACGTAATATCTACGGTATTAAACGATATTAACCGGGACCAACCGTTTAACGTGCCTTCCGAAGCACGGATCAATCTCGAATCTCCCAGTCTAGCATTGAAGAATAATAAAAAAGTAATCTACCTACATAAAGTTTATTATTGCACAGTAGGTACTTACACCAGCTAAGGGATCCGAGGGTTTCAGTATATTGTAATTGAGGCGATGGGCTGACAACCTGTCTCTAAGCAATATACCTTCAAATCTATCTTAAATAACCCTCAAAGCTTTGTCAGACGTGCCGAAACGACCTTTGTTTAGGTCGTTTACGCTCTGCCTACCCCATTAGGGATAAAAGCGTGACTATATATATGTATGTATGTAAGTCTCATCGTTTTCAGTAACACCCTTCTAAACTAAGTGCACGTTTAAATTGTTTGTTGTCTCTACAAATAAGGATTAAGTGTTGTCCTATTTATGCTATACCTCTAACAAAATGGGTGACAAATAACAAAATGGCCGAATATCAACAAAGTTATTTATGGAACAATTATATCTCACGGTTCTTCTTCTAAGCGAGTGGAATCTCGAGTCGAACAACAACCCGATGGACCCTGGTGTCAGAGTTTCCAAACCGCCTTCAGTAGCACAGCTATTAGGCCCCTGACATAGTTTTTGAGTAACGACCACTACCAAAGACAGCAACCGGGTCGGAATCTGATTTCTTCTCGGAAAATCAGGTGATTCAGCCTGCAATATCATAACCAAACTGGGGAAAACATCACAAAGTGATATATTGACAAATATCAACTTAGTGTTTACATACATACATATAATCACGCCTTTATCCCTAATGGGGCAGGCAGAGCGTAAACGACCTAAACAAAGGTCATTCCGCCACGTCTCACAAAGTTTTAAGGGTTATTTTACGATAGATTTGTAGGTATATTGCTTAGTAACAGGTTGTCAGCCCATCTCCTAAATTACAATATACTGAAACCCTCGGATCCCTTACTTTGTGTTTCCCCTCTGGGAATCGAACCCAGGACCTTCGGATCGTAAGCCCTATGGATCTGACCACTTGACTACGGCGGCAGTTAAAATGTGTAAGACGTGTCAAAATGCGCTAGAAAGTGGAATTAATCAAAAAATATTATTTCTATTGGCGTTTTTGAGCGGCGTATGGAATATAACGGTTTTGTCATTGTGAGATATAGGACTCAATCTCCTCATTACAGAAGATTGATTCCTATTTCTATGACAGAATGCTTATTCTTTTAAAAGCTCGCTTTTCCACTGAAATTCTTCCACGCTGGACTGGGAGCGAGAGAAAAACATAAAATTTGCCAGCTGCATTTCCTCCCGGGCATGCTGTAAAAACCAGCTAAGGGATCTGAGGGTTTCAGTATATTGCAATTTGGGCGATGGGCTGACAACCTGTCACTACAGCAATATACGTACAAAACCATCTTGAATAACCCTCAAAACTTTGTCAGACGTGGCGGAACGACCTTTGTTTAGGTCGTTTACGCTCTGCCTACCCCATTAGGGATAAAGGCGTGATTATATGTATATGTTCCACTGAAATCATTATTCAGTAGAAAATTTCAGCGCTGAAGAGCAAAGAAGTAACACTGGCAAAACACATTGGCTCTTTCGAACATTGTTTAAAATGATGATGCAACAAATATGTTTATTTATTATATATTTGTATGTGAATTTAAGTTACATTCAAAAACACAGTTCCAGTCTTCACAATCAACATAATTTGTCGTCGAAATCAACATAATTTGTCGTCGATTCCAACGAATTATCTTCTCGAAATAGATGACTACCTACCAACACCTATTTAAAAAAGGTGAAGTGTAAAAATTTAACGAAACCACTATTATTTTTAAAATTAGGTCTATTAGCAAGTGACTTAAAAGGTTTAAATAGTATTTAAGTAGGGTGCTAATCATGTGTGCTAC
The DNA here is from genome assembly GCA_949820665.1 of Scrobipalpa costella. Lineage (NCBI taxonomy): Eukaryota > Metazoa > Arthropoda > Insecta > Lepidoptera > Gelechiidae > Scrobipalpa > Scrobipalpa costella. Next base: position 37,954,289 of record OX463295.1, read on the forward strand.
GTTACACAGAAATCCACATGGTGCTTTTGTTGTCTGAAATACAAACATTTTCATACATACATACATATAATCACGCAGAGGTAGGCAGAGCGTAAACGACCTAAACAAAGGCCGTTCCGCCGCGTCTGACAAAGTCTTGAGGGCCATTCAAGAATGATCTGTACGTATATTGCTGTAGTGACAGGTTGTCAGCCCATCGCCTAACTTACAATATACTGAAACCCTCAGATCCCTTAGCTGGTTTTTACAGCATGCTCGGGAGGAAATGCAGCTGGCACATTCTTGTGTTTGTTCTTAATGTTTTTCTCTCACTCCCAGTCCAGCATGGAAGATAAAACATTTTCATGTCATGAATAATTTTAAGTTTCGCGCAAATCGCAAGTAAGTATTATGGTGCAATTAATTAGAGATCCTAACATACGTAAATGTATCATTCCAGCTTCAAATTGTTTTTTATTGTGCACATATTATCGATTTTTGATATGCGGGCTAAAACTAACCTTCCGAAGCATGTAAAAAGTATTCCTCTCCCATTGTTTAAGACAAAAATCACTGAATGGCTCTTAGAAAAATGTTATTACTCTCTCAATGAATACTTCAATGACAAAAATAAATAATAGAGTATGCCAATGTCAACTGTAATTTAAAGTAGGTAATGTAAAATTTGCATGCCTTGACGGTAGGACATATGATACAAATATACCCATGTACCAACAATTATTTTACTATGTTCTTGCAAATAAATTATTATTTCATTATTTCATTAATTATTATTATTTCACTAAAATTAAAATCTGTCATTTTCAGACGAAAAACATTGGAAAATGACGGGAGTTCTATTCTACGCCAGAAGGAATAAGATAATAAATAAAGTATATAATTTATTATTGCGGTTATTGTTGCGGTTATATGCATTATCTGTAATTTTTACCGCTGTCATATGATAAAATTGACAGAAATACTAGGGAACGTGCAAAAGCGCGTCAAAATCTAGCAGACAAAGTGCAAAACCATAGAGTATAAATTGCCTGTCCTTTTTCAATTTTATTATTTTGAAAGTGACATATGGATTATAATTTGTTTTAGGCGGTGTTATCTAGAATGGAGCCCATTGATGGCATCTTTTGTTTAAGTATTTCTGACGAAAAACGAATCGAGAAGAAGAACGTCGTAGCCATTAGTTATACTTTGTCATATCATAACAAAAATGACACATATTTGTTAAGCGTTTAAACAAAAATCTGAATTTATTTAATGTATGAAAGGGCGTTATTAGGTCAGCGTTGAGGAATAAGATAATAAATACATACATACATATATATAATCACGCCTTTATCCCTAATGGGGTAGGCAGAGCGTAAACGACGAAAACAAAGGTCGTTCCGCCACGTCTGACAAAGATTTGAGGGTTTTTTAAGATGGATTTGTAAGTATATTGCTGTAGTGACAGGTTGTCAGCCCATCGCCTAAATTACAACATACTGAAACCTTCGGATCCCTTAGCTGGTTTTTACAGCATGCCTGGGAGGAAATGCAGCTAATAAATAAAATATTTAATTTATTATTGCTTTCATTGCGGTTATTATCAATTTGTATTGTAATGTTCAGCGGCGACATTTCCATTTTGTAAAAAATAGGTCAGTTAAGTAGGAATAAGTCATCATAACTATTAAAAACGTCACTGTTAACCTAAAACCGCCCAATCGTGATTTGACTGGGAATTATTAGGAACTTTGCTCCTTTTATTTAAAAATAATAGTGATCAACAGAAACCATAATTCAAATATGGAAGATAGTGATCTAACTTTAAACATATTCCAACAATGTATTCTAAATACGCCATAAACAAGTAAAAACTGTCAGTTTTGTATCAAAGTTATTTTACTGTGACGGCATGATTTTTTCTTTGTTGTATTATAGCTGCGTTGTATTTCTTCCATGCTGGACTGGGAGCAAGAGAAAAACATAGAATGTGCCAGCTGCATTTCCTCCCGGGCATGCTGTAAGAACCAGGGTTTCTGTATATTGCAATGGGCTGACAACCTGTCACTACAGATTGCTGTGTGTTTGTATATTGATACAAAACAAATCTTAAATAACCCTCAAATATTTGTCAGACGTGGCGGAACGACCTTTCTTTAGGTCGTTTACGCTCTGCCTACGCCATTAGGGATAAAGGCGTGATTATATGTGTGTATGTATGTATGTATAGCGCGGCGTGTCATTCCCGACTGAGTGGTGTGACCGAGCTGCCCCCGCTGATCCCGGGTCCTATTAGCATATTCTGTGTGTGCTTCTTGAAGTATATCGGGTGTAAGGGACAGCGTCCCGCAAACTGATAGGGGCTGCTCAGTCAACGAAACTGAAGAACTGTCAACGGAAAATTCCTTCAGGAGATGAAAATGAAATTTGACCTTCCCATACAAAATAACCTCCTCATTCGGACAATTAGTATGGAAAACCAAATTTATTATTTCACTTGGTGAAAAAAAAATCCTGTGTGAGCAGTCAACAAAACTGAACAACTTTCACAGGTTTTTTTTTTTACCCCAGTTTGCGAGACGCGCTGCCTTACACCCCGTATTGCGAATCAAAACAATTTAAGGTGATTCCTCCCGGCAAATGGTTTGGTTTCAAGAGCTTATTTCTCCTAAACGAATCATTGACAAATTCTAAAAAAATGAAAATATAAAAAAAAGTTATGGCCAGTAAACTAATAAAAACTGGATAAATGAAATGAAAAAATAATAACTACTAGTAAAGCTGTTTTTATCAGTAAATTTGATATCCCTTCTAAACTGTTAGGAGCGCTTTCACGGTTCCTTCGGGAAATTATCCGTATTATGATTATATATAATCCCAATATAGCTTTTTTTAATCCGACTCGTAGTTTTAATGGAATTATCATTTTTGTGCGGCCACCGACGTAACCGCCACGGCGTTGCGCGCTGATTTAAACAATATTCTAAGGCATTACGGGCGATGGTTGCATATTTTGAAATTTTCCTGCTCATCTGCCGGCAGGATACACCTTAAGTGTGTTTTTGTCGCAGTTACCATCTTACAGTTTCTCTAGTAGGTAGTTATAACAAAATTAACTTACTGATACCTTTGTACGTGTATGAACTATTATACTATTATTATACCTTGCGTGGCCTTGACAAGTAAAATACGTCACGCACCTCTTTGTTGCAAACAAATAATATAATGGGACAATTTTCTCATCATCTATACTAATATACCTACATACATACATACATATAATCACGCCTTTATCCCTAATGGGGTAGGCAGAGCGTAAACGACCTAAACAAAGATCGTGCCGCCACTTCTGACAAAGTTTTGAGGGTTATTTAAGATCGATTTGTAGGTATATTGCTGTAGTGACAGGTTGTCAGCCTATCGCCTAAATTGCAATGTACTAAAACCCTCGGATCCCTTAGCTGGTTTTTACAGCATGCATGGAGGAAATGCAGCTGGAACATTCTATGTTTTTCTTTCGCTCCCAGTCCAGCATGGAAGTATACCTACTCGTACTTATTACTTAGTAAATACAATTGACTAATATACCTACTCGTATTTATTACTTAGTAAATACAATTGACTATGTTTGTTTGTAATTAGTTTAAAATACATAGTATAATAAATACATGAGTTTGGACCTGTCCCTTTCTCACAATGAAAGAAACGTTTTTATTTTGTTTTCCACCACGACGATAGGAGGTGGAACTTGATATATCAAAACGTCAATTTATGATTTAGCTATCTTCTAATTTTGTTTGTAGAGCCCGATGGTGTAGTGGATAGGGCCGCTGCCTCCTGAGCGGGAGGTCGTGCTTCGAACCCCACCACGTACCAATGTGTTTTTCGGTTTTTGAATTTCATATGTACGTTTATTCGGCGCTTTTTCCGTGCTTCGGAAGGCACGTTAAGTCGTTGGTCCTGGTTAATATCGTTTAATACCGTAGATATTAGTCGTTAAGCCATATCAGAGGCCAGTGCTAGGCATTGGCGGCTTGAAAACTCTGACCTAATCTAGAATCGAGTCTGGTTTCCCTTCTGGGTTGCGAAGGTCAGATGGCAGACGCTCTGTGTAAAAACCAGGTAGCCGACCCCGTGAGGTGCGGGATAAGGCTAGGGAGATGATGAGGGCCTTTTAACCCACAATGCCTGATATTGGCGGAATCATCACGGAAACGCCAAACCACTAAAAGTAGAAGTTATATTTTTGTATAAAAGCTGTATTATAGTTATGATGGCGGATAGAAATGACAGATAACACATAAAACCCCCGCCTATAAATAAAAAACCGAGAGAATAGATTTCCTGTCCTTTTCCAATCTTTTAAGTCTGAAAGTGACAAATAGATTGTAATTTCAGTTTTAGCCGGTGGAATCTAGAATCGAGTGATCAAAATAGATTTTACATACAAGCTGTAATAAATTAAAAAGTTTACTTTTAGTTGCACCTGCCTAAAGGCTCCACGATAAAAAAAACTTTACAGTCATGGAAGCAAGAGAGGACAAAATAAACAGTTAATACCAATAAACTTACGAGTTCAAGCCATATGTGACATTTGGCGCTACTGTTGCAAAGACTGCAACAATATTTCGCGCTTTTCCGGAATTTAATGAGAATTATTAATTACTAGCGACCCGCCCCAGCTTCGCACGGAAATCATCAGTGTTTCTCTACTATATTATGCATGTCTTATACATATAAACCTTCCTCTTGAATCACTCTATCCGTTAAAAGAAACCGCATCAAAATCCGTTGCGTAGTTTTAAAGATCTAAGCATACATAGGGATATAGGGACAGAGAAAGCGACTTCGTTTTATACTATGTAGTGATGATATGCTTAAACATTGTCTGAGAGCAAAAAATTTGAAGGGAAATGTGAAGACTCCGTCCGATATTTGACATGCAGTGATGACTGAAGCAAGTATTTGTAATCAGCACTTGAGACTGATAGCCAGTTTGAGTTCGTATCAGAAATGTGATTTCAGTACATTATGAACTGTCAAATCCATACTTAATACTTCTCTGAATCTTGAGATCGCTTTATAAATACGGGCTTGAATTATGTGAAATAACTATCAGGAGTCTACTTCGCTTTCGGTTGTAAGTTTAATCGCAATGTAGGTATGAGAGTAGATAGATAGTGTATGAAACTGCATAGAACTGGGTATTACAATACTCGTGATGCTATTGTGAACCACACTTGTACTGTAATACCCTTTGTTATGCAGCAGCTTCATAAACTTCTCTAAGTTACGAGTGAAACCGCGGGCGGAACGCTAATTAGGTATGTTATACCGGGTGTAAGGGTTCTTCCATGCTAGCCTGGGAGCGAGAAAAAAACATAGAATGTGCCAGCTGCATTTCGTCCCGGGCGTGCTGTAAAAACCAGCTAAGGGATCCGGGGGTTTCAGTATATTGTAATTTAGGCGATCGGCTGACAACTTGTCACTACAGCAATATACATACAAATCTATCTTAAATAACCCTCAAAACTTTGTCAGACGACGCAGAACGATCTTTGTTTAGGTCGTTTACGCTCTGCCTACCCCATTAGAGATAAAGGTGTGATTATATGTATGTATGTAAGGGACGGCGTACCAGAAACTGATAAAGGATGCTCAGTTCACGAAACAGAACAACTTTCACCAGGAAATTATTTCAGGGAATCGAAAGTAAAAGACTTTATTTACATACAAAAAATAACACTTCAATCGGACAATTTGTACCTATGGGAAAGCAAAAACTATTTTTATTTATTCCTGTAAGAATTTCCCGTCGCAGCATGTCCTGGTGAATATTGATCTGTTTCTTTGTCTGAGCAACCCCTTTATTCTGGTACGCTGTCTTACACCTGTTATAATTCGAAATTATGTTCAGAAATATTTATGTACAGTATTAACTTCCATGCTGGCCTGGGAGCGAGAGAAAAACTTAGAATGTGCCAGCTGCATTTCCTCCCGGGCATGTTGTAAAAGTCAGCTAAGGGATCCGAGGTTTTCAGTATATTGCAATGTAGGCGATGGGCTGACAACCTGTCACTACAGCAATATACGTACAAATCCATCTTGAATAACCCTCAAACCTTGTCAGACGTGGCGGAACGACCGTTGTGTAGGTCGTTTATGCTCTGCCTACCCCATTAGGGATAAAGGCGTGATTATATGTATGTATGTATGTATGTTACGCTTTCCGTCCGAGGTTGCATTGTTGTTTTCCAGTCTTCTTCTTAGCGAGTTCTAGAGGATCCTCGAGTCGAAGGACCTGTTTTCAAGTGGAAATTATGGTTTTCCCGCAGTAAAAAGTAGTCAATGTATATATACATAATCACGCCTTTATCCCTAATGGGGTAGGCAGAGCGTAAACGACCTAAACAAAGGTCACTCCGCCACGTCCGACAAAGTTTTGAGGGTTATTTAAGATAAATTTGTAGGTATATTGCTATAGTGACAGGTTGTCAGCCTATCGCCTAAATTGCAATAAAGAAAAACCCTCGGATCCCTTAGCTGATTTTTACAGCATGCCAGGGAAGAAATGCAGCTGGCACATTCTATGTTTTTCTCTCGCTCCCAGTCCAGCATGGAAGTAAATGTAGTAGTCAATGTCGTATTCTATTACTTAACTTAAATGTGGTTCAAGTTTCATCCCGAACCGTCCAGTGGTTAAAGCGCATATTAAGCGTAATTGAGTAACAGAACATACAAACATTTAAATTTATAACGTTGTTATATTATAGTATGATTATAAAAAGTATGATCTTACAGGTTTTTATAATATAATTTTGAAAGACAATTTTTGTGTGTAATTTTTTTTGTACAATTTTATTTATTTATTATTTGTCACTGTCACTCCATCTTTCTTTGCTCTGCCTCTTTGACATGCTCTAAGGAGTATTGATATCAACTTCGTAAGAAATTACCGCCAAAATTACTTTCTACCACACCAATTTTTAACCCAGTTAGGGGAAGAATTTTAATAAATAACGAAACATATCTTCAATCAATTCTGTTAACGGAAGTTTAAATGCAAAATTTTAAGTATATTGGACCAAGGTATTACGTTGTCCCATACAAATCACGTCCCATTTTTCACCCCCTCGGTGGACCGAATTTCTAAATATCCTTTATTATCGGATGCCTACATCAAACAAACGACATACATATAATCACGCCTTTATCCCTAATGGGGTAGGCAGAGCGCAAACGACCTCAAGAAAGGTCGTTCCGTCACGTCTGACAAAGTTTTGAGGGTTATTTAAGATAGATTTGTAGGTATATTGCTGTAGTGACAAGTTGTCAGCCCATCGCCTAAATCACAATATACCGGAACCCTCGGATCCCTTAGCTGGTTTTTACAGCATGCTCGGGAGGAAATGCAGCTGGCACATTCTATGTTTTTCTCTTGCTCCCAGGCCGGCATGGAAGAAACAAAGAACACATCCTGGAAGTTTCAGGTCTCTACGATCAGCCGTTTAGGCTGTGCATTGTCAGTCAGTCAGTCAGGATCAAGCATTTTATAGGTATAGATAACCACTAACGCCACAAACAAACATTGTGACAATATCAAGGCCATGTGTTTATTTGTTATCTACCTTGTTCTTATGTCAGTTGAGAAAGGGACAGGGCTATATTAAAATTGAATGAATCGACAGCAACACACTGTATTGAATATTTACGTACACATCCCTATTAAATCTAGTGTCAATGAATTAATGATGAAGTAGTTTTTTTTAATGTGTTAATTATATATAATTTTAGATAATGCTTATCCTAATTAGATAGTTTTAAACAGATTGTTAGAAACACTCAACAACAACAAACATAATTTTGTTCATAATGGGAGGCTTATATTACATCTTACCTATTAAAGTTCTCATATCGCTGTAATTGGCTTGAAACCAGGATAAAGGAAAATCCACTAGATAATGAAACTAGTTTGCATTGCTTGCAAGGGAAACCGTGTTTTAAAAATAATCACTTGTTGGTGCTTTTTTTTAAAAAAAGGTAAGTGACAACAACAAAAAAAAATTGAACGTCATTTAAAAATATTGGCAGCCGATATAAAGTCACTGTTTAAACTTGGAACGTGATGAGTGCCGGCGCGGCGATCCAGCGGGAAAATCAACTATTTTACAGACGGAATAAGGTTTAAATCAATTTTGAGCGTCTCTTGCTTTGAGCGTTGAACGTTAGATGCTAGACTGCGCGCCGCGTTTTACCGCCAACAGTTTTATAGCTTGTTATTATATCAACCACGATCAAGGATAAAATAAAAAACGCGTCAATTTTAATAAAAATGTGTAAGTAGTTTGCAATTATTTACGCCTATTTTGCTGAATTCCTGCCATGCTGGAATGACTGGCTGAAATTCAGGAAACCTGTCGCTAGAGTCAATGCTGGGACTGGGAGCTATAGGAAATCATAGAATTTTCCAGCTGCTACCAATTCTAGAGAAGGAAACGAGGATCTGAATTCAGTGTATTGGGATGGGCTTACAACTACTAACATCCATTCCCTTTCCCCCTTTTTCACCCTTTCCGGGATGGTATTACCATAAGCGCTTTAAATACAAAATTGGTATTACCTATTTGGAAGATCGTAACTTCAAAATTTACAGATTTACTTGCCTACAAACTTCCAAGTTAAATAAATAGGTATTTAACCCTCTTGGGGGTGCAAAATCAAAATATCCTTTCTCATTTGGAGGTAACGTTATACCGGGTGTAAGGGACAGCGTCCCGCAATCTGATAGGGGTTGCTCAGTGAATGAAGCTGAACCACTATCACCAGGATTATTTAAAAAGAAAAAGACTTTCCCATACAAAAAGACCACCTCGATCCGACAATTTGTATGGAATTTTGTCCTGGTGATAGTTGTTCAGTTTCATTCACTTCTTCTTTCACCCCTATCAGTGTGCGGGACACAGTCCCTTACACCCCGTATGTAAAGGGAACTTACTGCCTCTATGAGAGAGATGCACTTGTTTTAGAGTACCTAGGTATTATGGTAGTATATTAATACTTCCATGCTGGCCTGGGAGCGAGATAAAAACTTAGAATGTGCCAGCTGCATTTCCTCCCGAGCATGCTGTAAAAGCCAGGTAAGGGATCCGAGGGTTTCGGTGTATTGCAATATAGGCGATGGGCTGACAACCTGTCACTACAGCAATATGCCTACAAATCTATCTTAAATAACTCTCAAAACTTTGTCAGACGTGGCGGAACGACCTTTGTTTGGGTCGTTTACGCTCTGCCTACCCCATTAGGGATAAAGGCGTGATTATATGTATGTATGTATGTATTAATTCAAAACTAGGTTAAGGAAATGGCTAATAGATACTCAATATATGACTACGGTGATTTTATGCAATTATTTTATCCTGTTTATTTTTTATCGTATTTCTACCTTGGCCTGTAGCAGCATTATCATAATAGCTTCCATTCTGGACTGGGAGCGATAGAATAAGGTAGAATGTGCCAGCTGCATCTCTTCCCGGGCATGCTGTAAAAAACAGCTAAGGGATTCGAGGGTATATTGTAATTTAGGCGATGGGCTGACAACCTGTCACTACAGCAATATACAGTTATTTCTAACCAACCCTCAAAACTTGTCAAATGTGGCGGAACGACCTTTGTTTGGGTCGTTGACGCTCTGCCTACCCCATTAGGGATACAGGCGTGATAGTATGTATGTATGTATCATAATACCTATCTTCAGTTTCTCATTACATGAGTCTGAATAAGTTGAATTCGCTCAATCCTCGAAGTGTCCCTTTTCTGGGTCAATGAGCATAAACGCTCCAATACAGGATTATGCCAATGAGTATACACTGCAGGCCTCGCAAACTGGTAAATTATGTCCTCTCCGCTGTAACTTTGTACATAGGTATTCTTCTTCTGTCGAGTGAGTATCGAGGCTATCGACCCGATGAACCCTGGTGTCAGAGTTTTTAAACCGCCTAGTAGCACAACTATCAGGCCTCTGACATGGTTTGAGTAACGACCACTATCAAAGACAGCGACCGGGACCGACGGCTTAACGTGCCCTCCGAAGCACGAAATCTTTTTCTTTTTCGGACAATCAGGTGATTCAGCCTGCAATGTCCTAACCAAACTGGGAAAAAAACACAAAGTGATAAATTCTCAAATATCAACTTTGTGTTTCCCCCTGGGAATCGAACCCAGGACCTCCGGATCAGGAGTCTATGGCACTAGCCACTAGACCACGGAGGCAGTTAAAATACATAGGTATGTAGTACTATTATATATTCTGTGACATAGGTCGAGGTCGTTTCTCTATGACCTCCTGTGCGCGTCAGCTGCGATGCCGTTGAGGGGTTGAGCCGTGGTAGACGACCAATGACGTAAAAACAACCGGTTAATGATTTCCTTCCGCTTGCAACTTTTATAGGATGTTGCTCTGATATATAACATACACTATCCTATCTTATGTAGCATATATTATGTATTAGTTTATCATAAGATATGTCCGATCAGTATATTTTGAATATACCTACAAATTTATCTTGAATAACCCTCAATACATTGTGAGACGTGGCGAAACGACCTTTGTTTAGGTTGTGTACGCTCTGCCTACCCCATTAGGGATAAAGGCGTGATTATATATGTATATTTTATTGAAATACTTATTTAATAGTGTGTAAATATTGTCTAAGTATTATAATATGCACTATCCCGCTTTCTGCTTGTACAATTTCTATACCCAAAGGTTGCCTGGTAGAAATTGCTGCTTTAGCAATAAGGCCGCCTATATTGTACTGTCACGTTTGTTCCATTTTATTTCTGTTTCTTTGTGCAATAAAGAATTTTGTATTGTATTGTGGTATAATACAAAAAAACTAATTCAGCTGGCATCCGGCGGGAGACACATATCAGGTGATCAGTCAAAAACGTAAAATAACCTCTCAATGTTTTTCTTCCGCTTGCAACTTTTATAGGTTGTTTCTCCGATAGTCATCATCATCTCCCGGTCGGCTTCCTAATCTAGGGGATTGAACGAGGGTACTGGTTTTTACACAGAGCGACTGCCATCTGACCTCCGCAACCCAGAAGGGAAACCAGATCCAATCCTAGATTAGGTCAGAGTTTTCAAGCCGCCAATGCTTAGCACTGGCCTCTGATATGGCTTAACGACTAATATCTACGATTGGTACGTGGTGGGATTCAAACCACGACCTCCCGCTCAGGAGGCAGCGGCCCTATCCACTACACCATCGGGCTCTCTGTTTCTCCGATAGTATATATATATAATACAAAAAATAAGTCAGATGGCTTCCGGCGGGGGAAACACGTCAGCTGGTCACATGAACCTAACTCGCGACTATACCTAAACAATTTGTATGAAGAAGTATTAACGATTTATTGAAGTACTTCTATACCGTTACTTGAATAAAAAAAAGTACTATGAATTCACTATTTAGGCACAATTTTTTGATACTACTTTCAAACTAAACAACCTAGCCGTTCAAAAGGTATGATGTAGCTGGTCTTGCTCAAGGTAGCATCGTCACCAAAGGTACATACTTATATAACTTATAACGCGACTATTTGTCTTCTTTTGACACTAATTGTCACTAATAAGGCACTATCTTTTTTAATATAAACTAAGTAAAAATTCTTCCATGCTGGACTGGGAACGAGTAAAAAACATAGAATGTGCCATCTGTAATTCCTCCCGGGCATGCTGTAAAAAACAGCCTAGGGATTCAAGGGTATATTGCAATTTAGGCGATGCGCTGACAACCTGTCACTACAACAGCAATATACCTACAAATCTATTTTAAAAAACCCTCAAAACTCTGTCAGACGTGGCGGTACGACCTTTGGTTTAAGTCGTTTACGCTCTGCCTACCCCATTAGGGATAAAGGCGTGTTTATATGTGTATGTATGTAAAAAAGACCCTACCGTTTGCTCGCACGAGTGGTGAGGATTACGTGGGATTATACCATGGCGTCAAGCTGTAATCCTCACTAAACTATAGCTATAATTTCACAATTATATTGGCATGGCATTACTTAGCACTATTTCAGGACAACTTATTGGTTTTGTCAAATTCGATTTACATTATGTTTTCATAGGTGAGAATTATAGCTTGAACACCTCCAAGGACGCCTTCTGTCGGTTCTGCTAGTAAGTCATTTCGTGAGACCTGTGGGTTATGCAGGTTGTATCTGAACTAAAAGACACGATTATTTACAGACATTTGTGCCGATCTGTTATAATCACAACTTTACTTATTTTAGTTTGGTCGTGTCACTTTCTATTATTAGAACAAAATAAAGACAGCAACACGCAACAGTTAATTATAATCCTGTCAAAGTGTCGTTGTATGCGTAAAATAAGACGGAATGCTAGAATATATAGTCTGTCAACGTCGTGCTTACCGCGCCCTAGGGGTACAGACGTTGGCGGGGACGCGGTAGCACGCGGCGATTGCGAACATGAACACATTGCGTCGTGCTCGCTCACCCTCCTGCTTCACCGCCCGCACCCCCGTTACCGCGTCCCCGCGCACGTCTGTACCCCTAAGGCGCGGTAAGCACGACGTTGACAGACTATAGGTACGTCTCTTTGACAGGATTTTAATCAGCTTTTGTGTTGCTGTCTTTATTTTATTTAAATTACAGGAAGTGACAGTACCAAACTAAAATAAGTGCTCATATAACAATAAGGACATGTTTAAAATTATTACAAATAAAATATTTCAACCAGCGCGCCACACTGAGGCAAAGTACCTTGGATGTTGGCGGCGTTACCCCTTTGTACATACATACATATAATGACGCCTTTATCCCTTATGGGGTAGGCAGTTAAGTTAACAAAGGTCGTTCCGCCACGTCTGACAAAGTTTTGAGGGTTATTTAAGATAGATTTGTTAGGTATATTGCTGTAGTGACAGGTTGTCGCCTAAATTACAATATACTGAAACCCTCGTACCCTATAGCTGGTTTTTACAGCATGCCCGGGAGGAAATGCAGCTGGCACATTCTATGTTTTTCTCTCGCTCCCAGTCCAGCATGGAACAACCCCTTTGTATGGCTAAACTAATTCTTTGCGCAAAATATCTGCCAGCTATTGGATCTCCCATTGCCGCGATGAGACGCGCCGGTTGAGCTTCTGGGTCCCAAGACCATAACGTCTCGACTACAAAAGACAAAAATAATGTAAGGCCCGTATTGATGAACTGCACTTGAGATTGACAGCTAGTTTAAGTTCGTATCAGAAATGTCATTTTAGTACAATATGACCCGTCAAATCCAAACTTAAGATTGCTCTCAATCTTGAGATCACTTTATAAATACGAGCATAAGAGTCGGCCAAACCAAATATTTAAGTTTCTTCAATAAGTTAAGTTGTGTCTACAAAAGAATCGGCACCATTTTGTCATGACTACCTTCTTCGTATTCGTGTCTTGTTTAGAATATTGTACAGATCAGGTGACTAAAAATTACTTGTAACCTACACGTATCACACATACTGACATTTTGTTGTTCACGATTTTACGGTTCCGTACCTTAAAAGGAAAATGAGTAATCCTTAAAAGGGCTGTCATCACATTATTTGAAAAACCCGGACAAAACCCTCAAAATCCCCGGACATTTGGGCATTTTTTTTTTTAAACCTTTAGGATACTCCCGCTGAGCTACCACCATGAAATTTAGAAAGAAGCAATGTCGAATAGCACTCCATTTTAAATAACTTCGTACTCTATCTTAAATAACCCTCAAAACTTTGCCTATCCCGTTAGGTATAAAAGCATGATTATGTATGTATGTCACGGAAGCCTCAGTGAGCGAGTCCGACTCGCGCTTCACCGGATTTTTGCTATTTGAGAATCTTCCTAGTTGGTGTCCAAATTGGTGTATTTTTTGAATAAGCGGTCACATGTGTGATGCATTCAAAATTAAATAAATAAATACGGTTTAAACACATTTGATGAAAAGTCTAAACGTAAATAATTCGTCTATACTCACCTAGTGTGTACAGTTGTCGTGAATTCAAGTGACCGGATCCGCACGGTAACTAGAGCAAACCCCGTCAGGCACCGATCAAGATTGTTATAAAGTCTAAATCTATTGTTCTTAATATAGGTACCGATCAAGATTGATATAAAGTCTTAATCTATTGTTCTGAATGCTAATGTGTTGGATAACATACAGACTGTTATATATAATTCTGGTAAGAAACGACAATTCAAACGACACGCTTTTGTCGGTAAAAAGTATACATCCGCGAACGTACCACGATCTTAATACACGATCTTAGAAATTGCTGCCTTAGCAATAAGGCCGCCTATGTTGTACTTGTCTTTTGTTGTTATCTGTCGTGTTGTATGTTGTATTCTTACGAGCAATAAATTATTTTTATGTTTATGTTTTTGAACTTAGGGACGTCTAGAGAAAGGTCAGTTCAAAACAAACGAGGACGGGCGTGTATAAAAAGATTCTTGAATGAGGATCGTAGAATCGTAGCAAGTGGAAGCATGATCTCTGCGTCTGGGTTACCGGCTTTTTCCAAACATTGAGTGTGTGAAAGATCTGCCGTTGATATGACCGTAGTAGTAACAGTAATTTCTAAGCTTTTTATAAGTAGTATATCCCAGTTGCTATGCGCCGCAATGGTTACAGAAGTTTCATCATGGACCGAGAAGGAACCGCAACAAACCCACGTCTTGATACTGATATATTATTATATTTATATGGTATATGTTGGAGTGAGAGGAAAACATAGAATATGCCACATGCATTACCTCCCGGGCGTACTGTAAACCCAGCTAGGGTATCCGAGGGTTTCTGCAATTTAGGCGATAACTGTCACTACAGCAGCAATATACCTACAAATCTATCTTAAATAGCCCTCAAAACTTTGTCAGACGTGGTGGAACGACCTTTGTTTAGGTAGTGTATGCTCTACGTACCCCAGTAGGGATAAAGTCGTGATATGTATGTATGTATATGTTTATAAAACTGATGCTGAACGCTGAGATAGTCTCGTGTGCAGTGCATATACACCTTGTAAGCAACTATGGCCCGTATTTATGAAGCGAACTCCAGATTCAGAGCAATATTAAGTATGGATTTGACAGGTCATATTGTACTGAAATGACATTTCTGATACAAACTCAAAGTCACTGTCAGTCTCAAGTGCTGATTATGAATACGGGCCTATATCACTACCACAGTTGCACAATAGAAGGCGGCATTATAGGTCATGTCGTGCAAATTTAAATACTTCGCAGAAATAGACCGATGAATGGTAACTTTTGCATAATGAATTTGATTAGCAAAACACCACCTGCTGTTCTTGAGAAAATACTTCCAACGTCCATCTTATTTATTCATTTTATATAATACAATAATTTGTTACAAACAAACAAATAAAGAATTATTTATTTAGTTCAACCTACTATATGTAGCAAAATAAAATTATGTTGAAAAAGATTTTGATCAACATACATACATACTATCACGCCTGTATCCCTAATGGGGTAGGCAGAGCGTGAACAACCCAAACGTTCCGCCACGTCTGACAAGTTGTGAGGGTTGTTTAAGATAGAACTGGATATTGCTGTAGTGACAGGTTGTTAGCCCATCTCCTAAATTACAATATACTCTCGTATCCCTTAGCTGGTTTTTACAGCATGCCTGGGAGGAGATGCAGGTGGCACATTCTACGTTATTCTGTCGCTCCCAGTCCAGCATGGAAGCTTTTTGATCAAAAACCTAGATTTTCTTAGGATTATGATGAGAAACCTACAGGGTGTAAATGAAGATAAAGTTCGTTCTTTTATTGGAACTGCTAGAACAACCTATGTGTGTATTTTGACGGAACATACTGTAGAAAAAGAAACGGATGTGGTTTGGTTCGTGTGGTTAGAGCCAGTTGCGTTGGAATCAAGTTGGAATATTGTTTAACTAGCGACCCGCCCCGGCTTCGCACGGAAAGTCATCAGTGTTTCTCTACTATATTATACATGTATTATACATGTAAACCTTCCTCTTGAATTACTCTATCCATTAAAAGTAACCGCGTCAAAATCCGTTGCGTAGTTTTAAAGATCTAAGCATACATAGGGATATAGAGACAGAGAAAGCGACTTTGTTTTATACTATGTAGTGATGCCTTGACACGTCACGTCAAGTGTAAGGGAAGGGACGGTTTCCCGCTAAGATAAATAGGGGTTGCTCAATTAACGTAACTAAACAACTTTTGCGAAGAAATTCTTTCGAAAAACAAACAGACATTTTATAGGTTTCTGTCATCAACCCATATGGCACCAAACAGATTTACATACATACATACATATAATCACGCCTTTATCCCTAAAGGGGTAGGCAGAACATAAATGATCTGGTCGTTCCGCGACGTCTGCCAAAGTTTTTAAGGGTTATTTAAGATAGATTTGTACGGTACGCAGATTATATTGCTGTAGTGACAGGTTGTCAGTCCATCGCCTAAATTGCAATATACTGAAACCCTCAGATCCATTAGCTGGTTTTTACAGCATGCCCGGGAGGAAATGCAGCTGGCACGTTCTATGTTTTTTATGTTTTTCTATCGCTCCTAGGCCAGCATAGAAGTAATAAATTTATAAGTTTTGGCAAATTGATTGAACACCTAAAAACATAGTTCCGACATAAGGGCAAACCAATTAGCATAATTTAAGATAAAGAAAAAAAACACCGTACGTATACGTATTACTTTTATGCTGGACTGGGAGCGAGAGAAACCCATAGAATGTGATAGCTGCATTTCCTCCCGGGCATGCTGGAAAAACCAGCAAAGTGATTCGACAATTTCAGTATATTGTAATTCAGGCAATGGGCTGACAACCTGTCTTTACAGCAGTATACTCGTACCTACGAATCTATCTTAAATAACCAAAAACTTTGTCAGACTTGGCGGAGCGACCTTGTCTAGGTCGTTAACGCTCTGCCTACCCCAATAAGGATAAAGATGTGATTATATGTATGGAAGTATAAAAAATAGTATTTATTTACATGTTTTTTTGTAGATCAATACTAAGGTGATCAGTATGATCTGATCATGGTCAAGGCGTGGTGTTGACCGTCAATTTTGAAATAATATATTAATTTCCACGTTGGATGAGGAAGTGTGCATCTAATGATCACAGAATTCGGAAATCCATATACGTAGCGGCAAGTTTGTTTTTATTTGTCTACACAGACCGGCTTCATTGAAACTGCTTGGTAATTTTAGTGAGTAGTAAATGTGTTTGTGTTTTTTAAGAAGAAGTATTTGTTGCAGGCACAACATGTTTAAACTACTTCAAGCAAAGCGTACACTGTTTGAACAAAATATCATCTATTTTTATTACCTGTGTATTGCGGTCAAAATAATTGTACTTTGTACACGGAGAGCGTCATGTCCCTATTCCTAGCTCTACATACATATCATCACGCCTTATTCCTAATGGCGTAACAACATTTGTCTGGTTCGTTTACGCTCCACGTCTGACAAAGTTTTTAGGGTAATTTTATTATAGATTTGTAGGTACATTGCTGCAGTGACAGGTTGTAAGACCATCGCCTAAATTATAATATACTGAAACCGTCGGATCCCATAGCTGGTTTTTAGAGCATGTCCGGGAGGAAATGCAACCGCCACTTTCCATGTTGTCCTCTCGCTCCCAAGGGACAGCATACCAGAAACAGATAGGGGTTGTTCAGTTAACGAACCAGAACAACTTTCACTTGTCTTTTTTAAAGGAAAAGAAAAATAAACGACTCAAAATAACCACATTAATTTGACGAGTTTTATGAAAAAGTAAAAAAAAAATTATATCCTGAAAGAATTTCCTGGTGAATGTTGTTCAGTTTCGTTAACTGAGCAATCTCTATCTGTTTCTGATTCGCTGTCTTTTACACCCGGTATAATCTGTGGTTGCGTTGCAGTTACTTCGCAGTCGGTCTGTACGAGTTATTACTAATTTTATTTAATAGTGTCGTGTCGCATGTTATTAAATTCAATTTTGACTTTGGAATTTAAGTCACTAACCTCTAATTGACATTGCTTAAGTTATGTATCTCCATTCCAATGGTAGTGGTCTAGTTCAGGGATAACTGTCTCTAAACCTTGGACTCTTGTGATCTTAAGTGAGTATTTATAATCAGTTCTCAACAGTGACTACGAGTTTGAGTTCGTATCATAAATGTCATTTCAGTACACACTGGCCTGTTAAATCCATACACTAGTCAAGTGGCGCCCCCATTACTAATAAAAATCATAATTCACTAAACCGCTGTAAATTGAAAAACCAGTCCAACAGAACCAAGTTATAGTAATCAAGATAATTTAGAACCTTATAAATTAACGATTCATTGTTCGTTGTCAGTACAAATTTCGATTTCAGTACAAAACCGCCTGTCAAATCCATACTTAATATTGTTCTCAATATTCATATCACTTTATAAATACGAGCCTTAGATTCGTTTCCACCGCGTGACATGTTATAAGACGTAGGCAACATAATTCACGCCATTATCCCTTATCGGATAGGCAGAGCACAAAACGACGGCTAACAAATAGGTACTGACACATTGGTACTGAGAGCGGTTTTCACATATAACTAGAAAATGTGTATCACTATAGTGACAGGTTGTCATACGTGGACGTTAGTACCTATAAAAAATGTTTTAAGGCATGTTTTTAAAAGAATATCATTGTTCTAAAATAAAGCTTTAACATATAAATTATATATATTTTTGTAATCTCCTTTTAATTACTTTTATTTTGATACCAGTGGATAGGTTAAGTAGATTTTTTTTCAAATAATTTTAACACCTAAAATCCGCCATTTTGAATTTTGAAAAATAATATTTATCTAAGTAGAGCACTCCGGTCTGTGCTCGGTGCTAGGGGTACTTAAGACCAATCGAACGATATACTAATTTTCAAATTCCATCCAGCTGTTGGGGGTAGAAGCGGTTGGCACATTCTTTGTTTTTCTATCACTCAAAGTCCAGGATGGATGCATTATACGTACATACATAAAATCACGCATCTAGGTAGGCAGAGCGTAAAACGCCTTGAAAAAGGCGCTTTCGCCTCGTCTGGCAAAAATTGAGGGCAATTTTAGATTATCATGTGCATTGCTGTACCGACAGGTTGTCAGCCCATTGCCTAAATTACAAAACACTCACGTATCCCGTAACCCACGAATCCCTTTTGCTGAATTGTACAACATACCCGGGAGGAAGGGCAGCTGGAACATTGTATCTTTTTCTATCTCTACCAGTCCAGCATAGAAGAGTGAATGCATTATAGAGGGTTTCATTGTTATCAAACATATGATGAGACATATGGTCCAAACAAAAATTGTCAATTTCGAGAAGCATCGCATACTGGAGCTAGACGCTAAGCGTGACGAACTCAAAGCCAGACCACCAGCGGCCATAACTTATAATTATTTGAATGGTGTTCTTACATGCCCGCACTATGCGCGAGAATTCACCGCAAAAATTGGCTATGTAAGCCACATAAGGGCGCATGAACGCCGAAACTAATACAGGAGTTGACAGCGGTCGCCATGACCAAAAGCGGTCGGAGGGATTACCTTACCTAGAATAAAACAAAGTCGCTTTCTCTGTCCCTATATCCGTATGTATGCTTAGATCTTTAAAACTACCCAACGGCTTTCGGTTGGTATGCGGTTTCTTTTTATGGCTAGAGAGACTCAAGAGGAAGGTTTATATGTATCAACATCATCATCATCATCATTAGGTCTTTTTCATCTTGACAGATGATTTAAGCAGCGCCTATGCGAGAAGAGCATCGTCGCTCGTGGCTATAATACATGCATAAATATAGTAGAGAAACACTGATGGTATCCGTGCGAAGCCGGGGCGGGTCGCTAGTTATAAATTATAAGTGGAACTATCAAATATACCTAACCTATTTATTATTAAATGACATGGCAATACTTCCCGGTTCCGCTCCCATTTATTATCTCAACAAATGGTCTTGCCGATGGGTAATTAATTATACAATTTAAAAATGTTAATCCAAGGCCTAGCAAATTTTTTCGTAAAAAATTAACGTCTCGTAAAGGTTGCCAAACTACGTCGTGGTGTTAGTCTATTGCGTCATGAAAATGATTAATGTGTTGTTGGTTACAATATAGGTATAAATAATAGTCCTCCCACCGATTTTCGGTGATGGCGGCCAATCTCTCAGGGACATACCAAGTGCGCAGGACTAGTTTATAGTGCCCAAGTGTTTGCGCTACACACAGGTGCACTCTCTATTTCGTCTATTTCTTATTCTGATAGGACAGATTGACTGACACGACCAGAGAGAAATCAGGCGCAGGAACGACTATTAACATGCCCATCCGACAGCATAGATCATCTGACTTTTTGGACAAGCAGGTGATCAGCCTGCAATGTCCTAACCAAACTAGAAACAGCAACACAAAGTCATTGTCCCCCGCCGGAAATCGAACCCGGGGCCTCCTGGTCGTAAGTCCATGGCTCAGACCACTAGACCACGGAGGCAGTTATGTAGGTATATCTGGTACGTACACGTAACTCATCAACCGGCCTGCCCAGGGAGATATTTTGCTTCATACATACATAAAGTCACGCCTTACGGGGTAGGCAGAGCGTAAAACGCCTGATAAAAGGCGCTTTCGCCACGGCTGACAAGTACCTATTTATACCGGGTGTTAGGGACAGCAGCGTTCTACAAACCGATAGGGGTTGCTCAGTCTATGACACTGAACAATTTTCATCAGGAATTTCTTTCAGAAAGTGAAACTTCACTTCCTGAAAGAATTTCCTGGTGAAAGTTGTTTAATGTCGTTGACTGAGCAACCCCTATCAGTTTGCGGGACACTGTCCCTTACACCCCGTATACATTACTTATGTATGAGCGCAGCGACGGTGAGGGTAGTTTTAGATAATAGGTAGTGTGCGCTATTTACTTAGTTACAGGTTGGCCATATCGCCTAAATTAACAATACAATTACTCTCAAATTCTTTTTGCTGACTTTTCAGCATGTCCGGGAGGAAAGGCCTCTGGACCATTCTATGTTTTTCTATATCTCCCTTCTTCTTCTGTCGAGTGGGTATCGAGTCTATCGACCCGATGAACCCTGGTGTCAGAGTTTTTAAACCGCCTAGTAGCACAACTATCAGGCCTCTGACATGGTTTGAGTAACGACCACTATCAAAGACAGCGACCGGGACCGACGGCTTAACGTGCCCTCCGAAGCACGAAATCTTTTTCTTTTTCGGACAATCAGGTGATTCAGCCTGCAATATTCTAACCAAACTGGGAAAAATTCACAAAGTGATAAATTCTCAAATATCAACTTTGTGTTTCCCCCCTGGGAATCGAACCCAGGACCTCCGGATCAGGAGTCCATGGCACTAGCCACTAGACCACGGAGGCAGTTATATCTCCCTGTCCATCATGGAAGATTTTGCTTTACCTATTATATAGTGTAAGCGCGTCATATTTTTGTGGGTATGGCTTAACGCTTTGTTATCTTATGCTTAAAAATAACACGTAAATAGGTAATTTATGCTTATTCTTTCATCTCATGCTAATATTCAGATTATTGTTAGGTATTTAAACTGTAAAAACGTGTCTGACACCTGTTTATGTGAGACACTAGTTCTTTTTTCAAGGTTGTTTGTTATAATAATGGAAATACATATCACGTTTCGTTCAGGTAATTAAGGCGCATAATCAGAAATTTCGCAGAAGTTGAGTCAGGTTTGCTTAGTATTTGTGCATACATACATATATATAATCACACCTTTATCCCTAAAGGGGTAGGCGGTACCTAAACAAAGGTCGTTCTGCCACGTTTGACAAAGTTTTGAGGGTTATTTAAGATAGATTTGTACGTATACTGCTGTAGTGACAGGTTGTCACCCCATCTCCGAAATTGCAATATACAGAAACCCTCGGATCCCTTAGCTGGTTTTTACAGCATGCCCGGGCGGAAATGCAGCTGGTATATTATATGTTTTTCTCTCGCTTCCAGTCCACTATGGAAGCTTAGTATTTGTAACTATTAAAATATATCGGGTGTAAGGGACAGGAAGTGATCTTTTCTTGTTTTCCATTAAAATTCAAGGGGATCATTTTCTAATTGGAAAGTACTTTTGTCCTGTCCTGAAAGAATTTCCTCGAGAAAGTTTTTCAGTTTCATTGTTTGAGCAACCTCTATCAGTTTGTGGGACGCTGTCCCACACACCCCGTGAATGGTGAATTTATTTAGACCGCTCCTCCAAGGCAAATATTATATTTTCTTTGTTCAGGGAAAGTACTCTTCACTAAATACAAAGTTTACTCACATTTCATTTCATTATTGTCATTATTAATAAGAAGCATATCCGCATTTACAGATTATTGAAAATTGATTTCTACAAAATAAAGGTCGTTCCGCCACATCTGACAAAGTTTTGAGGGTTATTTAAGATAGATTTGTAGGTATATTGCTGTAGTGACAGGTTGTCAGCAGCCCATCGCCTAAATTGAAATATACTGAAACCCTCAGATCTCTTAGCTGGTTTTTGCAGCATGCCCGGTAGGCAATGCAGCTGGCACATTTTATGTTTTTCTCTCGCTCCCGGTCCCCTATGGAAGTCCGAAAATTCCACCCTATATAATAAAAGATGTAACTAAGAACAATTTGCCAAACATTAATCATGACGATGTTGACAGAGTGGGGAGGTTGGAGAAAACGTTTTACTTTTTTACCCGATTGTCAAGGAAGGAATAATGTTTCTCGCGCGTATCTTGTCAATTTATTGTTTAATGTGTCGAAAGGTCCCCCGCACATATTATGAGAGAATTGAAATTTTGGGAAGTGTGTGGCTTTATCATGTTGATGAAAAGTGTAAAATCGCATCACCCATATAATGACGGTGTAAAAATCTAAAAATAACTCGCCTTGTTAGGGTATTTTTTGGGGATGGGGAGAGGAGGGGAAAGGGAGAGATCCCCCCCACACAAACCCAACCTGCTGGAGCATTTTGTATGATAATCGCTGTCCCCACTTAGGAAAAAGTTCGGCGAATGCGAATAAAAAAAAAGCGCTTTATTTTTTTGCGAGTGTTGGGATGGTAGAAGGCTGCTGGTGCACACCACACGACTAACGCTACCACTATATACTATAATTACTCAGGTCAGTCACATCACAACACTATAGTGGTATGGTTTTAGTCCCACCATACCACCAGGGATAGTGTGAGTGGTATGGTGGGTCCGCAGAGCTTTCCCCCCATGCTCGCTGCGCTCGCTCGGCTTCCTCCGTGTTGTTGTCGCAAGCAACCTAACAACAACTTGCTGACCTAGAAATTTTTCTGGGTTGTTTTATTTTCTTCTTTGCGGTTTGATAACTTATAACGCTCATAACTCGAAAACTACGCAATTCCGGCAGGTGTAGTATAGAGCCCCTACCTCCCTACTCCATCTTCCCCCACTACAAAAATAAACCCTATTAAAGCGACTTATTATAAGATCTAACTCATGACCAGTTTTTGAGAAAGTTGATGCAAAGTCGGGTGATTTTGTGTAGTTTATTCGTTACAAACAGTACCTACATACACACACAAATACACATCTTTCCTATTATATTAGAATAAGAAAATATATATACAGTCGGTTTATTTTTACTTAAAAATACAATTGTTATTATAACACCTCGATGAACAAACAACGAAGTTGGTTGTGGTAAGATAGCACGTGGGAGAAGTGACGTACTCAAGACGTACGTACCGTTGCGGTCGATAGGAAGGTAAACGTATTTATTTTGTAAACATTAACCTACATTATTCCCGCAACGGCCTATGAGTAATTAATTATACAAGGAGGACCTTAACTCCAAAATGGACGAACTTTCATAACATAAATGAAACTTGTCGTCCAAATTATTTGATACGTATTATTCATTTATAATGCAATTATTTATTTATTTTTAGTCATCACAACTTAGAGTAATATTTTTAGTTACCAAAGTTCAGAAATTGTGATGCCCGAAATATTTATATTTGTTCCCGGCAGAGAATTATTCTCGGGTAATTTTTTGGTCCCCAAATGATTCAATAAGATCACACAAGTAGCCACGAAACTATTGTCAATTGGTATCTCAAAAAATACATTGATCACATAATATGAAAGAAAGAAAATAATGATTTTTTTTTGGCAGGTTTCGAACCTGCGTCTCTGGAACGCTGGATCATCACTCTATCCAGTTGATAGAGTGACGATCCAGCGTTCCAGCTACAGAAACGAAAGCGGGGGTGACGAATTTATCATAGTCCTTCTTATGCACACGTCATAGAGAAATTAGCGACATCTAGCCAGTACTATAAGAACTACGTAGGGCTGTACCACTCCAAAGTAAGATTGGAATTCAAGTCAATAATGATATCGCCTCACTTTTTACTTATTTTGAGGATTTTTAGTACTTATACATACATACATACATACATACATACTATCACGCCTGTATCCCTAATGGGGTAGGCAGAGCGTGAACAACCCAAACAAAGGTCGTTCCGCCACGTCTGACAAGTTTTGAGGGTTGTTTAAGATAGAACTGGATATTGCTGTAGTGACAGGTTGTCAGCCCATCGCCTAAATAACAATATATCCTCGAAGCCCTTAGCTGGTTTTTACAGCATGCCCGGGAGGAGATGCAGCTGGCACATTCTACGTTCTTCTGTCGCTCCCAGTCCAGCATGGAAGCTAGTACTTATAAAGCAATTTTATTTCATATAATATGGTAGAGTGCTGGATCGGCATTCCAGAGACGCAGGTTCGAGTCCTGCCAGAAACAAATGTATTATTTTGATTCTTCCATATTATATGAAATAAAAATAGCATTGTACATACATACATATAATCACGCCTTTATCCCTAATGGGGTAGGCAGAGCGCAAACGACCTAAACAAAGGTCGTTCCAGTTAGTTAGTTAGTTAGTTAAGTTTTGAGGGTTATTTAAGATAGTTTTGTAGGTATATTGCTGTAGTGACAGGTTGTCAGCCTATCGCCTAAATTATAATATACTGAAACCCTCTGATCCCTTAGCTGGTTTTTACAGCGTGCTTGGGAGGAAATACAGCTGGCACATTCTATGTGTTTCTCTTGCTCCCAGGCCAGCATGGAAGCATCCCAGGCCAGCATGGAAGCAAAATAACATTGTGAGTGCTAATAATCCTATGTTTTACCAAAATAATATGTTTGTCACCAAATTATTATATCTGTCACCTAATAAGTAGATAAATTCCTATTTCTATGAAAGAAATCATATATCAGTAGAATATTTCAGCTGCACAGATCATGAGATACAGGTTGCTGCTGGCGGACAAATAGTCGGACAGATGGGACCCATTGAATACCCATTTAAAATTAAAATAAAAAAATAACTTAGTATACCAGGCGCTTTTCTTAATACGTAACCAGACTGATAAGCTCCACCTTCCTAAGCGATGAAGGTGTGACTGTTTGTATAGGTACAGAGTTGTTCATTTAACAAAACTAAACAACTTTTACGAATAAAATCTTTCGTACATGCTTGAGTAAAAATTGATTTTTCAATCTGATCCCCTGCAACAAATCGCAATACAGCCAGTTTGGTTGTTTGATCATTCGAATTGGTCGGGTTTACCAATAAAATAGTGATACAAGTACAAGAGTTTTTATACATACATATAATCTAACTATTACTAACAAATTTGCTATTTCTTAACAAGATATCTGATACCAAATAACTGTGAAATACAGCTCGGAAAAAAATATTTACCAATAAAAAGTTGTATACCTCTTAAGTGGCCACCCTGTATCTTGGCATGGAAAGTTGTTCAGTTTTATGGGAGGTTCACACCCTAAAGTTTGTCTGTTAATATTTACTCCTTGTAACTAAGTTCTTCTTCTTATCGAGTGTTTTCAAGGCGGAAATCGACCCGGCGAACCCTGGTTACGACCACTATAGACAGCGACTATATAGTCAAGCCGTTATCCCTAATGGTAGGCAGAGCGTACACGACCTAAACAAAGGTCGTTCCGCCACATCTGTCAAAGTTTTGAGGGTTATTTAAGATATTTTTGTATGTATATTGCTGTAGTGACAGGTTGTCAGCCCATCGCCTAAATTGCAATATACTGAAACCCTCGCATTCCTCAGCTAGTTTTAACAGCATGCCTAGAAGGAAATACAGCTGGCATATTCTATGTTTTTCTTTCGCTACCAGTCCAGAATGGAAGATAGTCTAGTACTTAGCGTGTTAATAAAAGCACTTTGTTTTTATAAGGGCTTCACTTTGTTTCTTTAAGGAATATCCGTTTGTCCAACTATTTGTCTGTCAGTGGCCTGTATTTCATAAACCGTTATAGGTAGACAACTAAAATTGTCTACTGAAATATGATTTCAGTCGAATAGCGAGCATTTAATAGTATAATAAAAAGTATAAAGCATTCTTTTATAGCTGGACTGGGAGCGAGAAAAAAACATAGAATCTGCCAGCTGCATTTCCTCCCGGGCATGATGTAAAAGTCAGCTAAGGGATCCGAGGGTTTTAGTATATTGCAATTTAGGCGGTCGACGGACTACCTGTCACTATAGCAATGTACCTACCTACCTACTTACAAATATATCTTAAACTAGCTGAGCCCGCGACTTCGTACGCCCGGTTTGTAACGACAAATCTTACACAAATAACCCTCAAAACTTTGTCAGACGTGGCGGATCGGCCATTTTTTAGGTCGTTTACGCTCTGCCTACCCTACTAACTTACCCCTGAAACTGAACAACTGCCCTCTAGGAACATAGGCCGTAAGGGTGTTTTTGCATTGCTCCATATTCGGTCTGAATCCGATTTGGCCTTCTTAGTAAATGTATTATGCCAGCTAACCCACTAGTCAGTAGGCAGTCAGTATGGGTATACTGACTGCCTCCGTGGTCTAGTGGCTAGTGCCATGGACTCCTGATCCGGAGGTCCTGGGTTCGATTCCCAGGGGGGAAACACAATGTTGATATTTGAGAATTTATCACTTTGTGAATTTTTCCTCAGTTTGGTTAGGACATTGCAGGCTGAATCACCTGATTGTCCGAAAAACAAAAAGATTTCGTGCTTCGGAGGGCACGTTAAGCCGTCGGTCCCGGTCGCTGTCTTTGATAGTGGTCGTTACTTAAACCATGTCAGAGGCCTGATAGTTGTGCTACTAGGTGGTTTAAAACTCTGACACCAGGGTTCATCGGGTCGGTAGACTCGATACCCACTCGACAGAAGAAGAAGACCCACCCATATCCATTTTATATGTCATTTTCACGGATTCGAAGAACCGTATACGGAGCAGTGCAAAACTGACC
This sequence comes from Scrobipalpa costella, assembly GCA_949820665.1. NCBI lineage: Eukaryota > Metazoa > Arthropoda > Insecta > Lepidoptera > Gelechiidae > Scrobipalpa > Scrobipalpa costella. The sequence continues at coordinate 37,981,679 of OX463295.1, forward strand.
TAATACTTAAAAAAAATACCCTCTCATCTCAGACAAATGGTGTCAGCAGCGGCGTGAGTAATTTTGTATAAGAGGGCTAATTTCTTTCAAATTATTACGAGCTAAGTTTCTTAGAAAAAGTTGTGCAGTTACATTGGCTGGGTAGATTCACACCAAAACTTTGGTCGGCTAATTAATTCATCATTTGCTTGCCCTTATCCCATTTACTTGGGGTCGGTGCAGTACGTTTTCTTCTTCCATCCATCCCTGTCAGCCGTCAGTTCAACACTCACACCTGTTTTAGACATATCATCTTTCACGCAGTCCATCCATCTTTTCTTTGGTCGTCCTCTCCCAACATATCAATCCACATTCAAATTCATTACCCTTTTGCCTATATGACTTTCATCCCTCCGCATAACATGGCCATACCACGCAAGGCGATTTCCTCTTACTTTGTTGGTAATTGGCGCAACTTTCAGACTTCCTCTTATATACTCATTCCTTAGTAGGTCAGTTAATTAATTAACTTTTTTAATTTAGTTTAGTCTCTACTATGATGAATCAGGCAATAAGGACAGGACACTCATAATTATTATACATACATCCATATAATCAGGCCTTTATACCTAATGGGGTTGGCAGAGCGTATACGAACTAAACAAAGGTCATTCCGCCACGTCTCACAAAGTTTTGAGGTATATTTAAGATAGATTTGTAGGTATATTTCTGTAGCAACAGGTTCTAATCTACAATATACTGAAACCCGGATTCCTTAGCTGGTTTTTACAGCATGCCCGGGAGGAAAAGCTTTATCCCTAGCGGGGTAGGCAGAGCGTAAACGACCTAAGCAAAGGTCGCGCCGCCACGTTTGACAAAGTTTTGAGGGTTATTTAAGTTAGATTTGTAGGTATATTGCATGGAGGAAAAGCAGCTGACAAATTATATGTTTTTCTCTCGCTCCCAGGCCAACATGAAAGTATTCATTATAGGTAATTTTATCTGAGTCCATACTAAATACTTTTAAGTGATTTATTGGAAAGCATTACCATCGTTCATTGTTTACGTTGTTATCTTATCATTATAGGATAAAGTAGTAGTGATTGTAAATAAGGGCATGTCACGAGAGAAATGATCTAGGTCGCACGCAAACCGCGCCCATGGTCTTCTTGCAATCCATAAAGGAAGAACTGAAGCGCGATGGTGGCGACACCAATTTTAAATTAATTGTGTCTAAAATTAAGAATCAATTAATATTAGACACAGATAAATTAAAATTTATGTTGCTCTTAGTCCAGCCCATGCTGTGCAAGTTGGCAGTTTTAAATTAATTGTTTCTTAATTAATTTTAGACACAATTAATTTAAAAGTATTGAATGTGCCAGCTGCATTTCCACCCGGGCATGTTGTAAAATCCAGCTAAGGGATCCGAGGGTTTCTGCATATTCCAATTGAGGCGATGGACTGATAACCAGTCACAACAGCAATATACCAAGAAATCTATCTTGAATAATCCTAAATACTTTGTCAAACGACCTTTGTTTAGTTCGTTTACGCGCTGCCTACCCAAATAGGGATAAAGGCGTGATTATATGTATGTATAATATTATATGTTAATACTGTGTTATGAAATGGAGAATTTCTTGCTATTTCCGCTAAACATAAATTTTGTATTTTGGACAGAATTAATTTAGTGCTATTGCGGGCGCCACCTATGCTCTGTTTCCACCTTAATACATCTAACCTTTATGACGGTTGTAGATAATGCACCATCTCGATGATGATGGATGAATGACACTGACGATCATAATAAATAATACAGGGTGCAAAAAAATGCATACCAAACTTAAGGGTTTGTACCTAATCATGAAACTGAACAACTTCCCTCAAGGAACATAGATTGAAATACAAAAATAATATTGGCCTTCCTATATAAAATGGACTTGTAACGATACGTTACGTCCTCCTTACACACACCTCATCTTTTACAATGGCCACCATTCCCAGAACACAATTCAAATTCAGAATGATTCATGTCATTCCAGCCTTTTTCACCCGTCACCCCAGTCAGTTGAATAACAAGTTCCAAAGAAGTACATCATCAGTTTACTACCATATTTATTAATTATTATCATTGTCTCCTTTTTAAATAAGTTCAAGTATTTATTGTATATAAAAGCGTGTGTGCCATATAATCGAATCCCGCATAGAGAACGTCCCTGGGAATCAAATAAAGCGTTGTGTGTCCAAAATCCTACTTTTTCTAATTTGCCCCCGCCATTTTCATTTTTGTTATCTCGGCGGGGCCCGACAGACTTATAACCGACGGCAATTTTTTAGGGTTCCATACCCAAAGGGAAAAAAACTGAGTACTGAGACTTCGCCGTCCGTCTGTCCGTCTCTCTCATGAACCGTGATAGTTGGACAGTTGGTATTATCAATAATGATTCATTTTTGATGCAGTTATAACAACAAATTCTAAAAACAGAACAAAATAAATATTTAATTGGGCTGCCATACAAAAACGTGAATTCTTTGCCGGTTTTTTGCATTATGTTAATAACTACTCGTATAATTGGTAACAAATAGTTAAAATATAGTGTCTAAATATTATAAAGATAATGGGTACGGAACCCTTTGTACGTGAGTCTGACTCGCACGTGGCCCATTTTTTAAAAATATTTCGTTTGAAGTGAAAAGCAACACTTTTTTTTATCACAAAACTATTACTAACAAATTTGCTATTTCTTAACAAGATATCTGATACCAAATAACTGTGAAATACAGCTCGGAAAAAAATATTTACCAATAAAAAGTTGTATACTACTTAAGTGGCCACCCTGTATCTTGGCATGGAAAGTTGTTCAGTATTATGGGAGGTTCACACCCTAAAGTTTGTCTGTTAATATTTACTCCTTGTAACTAAGTTCTTCTTCTTATCGAGTGTTTTCAAGGCGGAAATCGACCCGACGAACCCTGGTTACGACCACTATAGACAGCGACTATATAGTCAAGCCTTAACCCCTAATGGAGTAGGCAGAGCGTAAAAGACTTAAACAAAGTTCGTTCCGCCACGTCTGACAACGGTTTGAGGGTTATTCAAGATAGATTTGTAGGTATATATTTAACATTGCTGTAGTGACAGGTTGTCAGCCCATCGCCTAAATTACAATAAACTGAAAACCTCGGATCCCTTTGCTGATTTTTACAGGATGCCAGGGAGGAAATGCAGCTGGCACATTCTACGTTTTTTTTCGCTCCCAGTCCAGCATGGAAGAATCTCGCTCCCAGTTCAGCATGGAAGAAGAAGGAAGCTTAACATACCCACAGAAACACGGAATCGGAAAATCGGGCTGCATGGTCCTAACCAAGCTGGGGAAAAAGTCACCCAATAGTATTTCCCATTCGGTTTAAAATAAAGGTAAACAAAGTTTCATGTTTTTTATTCGAAAACACATTTAAAAAATAAATAATACGTGTTGGCAAATTAGTAAAGTTACTAAAATTACTATTTAATTATGTTGTTAAGTCTACTTAATCTAATAGCTAAAACTTATTTTAGAAACACAATCTTCAAATAAAAGACATGAAACGTTGTTGGAATTACTATACAATTTTTTTTAAGAAAAGGACTTTCTTATTAAATTATTTTTAACTAAAACGTCAATATTCAGTAGTAACCGAACCGGAATCCTCAACATAATTGTCAACAAATTAAAATAAATAACTTTAAAAAAAAAACTTTCCAAGATAAAATTGGTGCCTATCTCTTTACTTAAAACTGATATGATTATGTTAATGTAAGAAGTATTTTGAGAGTACTAACGAATCATTAACCTACATAAACCGGAGCCGTATATTTGAATCACGTACATATATACAATCACGCCCTCATCCCTAATGGGGTAGGCAGAGCGTAAACGATCTAAGCAAAGGTCGTTCCGCCACGTCTGACCAAGTTTTGAGGGTTATGTATGATAGTTTTTGTGGGTTTATTTTAATGATATTTTTTTCTGATCACTGGAGTACTGCAAAAAAATTGTAGCATAGATAAAATTATAAGCGGAATTTTAAAACAAGAAAAAAATTACAGCATAGTAGAGTGCTTAAGACGACTGTCTTCTGTTAAGTAGGTTGTTTGTTAATATAAATAAATTAATATTTTATTATTCGTTTGACTGTACTATTTCTGCCGTAACAAGATTCTGCCTAAACCAGTTTCTGCCTAATCATGTTTCTGCCTTATCCCGAATCTGCCGAACGCCGCGTAAGGGGTCGAAATTTGCATGTGTGTCTTCACCTCACTGCGAACATTCGCCTGTTATGAACAATGATCGAACATTAGACAGCCATACTATAATCTCTCATGCTGGACTGGGAACGAAAGAAAAACAGAGCACGTGCCAGCTGCATTTCCTCCGGTGCATGCTATAAAAACCAGTTAAGGGATCGGGGGGGGGGGGGGTATATCAGTATATTGCAATTTGGGCGATGCACTGTCAACCTCTCACTACAGAAATATTAATCTCAATCCTCACAATTTTATCAGACGTGGCAGAACGACCTTAGTTTAGGTAATTTACGCTCTGTCTACCCCATTAGGGATAAAAGTGTGATTATATGTATGTATGCATACTACTTATAAGGTCATTCAGTCATGCAGTGAGGAGTGGACGTACCTGTATGCGAATTTCGATACAAGTGATTCCTAAATACGGCTCCTGAACGGTCTCCTGAACCGTGTTGATAGCAGACAACTTGTTATAATTACAAGGACATTGGTGTTCATACACAACCAAGGCACAAAATATACTCATTCGCCAAAAAAAGCGGCGCGGTCGCAACTAATCGAAAATACAAGCAATCGTATGAAATTAAATATATGGAGCGACTCGTCCGCTCTTTGGTCGCTGCTTCGAGTGGCGTGGGTGCAGCGGTTAGATGTTAAAAGAAAAAATAAAAACTAGTATTGCTGAACTGTTGGTCTATCGTTATTTGACCTATTTACTGCTAAACTTACCTTCTACCAAGAAACGAAGGAGAAGAAATTTACTACTCACAAAACATGTTTGTCAAATATTATTAACGGGTAGCCGCTAGCGACTGGCGGCTTAATATATTTTATTACAGCGGACAAGACGCTCTAATGAAATATGCAGCGGACCGGTCGCGGTCGCAAAAATTTGCGGTGAATTATATTTTGTCCTTAAGCTGGCTATAATGGCTGGGAATTGTTTACTTATCTTACCATAATTAACCAGATTCGTTAACAAACACACCGAACTGAGATGAAACGGATTTCGGTAGTCGACAGTAATATTCCTGTCCCTGTCTAATAGCCTGTAGAAAAATTCGCGTATGCAGAATTTTATTTCAGCAATGCTAAGTAGGACCAGTATTTTATTTTAAATTCTTCATTATTGCAAAGTGTGGCACTATTTTCCATGCCGGCTGTAAGGCACAAACTGATAGGGGTTACTCAGCCAACAACACTGAACAACATCCACCAGGAAATTCTTCTAGGAAGAGAAAAAAAATGGTTGTCCTATACAAATTATCTGATCGAGGTGGACATTTTGTATAGAAAAGCATTTTGTTTCACTTTCAGAAAGAATTTCCTGGTTGGTAGTTGTTCAGTGTCGTTGACTGAGCAATTCATATCAGTCGCGGCAGGCTGTCCCTTACATTATAATTTAGTATGGGAAAGTACCACAATTTGCAATAATGAAAAATATATATAAAAATACTAAATGTGAGTATCTTCCAAATCAGTTCCTTGGAGATAACTGATAAGAGGCTAGCTTACTGCCCGCGGTTTCACCCGCATTGCTGAGTTTTCTCGTGGCAAGAAGTAGCGTAAGCCCTATTCTAGGACCTATATGTGTTCCAAGTTTCATCCTGTTTCGTCCAGTGGTTAAAGCGCTATTGACTAATAAACATCCATACTTTCAAATAGGAAGTAGAATTTTAACTTAGATTCGTAAATTTGATATCTAAAATGTATTTGTAAGTATTATTCCATGCTAGACTGGGAGTGATAAAAAACCATATAAACCACGGGCGGAAAGTAAGTCTATAAATACCGGGTGTAAGGGACAGCCTCCCGCAAACGCATAGGGGTTGCTCTGTTAACGACAATGAACCGCTTAAATCAGGAAACTCTTTCAGAAAGTGTTTTCCATGCTGGACTGGGAGCGAGAGAAAAACATAGAATGTGCTAACTGCATTTCCTCCCGGGCATGCTGAAAAATAAGCTAAGGGATCCGAGGGTTTCAGTATATTGTAATTTAGGTGATGGGCTGACAACCTGTCACTACAGCAGTATACTTACAAATCTATCTTAAATAACCCTCAAAACTTTGTCAGACGTGGCAGAACGACCTTTGTTTAGGTCGTTTACTCTCTGTCTACCCAACTAGGGATCAAGGCGTGATTATATGTATGTAAAAACTGATAGTCTGGAAAAAAAAAGATTTCGTGCTTCGGAGGACACATTAAGGTCTTCATAGCGAGTCGATTCTTGAGTCGAACAACAACAACAACAACATTAAGGGTCGTAATTATAAATCAATTTCAAGACTGAGAGCATTATTAAGTATGGATCGAATCAATCTGTAATCAATCTGTAGTCAATCTGGCTGTAAATCTTGAGATCGCTTTATAAATACGAGCCTAAGATGTAGGTCCCAGTCGCTTTCTTTGATAGTGGTCGTTACTGAAATCATGTCAGAGGCCTACAGCTGACCTACGGATAAAAAAATCTCTGACATAAGGGTTTATCGGGTCGATGTTCGACTTAAAAACCCACATGATAATACGTATTAACATTTCGAACTATTGTCTCGTTCAATGACACGACATATGCACTCAATTGAAAAATGAAACAATACAAAAGTTGTTATGAACAGAGCACACCTTTTCAATACAACGAGACTGAATGTTTTTTCAAAGAGTATTCTGTTATTTGCACAAACCGTTGGCACAAACTGTTTGCGCTTTTAATGGATTGGTTGCGATGTCTGTCTAGTGGCCTAGGCTATTTTTTCAGGAACACTTTCAGTTAAAATTCAGAAATAGTACCATGTTTTTATGAAAAAAGTTTTTTGAATGTGTGAATGTGAAGTTACAAGTTTCCATACAAAATGCGATAACGGTCCCCACCCAGTACACTTAGGCCCGTATTTATAAATTGCATTTGAGACTTACAACTAGTTTGAGTTCGTAACAGAAATGTCATTTCAGTGTCATATGACCTGTCAAATCGAAACTTTACATTGCTCTCAATCTTGAGATCGCTTTATAAATACGATGCTTAGTCCGATAGTACTTAAGAAAACTGAATGCATTTACCTACAGGACTCCCGTATGAAAATGAGGAGTCCTGTGCAAACTTGAATTATTAATAAAACCATGATATCAATATTTGGTTTCATTTTATTAAGTTACTAGATGTGCCCGCGTCTTCGTATGCCCGGTTTGTATGGAAAACACGCAGTATTGAACAAACTGAAAACGCTTCTCTGCGCGTAGGAGCGGGATCTGTGGGATTGGATTTCCATACAAACTGGGGTACTTACTCAATATTAGAATGGTTTGCGTGATTATTTCTAACCTAGGCTGGATTATGGCACCAGGTAATTAAAAAAACTCAGTCAAATTAAAAGTTCCTTAAAGATCACTTAAAAACGATCAGGCTTCAATTTCCTGCCTGCCCCCTAAGTCAGGTGGCATGCTTATTTGTATCGTAACTTTGAGTTTAAGTAATGCTCAGTTAACAAAAAGTTCAGTCAGACAAAGATCATTCCGCCACGTCTGACAAAGTTTTGAGAGTTTTTAAGATAGATTTGTAGGTATATTGCTGTAGTGACAGGTTGTCAGCCCGTCGCCTAATCTACAATATACTGAAACCCTCGTATCCCTTAGCTAGTTTTTACAGCATGCCCGGGAGGAAATGCAGCTGGCACATTCTATCTTTTTCTCTCGCTCCCAGTCCAGCATGGAAGTAATGTATACTCATACCAATAGAATGATATCTATAGTTGTTGAAGTTTGTGTTCGGCTGTGGTTCAATTACAAAGTCTTTGACCAATGTCAGAGGAGTGTCAGTCAGCTGAACATACAAAAAACAGTTCGATTTCCATACATGTATTTGTTTGTACTGTAACTGATGTTGATATACTGACATACTAGATTTGTACGTTTTTATTTTTTAAGAAATATTGCTTACACATTCTTGGCATCTGAAATTCGCAATGCAAATGCGAAGATTTGCTGGTAATTTTAGGTTTTCCTTCCTTTCCCCACATAAATACAACAACAGTATCGCTATCAGGTTCATTCATTAAATAAAACACTTTTTAAGGCGGTTTTACACTGTATTCCGTTCGTATCCAAGAAAAAAAAAATGCGCGAAAATGTTTGACAGCTTCCATATATTTTTCACAGATACGAATACGGAGCGATGCAAAACCGACCTTAGGTTTTTTTTTGCATTGATCCCCTTGGCGAAAGAAAATTTTATATTAACTAACTCTGCTATGGTAGACGAACTATTTAAACACTGGGAGTAGTGGTACGGAAGCCCCCTCGAGTGTTTACTCCTCAGAATTGATCGGTATCTACTTTATTTTGAAAACGTTTGAAACTTTTTGAAATGATATGACCCATTTCCATACATACATACATAAAATCACGCCTTTATCCCTTACGGGGTAGGCAGAGCGTTAAACGCCTCGTAAAAGGCGCTTTCGCCGCGTCTGACAATAATTGAGGGTAATTTTAGATTGTAATGTGTATTGCCATAGTGACAGTTTGTCAGCCCATCGCCTAAATTACAATACACTGTAACCCTCGAGTCCCTTTTGCTGTCTTCTACAGCATGCCCGGGAGGAAGGGCAGCTGGAACATTTTATGTTTTTCTATCTCTCCCAGTCCAGCATGGAAGTAATGGAAGACCCATTTCCATTGGGGGCTTTAAGTCCATTTCATGGAATGTCCATTTCCCTTAACATAGTACTTTTCCTCGTATTTCATGAACATCTATTTGTCCGGAAGGTCTAATTCTCGGAATGCCCAGGTTATGCCTTTGATATCAGAATATCAAGGGGTCTCAACTTACAGTGCATCTAACGTGACTTCAAAGAAAATTGACATTCCGGGAAATGAACTCAATACCTTGAGTGGACATTCCGTTAAATGGAGTTCCGTACCTGAGGGAGATGCCTCTATCTGATAGAGTTTATCATCACATGAATGTTTAAGATGATAAGATAACCTTAATTTGATATAAACACAGACATGATACTTAACATACAAAAATGCAAATATTCATGTCATGGAATAATTTAAATTCTCTTGTTATAAGAATAAGTAAATATTTTTTTTGAATTATTATCGTAGCCTTGTCCCGTATCTCACGCCCGCCTTCTTAGAGTATGTTATCTTCAATTTTAGGTCATTTAATTTATATGGTGTATAGGACAGCTTCCCAAGACAGCCTCTCACAAACTGATAAGGATTGCTCAGTTAATGAAACTGGACAACCTTTTCAAATAATACTTTAAAAAAACCTGCTTCATATGCCATCATCATCTCCCTTTTCCCGTATTTCACGGGGATTGAATGAGGATACTAATTTTTAATTCCCCATACACCATATACAACATGTAACAGAAAGGAAATGTGTTTTTCGGATTTCGAATTTCATATGTACGTTTATTCGGTGCTTTTTTCCGTGCTTCGGAAGGCACGTTAAGCCGTTGGTCCCGGTTAATATTGTTTAATACCGTAGATATTAGTCGTTAAGCCATATCAGAGGCCAGTGCTAAGCATCGGCGGCTTGAAAACTCTGACCTAATCTAGGATTGGGTCTGGTTTCCCTTCTAGGTTGCAGAGGTCAGATGGCAGTCGCTCTGTGTAAAAACCAGTACCCTCGTTCAATCCCCTAGATTAGGAAGCCGACCCCGTGAGATACGGGATAAGGCTAGGGAGATGATGATGATGACACCATATACAACATGTAACAGAAAGGATATATGCACCCGAAAGAATATGAATCAGCCCATGATACTGAACAACTTTCCCAAAGGCACATAGGTCGAATACGAAAATATTTCTTTTACCTTACATAGAAAATGCATCAGCGCGTGCAGTATGGAAAGTACAGATATTTTTTTCGTATTTTGACCTATGTTCCTTTGAGAAAGTTGTTCAGTTTCATGGGGTGGTTTAGATCCTTTCGGGTACATACACCCTTTCGGTTACACGTTGTAGATATAAAAATAAAATGGAGAAACAAAGGAAAATTTGAAAGAACTCCTTTTTAAAGTTGTTCAGTTTCGACTGGGACAGAATGAAAGGCCGTGTTGCTCTAAGGTTTCGATGACTGAGTAACCCCCTTTTAGTTTATAAGACACCGTCCCTTATTCAATCATCTCCCTAGCCTTATCCCGTATCTTGTGGGGTCGGCTATCTAATCTAGGGGATTGAACAAGGGTACTGGTTTTTACACAGGGCGACTGCCATCTGACATCCGCAACCCAGAAGGGAAACCAAATCCGATCCTAGATTAGGTCAGACTTTTCAAGCTGCCAATGCTTAGCACTGGCCTCTGATATGGCTTAACTACTAATATCTACGGTACGAAATCGGCTTGGAATCATTATTATTAAATGATATTAACCGGGACTCACGGCTTAACGTGCCTTCCGAAGCACGGAACCCGTTTATTTATTTAACTATTTATTATATACAGAAACATACATTTATAAACAATAGTATCCACAAAGACCAACGTATACACAAAAAAATATATACGAAATGAAAAATAAAAATGTTTAAATAAGCAATTCTTACCAAATAACAGTACGAGTGGAATAACGATGTTCAGCGTTCTCATTCTGTGTTCGTACTCTTTCAATTAAATATTTAAAAAAAAACTTCAAACAAATCTTTAAGTTTATAAAAAAAACCCGTATCGATGACTGGCTGGACAACTAACTGATCAACACGCACCGGAGAACGGTAGGCACCTTAGTGATTACTGATAACTAAAGAGCTAAGGCCTTTTGAAAACCGTCTGGTTACTTATTGAGTGAAAGAAAAATCCGACTGGCGGTTTTTACCGTACGAAAAATTCATGGGGACGAAATAAGACGGCGAAAAATTTATAGCATCATCATCATCTCCCTAGCCTTATCCCGTATCTCACGGGGTCGGCTTCCTAATCTAGGGGACTGAACGAGGGAGCTGGTTTTTACACAGAGCGACTGCCATCTGACCTCCGCAACCCAGAAGGGAAACCAGACCCAATCCTAGATGAGGATTTTATTATTGATATTAACTCGTTGTTTTTTTTTAAATGCTGATATAACAGAATGTCCCTTTTGTTAGTAGGGTAAAGTCAGGATAGATGCCACAGTGGGATAGGTGCTCCGAAAACAAAAACCGGAAGTTAGGTTATTGTTTTTTTTTAAATCTACACGAATGCTAATAAAAGTTTGTTTGTAGTTTTTATGGTTGGAGTGGATATTTTTGAAGATTAAAACCATACTTTATAGCCAGACCGTATTCGTAGCAACCTTCACAAGGTAAATGATGTCAAAAAATGAAAAAAATCAGCGCAGTTTCTTTATAAACAAAGTTGTGTACATCTAAACTGGCAACCCAATATATTTAGACATTAAGGGGCTTTCCTGGGCCAAGTGGCGCCCTCATCTGTCAAAAAATCGTATTTCACTGAAAACACAATCAATCGAAAATCCGTTATATCAGTTTATAGTTAAAAACGATGAAGGTAATTTAGAACCTCAAAAAGTTGCAACTTATAGTAGTTAGTATAGTATAGTAATACATAGTTGATACATAGTTCAGTGTAATAATACATAAAAAACGTCTCTTTTAGTACTTTTGCTATCTGTAACAGCAGTGACCACTGAATTATTATTTTAAAACGCTTAAAATAAACTTCAGAACCTATATTTTAATCTGATCTTCCGGATTTTCGATTTGATTGTATTTTTACTTGGCTGTTAAAGTGTAAACGACTGTGAGTGTTTCTTCCATATAACCAGATAGACAATAGCTATTCGCTCTTTCATGCTGGCCTGGAAGCAAGAGAAAAACATATAATGTGCCAGCTGCATTTCCTCCCGAGCTTGCTGTAAAAACCAGCCTAGGGATCTGAGGGTTTCAGTATATTGTAATTTAGGCGATGGGCTGATAACCTGTCACTACAGCAATATATCTTCAAATCTATCTTAAATAACCCTCACAACTTTGTCAGACGTAGCAGAACGACCTTTGTTTAGGTCGTTACGCTCATTAGGGATAAAAGCGTGATTATATGCGTAATAATCTGACATTGTTTAAAATTACTAACTAAAACTAACTAGATTAGTAACAAAAAATTACTGACTTAAAGAAGTACCTCAAATCATAAGTCATTTGTATTCATTATTTCCACTGTTTCCTACTGCCTGATTGCCTGAAAGATATTGCTACCTTAGCAATTATATTCTATTTTTAAAAAGTATATTTCTATTCTATTTTTAAAACGAAAATTTTAAACTTGTATAATAATGAGTTGTTTATGTAGTAATTAGGTACATTAACTAGCTATGCCCGCGATTCCGTATGCCTAAATAAATTTTAACATTCAGTAGGAATACCCCGGTTTGTAAGGTAATAATGCAGTGTCGAACTTACTGAAAACGCTTCTTCACGCATAGGAGCGGGATCTGCTAACCCGAGCGTGGAAGCGTCTGTCTTAATTTCTCATCTTTGTCTATATATGGAAAACGCGCTTAGGCACGCGGGCTAGCAAATCGCGCTCCCACGCGCGGAGAAGCGTTTCTTCGTAGAATATCTTCCTTCATTCTTCCTTAGAATTTTCATAGTGTGGTATCAACCCTTACGATTAGGCACCTATCCTCCAAGTGAGAGGGTTTATAGAGTTGCAAAACTTCGTTTTCTGTAAAATTTGTCAGTTGGGTCAACATTTAGGCCCGTATTTTTAAAGTGATATCAAATTTGAGAGCAATATTAAGTATGGATTTGACAGGCCATTTTGTACTGAAACGACATTTCTGATATGAGCTCAAACTCGCTGTCACTCTTGAGAGCTGATTACAAATACGGCCCTTAGTACGAGAATAGGAACATAAATGATTGAACTTGTTATATTTATAGGAAGTCAATGAACAATTTCTGAATTATGAGACTTATTCGAAAAGTGGGGCATCCATCCTGACTTTACCCTATAGGCATGATAAATTATAGGTATTAGTAATTGTGGGTATTTCTGAATATTCGTAGACAGGCTTAGCGTCACATTTATAGTACGTAGTATTAAGAACAACAGGCATAAAATATATGTATTTGTGTATAAGAGAGCTATATAAATATTAAACAAAACACTTCTTTGTTTGGCGGTGTCGGGTGACATCACAAGTCGTATCAGCCGGTTTAATTGTAAAACTTATCAAACAACATTTAAATGGTGCCAGAATGGTTAAAATAGGGCGGCCACGTCATTTTATAATGTATTATTATTAATGTATATTTAATAGACTATTCTAGTAGACATTCCAGTAATAGGACCTTCCGTGTCTGAGAGTATTATAATTAGATAATTACATACATACATAAATATAATCACGCCTTTATTTCTAATGGGGTGGGCAGAGCGTAAACAACCTAAGTTGCGCCACGTCTGACTAAGTTTTGAGGTTTATTTAAGATATATTTGTAGGTATATTGTTGTAGTGACTGGTTGTTAACCCATCGCCTAAATAACCATATACTGAAACCCTCGGATAATTTAGCTGGTTTTTACAGCATGCCCGGAAGGAAATGCAGCTGGCACATTCTATGTTTTTTTCTTGCTTCCAGGCCAGCATGGAAGAGCGAATAGCTATTTTCTATCTGGGAATATGGAAGAAACACTCACAGTCGTTTACACTTTAAGAGCCAAGTCAGTTAAAATTAAACTGTAAGTATTTAAAATCATTTCTTTAATAACTCTTAGAACTTGGCTTATATTACTTTTAGATATCACAACATTTAAAAAAAGATATATTAAACGACACTTGGCTCGCCTTACAGCATATTTATGTTGCGATATCATCATCATCTCCCTAGCCTTATCCCGCATCACACGGGGTCGGCTACCTAATCCAGGGGATTGAACGAGGGTACTGGTTTTTACACAGAGCGACTGCCATCTGACCTCCGCAACCCAGAAGGGAAACCAGACCCAATCCTAGATTAGGTCAGAGTTTTCAAGCCGCCAATGCTTAGCACTGGCCTCTGATATGGCTTAACGACTTATATCTACGGTATTTAACGATATTAACCGGGACCAACGGCTTAACGTGCCTTCCGAAGCACGGGAAAAGCGCCGAATAAACGTACATATGAAATTCGAAAACCGAAAATCACATTGGTACGTGGTGGGATTCGAACCACGATCTCCCGCTTAGGAGGCAGTGGCCCTATCCACCATCGTTGCGATAATGTATATTAAAAAAAGGATTGGCATTTGTCTCTACTAATATCTAGATTTTTTGAGTATAATAAAACAGATAATAATACTAGGTATGACAGTAATAAATTCTCATATTTTTATGGCACAATAGTAACAAGTTTCTATTTCGTGTTTTCACCACGACAAATATAGATATATTTCCACAAGAAAACTTATTTAAAGCGAGTGAAACGGAAAAGCGAGTAACTCTACAATGAACACACTTTCATACGGTGTAAGGGACAGACAGTCAACGGAACTGAAGAACTATCAGCAGGTATTTTTATATTATACTGTCACGCCTATATTGTACTGTCACGTTTGTTCCTTTTTATGTCTGTTGTATGTGTTCCTTTGTGCAATAAAGAATTTTGTATTGTATTGTATTGTAATGTATTTTTTCAGGATGTAAGAAAGAAAGGATTTCCCATACAAATTGTCTGATCCAGGTGGTCATTTTGTAGGCTGAATCACCTGATTCTCCGAAAAGAAAAAGATTTCGTGCTTCGGAGGGCACGTTAAGACGTCGGTCCCGGTCGCTGTCTTTGATAGTGGTCGTTACTCAAACCATGTCAGAGGCTTGATAGTTGGGCTACTAGGCGGTTTTAAAACTCTGACACCAGGGTTCATCGGGTCGATAGAGTCGATACCCACTCGACAGAGGAAGGTATGTTTTTTTTTATCTCCCGAAAGAATTTCCTGGGTTTTGTTGAATCAGCAACCACTATCTGTTTGCGGAACGCTGCCCATTACACCCGGTATAATTTTGGTGATCACGAGAAGAGACTATCCTATTGCAGTTTGATCCATCCCTAAATGTAGGTACATCGAATTGTACGGCTTCGTCCTAAATCCCATAGTACGACTGTAGGGCATAGAGACTATTGTAATCTGCACGCAATGGCCTCCCCTGGGCTAAGTGACGCCCTCATCAGTCAAAAAGTTATTCTCTGACAACACAATCAATCGAAAATCCGGTAGATCAGATTGAGGAATGATGGTCATTTAGAATCACAAAAAGTTGCAATTTATAGTTCGTCGTAGTTACAGATAGAAAATTTGCAAAAACGGCCACTTTTAACACTTTTGCTATCTGTAACTACAGTAAACGCTGAATTATTAATTTTATAGTGCTTAAAGTAAACTACAGTACCTATACTTTAATCTAATCTACGTTGTAGTTACAAATAGAAAAATTGCGTATAACGGCCACTTTTAACACTTTTGCTATCTGTAACTACAGTAAACACTGAATTATTAATTTATAGTGCTTAAAGTAAACTACATTACCTATACTTTAATCTAATCTACGTTGTAGTTACAAATAGAAAATATGCGTAAAACGGCCACTTCTAACACTTTTGCTATCTGTAACTACAGTAAACACTGAATTATTAATTTATAGTGCTTAAAGTAAACTTCAGTACCTATACTTTAATCTGATCTACGTTGTAGTTACAAATAGAAAATATGCGTAAAACGGCCACTTGTAACACTTTTGCTATCTGTAACTACAGTGAACACTGAATTAATAATATAAAATGCTTAAAATTAACTTCAGTACCTATACTTTAATCTAATTTTCGTTGTAGTTACAAATAGAAAATTTGCGTAAAACGGCCACTTGTAACACTTTTGCTATCTGTAACTACAGTGAACACTGAATTAATAATATAAAATGATTAAAATAAACTTCAGTACCTATACTTTAATCTGATCTACCGCGATTTCAATTTATTGCGTTTTCAGTGAGTAGTATTTTTTTAACTGATGAGGGCGCTGGCGTGCACCGGGGATCCCCTTAAAGCTTTGTGAAACGTGCTCCTGGTTGGACGCTATGCCTTGCTTCAGTTGGGGCTTAAACATGTTGCGACAACACAGTTGTTGGTTTAATAACTAGACTGTTTTCTGACATTGTTGTAATAACTGTTTCTGCTAGCATTGAAATGGACCTGAAGGGTTCGGATTCAGGCCAGCACCATTGTATGTTGTTAAACACGTTATTCAAAGTAAGGAACAGACGGAAAACAATAAAATATGACGTCATATCTCCGGATCTAGGTACTTTGCAGATGGGCTCCGGTTTCGGTATTTTACATAGAAAAACATATAACTGGTGCTCTTCTCACCAACCGGACTAATTTTACATACATACATAGAATCACGCCTGTATCCCTAATAGGGTAGGCAGATCGTAAACGACGTAAACAAAGGTCGTTCCGCCACGCCTGACAAAGTTTTGAGGTTTATTTAAGATAGATTTTTAGGTATATTGCTGTAGTGCCAGGTTGTCAGCCCATCGCCTACATTACAATATACTGACACCCTCGGATCCCTTAGCTGTTTTTTTACAGCATGCCCGGGAGGAAATGCAGCTAGCACATTCTATGTTTTTCTCTCGCTCCCAGGCTAGCACGGGTATGTAAGATTTACAGATTGTATGTATAAAATAGATTTAAGATAGATATTCCAATGCTATTAACAAATCTGCAAAAATAGAACCTTTTTATTATTATTATTCTCGCGACCTATCTTTATTCTATGCTGAACTAGAAGCGAGAGAAAAACATTTTTGCATAGGGGCTACTCAAACTATGGACCACTTGCTGTCATGCCCCAACCTCCCGATCACCTGCACTGCAGAAGACTTACTCGAGGCTAACCTACGGGCAGTTAGTTGGCTTCGCCAACTATTGGAGATCGACTGTGTAACTTTTGCCATTGATACGAAAAGAAGAAGAAGTATATTACAATTTAGGCGATGGGCTGACAACCTGTCACTACAGCAATATACCTACAAATCTATCACAAATAACCCTCAAAGCTTTCTCAGACGTGGCGGAACTACTTTTGTGTATGTCGTTTACGCTCTGCTTACCCCATTTACGTATAATCACGCCTTTATTCCTAATGGGGTAGGCAGAGCGTTAACGACCTAAACAAAGGTCATTCCGCCACGTCTGACAAAGATTTGAGTGTTATCTAAGATGGATTTGTATATTGCTGTAGTGTCAGGTTGTCAGCCCATCGCCTAAATTACAATATACTGAAACCCTCGGATCCCTTAGTTGGTTTATACAGCATGCTCGGGAGGAAATGCATCTGGCACATCCTACGTTTCTCTCTCGCTCCCAGTCCAGCATGGGAGTCCATTAGGGATAAAGGCGTGAAACTATGTATGTATGTGAAAACAAACATTTGGCTCTGGCGCTCGTAGATTTGCCTAGTCAAACCTCCTGCAGGGCCATAGCCTGCATCACAGATGCGCACTGTAGACTTCGATTTGCATACTTCACTATCATTAAGATGCCTCACCGCGAGCGGTGGCGCCCTCACCCCTTAAAAAATCCTTAGTCTCAAAATATAGACATTTTCTTAACTTTTCTCTGTCATTTCCTTAGATTTAGACCTAAGACTTTTTTAGAAGTAATGGTAGACTGGAGTTGCTATCGAAATGTCCAAAAAAAGTGACCGATTTTAGCAACAATTTCGATAGTATCTGCCCGATACTATTTGATCCTGAATTCATTACTTCTAAAAAAATCTTAGGTCTAAATCTAAAGAAGTGACAGAGATAAGTTTTGAATATGACTGGATTTTGCGAGTGATGTTTTAACGAGTGAGGGCGCCACCACTCACTACCTGTCATTATCCGTTGTGAAGTGCGCAACGAAAGATGTGACTGCAACTGTTTTGGATGTATTTTATTACTTTTTATTAGTTTATTTTTATTACATACATACATATAATCACGCCTTTATCCCTAATGGAGTAGGAAGAGGGTAAATGATCTAAAAGGGTCGTTCCGCCACGTCTGACAAAGTTTGGATGGTTTTATTTGAGACAGATTTGTCATTTGTCCCATCACCTAAATTACAATATACTGAAACTCTCGTATCCGTTAGTTGGTTCCTACAGCGTGCCCGGGAGGAAATGCAGCTGGCACATTCTATGTTTTTCTCTCGCTCCCAGGCCAGCATGGAAGTATATTAATAATTTAAATATTTGTTTTTTCTATTTTTGTTTTGATCAGTTCTCATTATACTCTAGCACGGGCAAAATGTGTTTAATTTGTATATAGGTTAGTGACCTCAAGTCATTACTATGACGCTAGCTTTAAGTTATCGAAAAGGAGTCCCAAAGCAGCAGCCGGCTCCTGAATTAAATACATAGCCATATTTTTGAACCGCTCGAATCGAATTCGCATACGAAAGTGTAACATTGTGCCAAATAGTATGGAATTCACATGTACGCTTTGGAATTCGAGTGATTCAGAAATAGGTCTCATAATCTGTACACAAAACGTAGTGTACTGTGCGCATCATAGCTCTGCCGAGAGGTTTTCACCATCCAGTTTTAGGTAAACCCCAATATTGAATTTCGGAATTTGGTCTAAAGCAGCTTACCTGAATACAAGAACATTGAACATCGAAACCAATGAAACGATGGAGATGCTTATACAGGGAGTTTCATTGTGTGCTATATAGCTCAGGGAACAGAACTCGTTAAGTAACGACAACGAATCAAATTAAAAACACGTTAAAAAAACGCGAGGAATAGAAAAACATAGAATGTGCTAGCTGCATTTCCTCCCGGGCATGCTGTAAAAACCAGCTAAAGGATACGAGGGTTATAGTGTATTGCAATTTTAGGCGATGGACTGACAACCTGTCACTATACCAATATACATCATAATCTACTGTAATAACCCCCAAAACTTTGTTTAGGTCGTTTTCGCTCTGCCTACCCCATTCACTTCCATGCTGGACTAAAGCGAGAGAAACACATAGAATGTTCCAGCTGCATTTCCTCCCGGGCATGCTGTAAAAATCAGCTAAGGGATCCGAGGGTTACAGTATATTGCAGTTTAGGCGATGGGCTGACAACCTGTCACTACAGCAATATACCTATAAATCAATCATAAATAACCTTCAAAGCTTTGTCAGAAGTGGCGAAACGACCTGTGTTTAGGTCATGTACGCTCTGTCTACCCCATTAGGGTAGAGTAAAGGTAAAGGCGTGATTTTATGTATGTGTGTATGTAAAAAAAATGACTTGCAAAAGAAAATACGTTCCTATAGAAAATGATCTCATTGAACTGGTCATTTTGTATAGTAAATTCAGTTTTATTAGCAGTTCCTATTTTTTTTTAAGTGATCCCTTTTACCAAAAGTTCAAAACACACCCTAAGCTATGGCACGCAATTAATTTAACAGCCTGTATAATAAGCTCAGAATTCATGGTTACCACTGTGAATGTACGGGGAATCGAAATGGACGGCTCGGTATATCTAGTGGTAGTAAATCGGTAAGACCACATACATGCATACATAAAATCACGCCTTTATCCCTTACGGGGTAGGCAGAACGTAACACGCCTCCTACAAGGCGCTTTCGCCACGTCTGACATAAATTGAGGGCAATTTTAGATTGTAATGTGTATTGCTGTAGTGACAGGTTGTCAGCCCATCGCCTAAATGACAATACACTGTAACCCTAGAATCCCTTTTGCCGACTTCTACAGCATGCCCGGGAGGAAGGGCAACTGGAACATTATATGTTTTTCTTTCTCTCCCAGTCCAGTATGGAAGTAATGGTTTTCATACAATTTGCCATGTTGTTTATTTTCCATGCTGGACTGGGAGCGAGAGAAAAACATAGAATGCGCCAGCTGCAATTTCTTCCGGAAATGCTGTAAAAATCAGCTAAGGGATCCGAGGGTTTCAGTGTAGGTATTGCGATTTAGGCGATGGGCTGACAACCTGTCACTACAGCAATATACCAACATATCGGTCTTAAATAACCTTCAAAACTTTGAAAAATGTGGCAAAACGACCTTTTTTAGGTAGTTTACGCTCTGCCTACCCCATTAGGGATAAAGACTTGACGCATTCGAATTCGAAAATACGGCTCCTGTAGTATCACTACATAGTATAAAACAAATTCGCTTTCTCTGTCCCTATATCCCTATGTGTGCGATAGCTCAGGGAACTGAACTGTTTAAGTAACGACAAAGAATCAAATTAAAAACACGTTAAAAAAACGGGAGTAATAGAAAAACATTGAATGTGCCAGCTGCATTTTCTCCCGGGCATGCTGTAAGAACCAGCTAAGGGATACGAGAGTTATAGTGTATTGCAATTTTAGGCGATGGGCTGACAACCTATCACTATAGAAATATACATCATAATCAACTGTTATAACCCCCAAAACTTTGTTTAGATGGTTGCCTACCCCATTAGGGATAAAGGCTTGACGCATTCGAATTAGAAAATACGGCTCCTGTAGTATTACTACATAGTATAAAACAAAGTCGCTTTCTCTGTCCCTATGTATGCATAAATCTTTAAAACTGCGCAACGAATTTTGATGCAATTTCTTTTAATAGATAGAGTGATTCAAGAGGAAGGTTTATATGTATATAACATGCATAATATAGTAGAGAAACACTGATAATTTCCGTGCGAAGCCGGGGCGGGTCGCTAGTAGTATATATACTGACAGGTATGGACAAGTTGTGCCGTATGCAACGCCGAATTGCCATCAATGTCATCATCATCTCCCTAGCCTTATCCTGTATCTCACGGGGTCGGCTTCCTAATCTAGGGGATTGAACGAGGGTACTGGTTTTTACACAGAGCGACTGCCATCTGACCTCCGCAACCTAGAAGGGAAACCAGACCCAATTCTAGATTAGGTCAGAGTTTTCAAGCCGCCAATGCTTAGTACTGGCCTCTGATATGGCTTAACGACTAATATCTTCGGTATTAAACGATATTAACCGGGACCAACGGCTTAACGTGCCTTCCGAAGCACGAAAAAAGCACCGAATAAACGTACATATGAAATTCGAAAAACGAAAAACACATTGGTACGTGGTGGGATTCGAACCACGACCTCCCGCTCAGGAGGCAGCGGCCCTATCCACTACACCATCGGGCTCATGATGGATGATTATGGATGATGATTTGACTTACCCGCGGATTTATTTGGAGTTGGTTTCGGTGTACACTTAGACATCTTTCCAATATCCTCAGAGGAGGCGGCAGACAGCTAATCAGGAGCAACTGTGTCAAAGCCACTAGGTGGAATGGCATCCTCTAATCCAAAGAAACCCTACAACTGTCGTAAGTAATTGTATAATTACATTATCTTCAACACACTAGTACAAGCGTTAATGTATACCTACGGAATGCGTCATTGAATATTGATCTTTACCGTTATGAACGTAGAGCTGGTAACTGTATCACTTTTATGGAACCTTTATCTTTATGGTTAGCAGCTCTGCGTCAGATAAAATATTGTCAGCAAATCGTATTCAGACGTCTACAGAGAGACTGAAACAAAATACTCGAAGCCGTAATCAATTTCTAAAATGATTGTACGTATTTCCTGAATGATAAAAACAGTGTCGATATGTGGAAGTAGTATCCCCCCTAGTAGAGAAAAGTGGAAAAAAATTCCGTTCTTCCCTCCTAGGGGGGATAGGCCAGGGGGGATAGGTGGAACAGGGGAAGAAAATTGATTTTGTTGTTGGGACACGACCATGGATTTGGATGGGCATGGATTTATGGCACACAACACACAAGTCACACAAAGAATTACGATAGTTTGTGCGATAAATAATACATACATACATATTGTCACGCCTTTATCCCTAATGGGGTAGGCAGACCCTAAACGACCTAAACAAAGGTCGTACTGCAAAAGTTTTGTGGTAGCTTAATTAAGATAGATATGTAGGTATGTTGTTGTAGTGACAGGTTGTCAGAATATCGCCTAAATTGCAATACCCTAAAATCCTCGAATCCCTTAGCTGGGTTTTACAGCATGTCTGGGAAGAAATGCAGCTGGCACATTCTATGTTTTTCTATCACTCCCAGTCCAGCATGGAAGTCCGATCCAATTTTATTGTAAGTATCTACATATTCCTTAAATTTTGTAGGATTTCGCGGAAGCGGCATAGGAAGCGGCGTTTACCCCATGAAGGTTATAGTTACAACTATACTAGCGACCCGCCCCGGCTTCGCACGGAAATGATCAGTGTTTCTCTACTATATTATGCATGTATTATACAATATAAACCTTCCTTTTGAATCACTATCCATTAGAAGAAACCGCATCAAAATCTGTTGCGTAGTTTTAAAGATTTATGCATACATAGGGATATACATATACATACTTATAATCACGCCTTTATCCCTAATGGGGTAGGCAGAGCGCAAACGACCCAAACAAAGGTCGTCCCGCCACGTCTGACAAAGTTTTGAGGGTTATTTAAGATAGAATTCTAGGTATATTGCTGTAGTGACAGGTTGTCAGCCCATCGCCTAAATTACAATATACTGAAACCCTCGGATCCCTTAGCTGGATTTTACAGCATGCCCGGGAGGAAATGCAGCTGGCACATTCTATGTTTTTCTCTCGCTCCCAGACCAGCATGGAAGTAATAGGGATATATCCCTAATGGGGTAGGCAGAGCGCAAACGACCCAAACAAAGGTCGTCCCGCCACGTCTGACAAAGTTTTGAGGGTTATTTAAGATAGAATTCTAGGTATATTGCTGTAGTGACAGGTTGTCAGCCCATCGCCTAAATTACAATATACTGAAACCCTCGGATCCCTTAGCTGGATTTTACAGCATGCCCGGGAGGAAATGCAGCGGGCACATTCTATGTTTTTCTCTCGCTCCCAGACCAGCATGGAAGTAATAGGGATATAGGGACAGAGAAAGCGACATTGTTTTATACCATTATATATATATAATATAATATAATAACTATAAGCGTCATTGAGTGTGTGTGTGTTTGATTAATTTAATAGCGGACTGTAGTATTTTGCTGATCTCTTCTTATTCTTAGCTAGTGGATTCTT
The DNA here is from genome assembly GCA_949820665.1 of Scrobipalpa costella. Taxonomy (NCBI): domain Eukaryota; kingdom Metazoa; phylum Arthropoda; class Insecta; order Lepidoptera; family Gelechiidae; genus Scrobipalpa; species Scrobipalpa costella. The sequence continues at coordinate 38,005,055 of OX463295.1, forward strand.
GAGACGAACGACCCGATGAACCCTAGTGTCAGAGTTTATTTTGTGTAGTAAATAAAATGCGCTTTTACAACAATATTAGCGTGTATTCTTGTTCAAGAAGTATTTGAAGTCTACAAAACCAAACACTATCGAAATTAAATTCGTATATTTTGAATTCATCGCAACCTGTTTTAAGAAACGTTTTCATGAAAGAAGATTTTATGGTAGAGAATCTAACATTTTGGGGGCACAACCGCAACAAACAATTAATAAACATTGTGAGTTTAATATAAATAAAATTATCATAAAGAAAATAAAACTGAGTTTTTTTTTTATCATACACGAGTATTTTATATACATATTTGCATTACGAATTAAAATATGAAGACTATATTAAAGTTTTGAAAAATTAAAGTTCTTAAAACTTAAAACAATATACACTAGCTATTATGAATTTACTAGCTTATATGAATACTAGCTTTTCCATATAGCTATTTAAATACTAAAATAACAAAAGCGACAAAATTTAGTACTTTTGCAGAAAATGTCTGCATCTCACCAGCAAGAAAATAAAACAAATACCAATGCATAAAAAAGAGATAAGAATGAATCATATTTCTAATTAAAATATTAAACTTAACTTTAGTTGTCTATAGGCAATACACACCCGTGTGATGAACCTGGAGCCGTATTTTTGAATCACTCGAACGCCAATCATCTCCCTAGCCTTATCCCGTATCTCACGGGGTCGGCTTCCTAATCTAGGGGATTGAACGAGGATACTGGTTTTTACACAGAGCGACTGCCATCTGACCTCCGCAACCCATAAGGGAAACCAGACCCAATCCTAGATTAGGTCAGAGTTTTCAAGCCGCCAATGCTTAGGCACTGGCCTCTGATATGGCTTAACGACTAATATCTACGGTATTAAACGATATTAACCGGGACCAACGGCTTAACGTGCCTTCCGAAGCACGGAAAAAGCACCGAATAAACGTACATATGAAATTCGAAAACCGAAAAACACATTGGTCAGGAGGCAGCGGCCCTATCCACTACACCATCGGGCTCTCCAATCACTCGAACGCCAATGCGCATACGAAAGAGCACGTTTCGCTTGCGATTTTCATACAATTTACCATGCGAATGTTAGTCTCTCGTATGCGAATCCGATTCGAGCGGTTCAACAATACGGCTCGCACGATAATATCAGATCCTGGAAATTCTCTAACTACCCCTCTTATAGGCCAACATTATGCTGTATTGTTTTCACTTAATATTACAAGAGTTCCAGTTAGGCGTTACATTTCTACATTTGGGTCAAGATTGAAGATTTTCCAGAAAGCCTCTTGACTGGTACATATTTACCAGATTTTTATTCTATTTTCTGGAATTTCAGACAGATTCTGTTCTGAATATGAATTTAAAGCAGTCCCAATAAGACAAATAAATGAAAAAAAAGGGGCCTCATTTTTACTGTGCTTACCGTATACAAACATTGTCGTAGAAGAAAAATAAATGAGTTTGTTTTTGTTATCTATGATAATAATGATGTTTCTAAGCCGATTTCGGGTACGGAAACAGGCTCGCATATCACTACATAGTATAAAATAAAGTCGCTTTCTCTGTCCCTATATCCATATGTATGCTTAGATCTTTAAAATTACATACATACATAAAATCACGCTTTCATCCCTTACGGGGTAGGCAGAGGGTTAAACGACTCTTAAATGGCGCTTTCGCCACGTCTGACTAAAATTGAGGGCAATTATAGATTTAAAATTACGCAACGGATTTTGATGTGGTTTCTTTTAACGGATGGAGTGATTCAAGAGGAATGTTTATATGTATAATAAATGCATTATGTAGTTGAGAAACACTGATGATTTCCGTGCGAAGCCGGGGGGGCGAGTCGCTAATACTAAATATTATAAAGAGGTAAAAATTTTTTTTTTGTATGTTTGTAACGTATAAACTCAAAAACTACTGCACCGATTTCAATAAAATGTTTAACCCTGTAAGCACCATGACGTCACCTTGAGTAAACCGAATTATTATAATCCAGATATACACGTGATGTCCACAACCCTGGCATCATCTTATCAGAATAACATTATCGTCGTTTCTACCGGTGTAAAGTCATTTTTTATCTCCTCAAAGATATTCCTGGTGAAAGTTGTTCAGTTTCGTTGACTGAGCAACCCCTATCAGTTTTCGGGACGCTGTCCTTTTCACCACATTTATTTTTAATAATTCTGATATCGGTGAATACGGATTTAGATTTATACTATAATACAATACAAATTACTTTATGCACAAAGAAATACATACAACAGAAATAAAAAGGAACAAACGTGACAGTACAATATAGGCGGCCATATTGCTAGAGCAGTATTTTTTACCAGACAACCTTTGTGTGTAAGCAGAAAGCGGGATAGTGCATATTACTACATTTAATACTTAGACAATATTTACACACTATTAACTAAATATTTTAATAAAATATACTGATATATATATAATCAAGAGCCCGATGGTGTAGTGGATAGGGCCGCTGCCTCCTTAGTGGGAGGTCGTGGTTTGAATCCCACCACGTACCAATGTGTTTTTCGGTTTTTAAATTTAATATTTACTAAAACGTCACTTTAATTTACTTCCAACACTTGATTATTTTAGTTTAAAATGAAACCACGATTTTAATAAAACTGAAACACTATATTCTCAACTTTGCGATGGTTTCGGGCATAGATTACCCTAGCCTAAGTTTACGCACGATCTAACGCGCTCCGAATCGAATGTCCGCCTTTTAAAGACTTCACCCCTCTCAAACTCTGCTTGTCAAGACAGTGTTGCCATCTGTTAACCGTTAAATAACTGGTACGTATCGAAATAACTATTACAGTCGGCCATCCGATTCGAAACGAGTCTTCGCGTTTTAACAAAAGTAAAGCTAAAAAAATAACTTAAGCATTTCATTCTTAGTACGTTCAAAAATCATCAATACAATTTTTCATAATTAAATAGTTAATCCAAATCTTAAACTTAAGATGTTAAAGATTACATCCGTCTTTAACATTCCTTACTGCACATTATTGTGCTCAAGTCACAATCAACATCGTGTTCAGTCATGATACTCCAGTATCATGCTCCATGTTATCTTAACTCGATTTGAGCACACTTTAGTGCTTCATATAAGTACATCTAGGAATAGAATCAACATCTTTGCAAAAAAATTAATTGATAATAATAAATACATAAATATCGTGAACGTGCTAGAATCACACATGATACATATCTATGCATCAGAAGAACTACTATCACTGGAGGTATCATCTGTAGGGTCATTATCAAAACTCATCCAAGGGAATATCTTATCTATAGATACAATTCCTTCATAACGCCTACCTTTCCGAGTAAGTGGAGTATCCTCAATTACAAAACGATCATTGGGTAGTATCTTTTTAATGCGATAGGGTCCTTGGCATTTTGATTCGAGCTTCTTTGACTGTCCTGTACCGCTAATAATTGCTCTCACGACCCGGACAAGATCTCTTTCTTTGTACTGTGTGCATTTCTTTCTATGACTATCAAACCTTTCTTTGCTCTTTTATTGGTTCCTGTTAATTAAAACTCGCGTTTCATCTCGGATTTCATCCAAGTTTTTTTCTTTCACACTGCCTTCATCGTTTATAACATCATTTAATACACCTTGCGATGGGTTTATAGTTTTCTTCCCAAATAACAATTCTGTGGGAGATTTCTTTGTCACCTCGTGTACCGCAGAGATAATACCAAATTGTACATCCTGAACATAATCGTCCTATTTGTCAGGACTTTTCCCATGAGACATTGTGCTAAGAGCAGATAGAATTTTGCGATTATAACGCTCAACCTGGCCGTTGGCACGAGGTGTAGCAACAGAGTTAAGTATGTGTTCAATGCCTAACGAATGTATAAACGTTTTGAATTTAACGTAACGAATACAATTACCAATAAATAAGAATTCCTACGCTTGCTTCGCACGAACGGGCCCAAATGATCTGCGTGAATAGTGTGGAAAGGAACTTCAACTTTAGGAATTGGGTGAAGCTCACCTTTGTTTTGCTCCCGATGGAATTTTGTGATGAGCACATTCCAAGCATGCAAACACATATTTTTTTGTAAATTTCCGCATCTTAGGAAACCAGTAAAACGAGCGTAGCCTTTGCAACGTCTTTTCAAAGCCGAAATCACCTACGTCATCATAGTTGGCTTTTAGCAACTGCCAACGGACGCCCCTAGGAACTACCCAACGTACTATTTTATCATCTATGATGCGAAAAACTCTCCCATTTGTCAGTTTGTACTCTTTATGAATACTAGCTATTTTGGCAGTTGCCGGGTCTTCAAGAACATCCTTTATCAGCTTGATTTCAGGGTCACTAGATTGGACTGTTGATATCCAGTCTTCTTTATTGACCGTGAGGATGTCCAAAGTATGTGGACGTTCCACTTCTGTGGAAACGGGACTCCTACTTAGCGCATCCACGTGTGCCGTTTTTTCTCCAGCTCGGTATTCAATTTCAAAATCATACTCTAAGAATTGGATCCACCACCTTGAAATTCGTGGAACAAGATCCCGTTTGGAAAAAGTAGATCGTAGAGCATTACAATCCGTAAAGATTGTGAATTTAACACCAAGCAAATAAATTCGGAACTTATTAAGTGAACTTACTACCGCAAGAGTCATATTTTTAACAAGTTCACGTTCAGAATGCGACATTCTGTATGGTCTGTAAACAACTGGGTCTGAATCTTTCAACTGAATAACCATTTCTGTTTCCGTAGTATAACCCAAATCATGCATACTAGTAGAAAAACAGCCTTTATAATACCCTGAACATCAATTACGACTTGTGTATAACCAAATGGTATGAAGGGAATGTTTCCCAAGCCGCGCAATAATGGACCATCCACAGTTGACCACTGCAAGCCAATAGCTTCTGCATTTGTCTTACGAATTAACGTAGCTTCACTACCCATGTCAACCTGACACAGAATCGGATGTCCATTTATTTTGATCAGCATATTATATTTATCATTTGTACCGTCATCTGAAGGATCACGCGATGCGATTTTGTCTTGGGCAAATAAGGGTACAACAGTGCCATCACAGGCGTCATTCAAAAGTACCTTCATAACACTTTTCTCCTTAGACTCGGGCTTGGATTTCTTCTTAGAACAATCATCGTTCGCATGACCGATCAAATGACAGTAAGTGCACTAGAGAATAGGTTTTGGGCATTTAGAACATGGATGACCCTTCTCTTTGCAGTTAAAACAAACAATTGATTCGAAATTAGTTCGGGATTTGAATTGATTTCCGACATCATTTGTTTTAGTAACTTGTCTACTGTTTATTTGTTGATTAGGTAATCGCCTATCTTTGCGACTATCCACGTTACCTTTTGCTTGCATCCTTAACGTTTTAAAGAACTGCAAGACTTGTTCAGGTTTCTCAAAGTTAGCCGCCTGGGCACCTACTCGGACGGCCCTATCGTCTACACCGTGAACTGGACAATCAATAGCTTCTTTGCCGAAAATTTTGCAGCGATTCAATAGGTTGATTTTAGAAAAATAATATAATTCAAGTGACTCGCCATATCGAGCCCTTTTATTCAGCATTTCGGCTAGCAAGTCCGCAAAATTTTCGGTAACGGGAAAGGATGCAGTTAGTAATTCCTTCCATTCGGACCACGTGCGTTTTAGATATGGTAAACCCTGATACCACAACTTAGCCTGACCTGTAAGCTTAGGTAAAGCGTAATGACTGGTTTGTCTTTCACCCCATTTGTATATGTCAGCACACTCGTCAACTTTGTTAAGCCATACAGTGATTGTTTGTTCTTTGCACATAGGATCAAAATCAGGTATAACATTGTTTAAGACGGATTGAAAACTATCACGCTCACGATTTTGACTTTTAAACTCTATTAAGAATTCTTTAAAAAAATCAGATGTTGGTTCATACCTGGGCCTCCCGGCATCATGGTCCCTCCTTGGGCTCCGTCTCCGATCGCGGAGCTCCGATTCTCGACGTCGTTCACGTTCCCTTCTCAATTGACTTTCAAGTACACGATATCGTCGTCTTTCAAGTTCCAACTCATCGCGTATTTCCTGGCTGCTTCTTCGTCTTGGACTCCTTGATCGACTATGTCTTCGTTTCCATCTGCGACTGCGTGAGTGACTTTGCTCTTTGCTGCGCCTCCGTGATCGTGCACGATATCGTGTTTCGCTCAGTCTGCGACTGCCTGATCGGCTTCTTTCACAGCTTCGTTTTGGAGAAGACAAGATCCTCCTAGATGTTGGATTGTTGATGTACATCTGCACGAGTCTCAATAATTTGCAGCAGTGGACTCATTGGAGGTTCCCGTTCCTCGTCACTCGTACCATCATCCACTTCCATGTTTGTTCTTTCGTATCTGAAACTTTGATCATCTGTATATAATATTTGCTTAATTCATTTTAATTATTTAGGGTGTTGCCAAAACATCATGATTATCTTTAATTTCTGTTGCAACATTCATTTACAATATTTTTGAAGAAGGTTAATAAAATATACCTATGTTCATTTTTATTCATATTTTCCTGGTTAACTTTTACTTTACGTTAACGTAATGTACATAAATATTTATATGCTCTTATACAATATATTAATGAAAACATATGTATCAAATCCATCTTGCACTAGCCTCCATTAGCCTTAGCAATGCATCTCTTAGCCTAGATATAATTGTAGATATGTAAAGCATGTTTTCATTACAAGCACCAAATAAGACATAGGATTATCCTGAATTATGCTTTCAACATTTATTTGAAGAAAACATATGTTTTATCATTGCTATGCATCTGTCTCCAGAGAGCAGCCCTAGCTAGACAGTTGCATAACATAAAATAGGCTACAACATAATAATAATTCAAACTGCATATAAATAAATACCACAACAATATATACATATCAATTTTTTTTTTAAACACAAATAAATAAAGGTTAAAATAATTTAGATTTTCATTATGTTTCCCACAGAAACCATCTGATCAAAACATAATTTTTCACTTTGTTATGAATCTGCCTCCAGAGAGTAGCCCCGGCAAGGCCGATGCATAACAATCAGAGTTAAGCCTATATATAAATTGTTATGCTTTCAGTAGAAATTATCTAAGAAAACACAACTACTTCCCAATCTGTTATGCACCTGCCCCCAGAGAGTAGCCCTGGCAAAGTCGATGCATAACAATCCAAGTTTAATCTATACATAAATCGTTATGCTTTCAGTAGAAATTATCTAAGAAAACATAACTACTTTCCAATCTGTTATGCACCTGCCCCCAGAGAGTAGCCCTGGCAAAGTCGATGCATAACAATCCGAGTTAAATCTATATATAAATCGTTATGCTTTCAGTAGAAATTATCTAAGAAAACATAACTACTTCCCAATCTGTTATGCACCTGCCCCCAGAGAGTAGCCCTGGCAAAGTCGATGCATAAAAATCCGAGTTAAATCTATATATAAATAGTTATGCTTTCAGTAGAAATTATCTAAGAAAACATAACTACTTCCCAATCTGTTATGCACCTGCCCCCAGAGAGTAGCCCTGGCAAAGTCGATGCATAACAATCAGAGTTAAATCTATATATAAATCGTTATGTTTTCAGTAGAAATTATCTAAGAAAACATAACTACTTCCCAATCTGTTATGCACCTGCCCCCAGAGAGTAGCCCTGGCAAAGTCGATGCATAACAATCAGGTAAATTTTACACGAGTGAGAGGTTAAGTCATGATTGTTATTGTTACAAAAAAATAAATAAAAATAAATAAATATGTATCCATAGCATACACTACTTCAATGTACAGATAATATACATAAATATGAATACATTTTGTAGCATGGTATCGTAACATATGATCAAGTTATTTATAGACTACAGTTACGGTGCAAGGCAAATTACAACGGCTTAGTCCATTTAAATCTCACTGCATAAAATTATACTTTTATGATCATACGTTACGATAAAAGTATATTCCTATCTAGAGATAACTGAAATATCAAATAAAATTGGTCTTTTAGCCATGAATAACGAGAAGAAAAAAAAATACGTTAGCAGAAAACAGTGGTAAAATATAAGGAAAATATTGCAACAATTACGTACCTTAGCAGGGTTCCAATACCCCTTTCCCTTTGTGGGCTATTAGATTACAATCCAACTTCTGAGATAAAACGTCACTTTAATTTACTTCCAAAACTTGATTATTTTAGTTTAAAATGAAACCACGATATTAATAAAACTGAAACACTATATTCTCAACTTTGCGCTGGTTTCGGGCATAGATTACCCTAGCCTAAGTTTACGCTCGATCTAACGCGCTCCGAATCGAATGTCCGCCTTTTAAAGACTTCACCCCTCTCAAACTCTGCTTGTCAAGACAGTGTTGCCATCTGTTAACCGTTAAATAACTGGTACGTATCGAAATAACTGTTACAGTACGTTTATTCGGTGCTTTTTCCGTGCTTCGGAAGGCACGTTAGGCCGTTGGTCCCGGTTAATATCGTTTAATACCGTAGATATTAGTCGTTAAGCCCTATCAGAGGCCAGTGCTAAGCATTAGCGGCTTGAAAACTCCGACCTAATCTCAGGATTGGGTCTGGTTTCCCTTCTGGGTTGCGGAGGTCAGATGGCAGTCGCTCTGTGTAAAAACCAGTACCCTCGTTCAATCCCCTAGACTAGGAAGCCGACCCCGTGAGATAAGGGATAAGGCTAGGGAGATGGATATATCTAATCATAAACTAATACATATTATATGGTACATAAGACAGGATATTACTACATATATACTACATACACATAGAATATTACTACATATATACACACACACACACACACACACACATACTCACTCACACACAACACATACACACACATTGCATGCATTCTGTTTCTCTAAATTTGCTATTCGTATTTTTTACCCTACCACATAACTTTCATTTTTAGTGCACAGTATGTAACTGATGGTAAACAAGGGGTGGAGGCCTGGTGACCTGTGATACAGGCTTTTACGCCTAGCTCGGGCACCAGCCCACCACAACTAACAACGCCTATATCTATTTAAGTGCAAACACTTTGTAATCTGGCTGTAGGTGTGGTTGGAAATAAATATTATTTTTATTTTTTATATTTTTATATACTACCTACCTGTGAATAGCCTTTTAGCAATTACTCAAGATTAACCTATTTATATTTGCTATGTTATTTCAAATAGGCGTTTTTCTTACGTTCTTGTACGTCGTCCTTTTAATAAGCGCTCTTACTTGCCTACCCCTTGATGGCTAAAGGCGTGACTTCATTTTCGCATGTTTATTTACACTTACGTGGTATAGATAGTATTAATTACCTAATGCATGCATGCATTAGGCAATTAATACCTAAGCAAGAACAGTAGGCTATTGAATCGGATGCGAGATCTCTGGTGGCGATATCGTATTGTGTGCCCGATCTCGATCTCTGACGTAGTAATATATTAATTCTGTATCTCCGATCTTCCTCTGACCACATAATTAATATAGAGTACCCCTGACTGTCTTAGGCTCGTAATTACGAAGCTATCTCAAACTTGAGAGCAATATTAAGTATGGATTTGACAGGCCAGTCAGAGGCCATGTCAGAGGCCTGATAGTTGTGCTACTAGGCGATTTAAAAACTCTTCTTCTGTCGAGTAGGTATCGAGTCTATGGACCCGATGAACCCTGGTGTCAGAGTTCTTAAACCGCCTAGTAGCACAACTATCAGGCCTCTGACATGGTTTTGTGTAACGACCACTATCAAAGACAGCGACCGGGATCGACGGCTTAACGTGCCCTCCGAAGTACGAAATCTTTTTCTTTTCGGACAATCAGGTGATTCAGCCTGCTATGTCCTACCCAAACAGGGGAAAAATTCACAAAGTGATAAATTCTCAAATATCAACTTTGTGTTTTACCCCCTGGGAATTGAACCCAGGACATCCGGATCGGGAGTCCATGGCACTACCCACTAGACCACGGAGGCAGATTAAAAACTCTGACACCAGGGTTCATCGGGTCCATAGACTCGATACCCACTCGTCAGAAGAAGAAGACAGGCCAGTTTGTACTGAAATGAGATTTCAGAATATACGAAATCAAACTCGCTGTCACTCATGAGCGCTGATTATAAATACGGCCCTTAGTTGTTTTAGCCGTCGCACAATGGCTGGTTGTCTTATGCGATTTTCAGTTGCCTTCGTGGTCTACTGGTCAGAGCCATGGGCTTACGATCCGAAGAACCAGGGTCGGGTTCGATTCCCAGGGGACAACAGAAAGGTGTTATTTGTAACTTTATCACTTTGCGAGGTTTTCCCCTGTTTGGTGAGGACATTGCAGGCTGAATCACCTGATTGTCCGAAAAGTAAAAGGATTCTGTGCTTCGGTGGGCACATTCAGCCGTCGGTCCCGGCCGCTGTCTTTGATACTGGTCGTTACTCAAACCACGTCAGAGGCCTAATACTACTAGGCGGTTTGAAAACACTGACACCAGGGTTCTTCGGGTCGTTGTTTGACTCGAGAATCCGCTCGCTAAGAAAAAGTTGACAGTATTAGTATTATTTTTATATCCGATAGATGTCGCTGACTTGAATTCATCATAGCTATCCTCGGAATAAATATTCGCTAATGATCCTGCCGGTAGGGCCAAAAAGAGTTTTATAAACTGTATAATGCAGTACAAGGAGTTACGAGTTTGTTAGTTATTTTTCTTTCGCCCAAAGGTTGCCTGGAGGTCGCCTATGTTGTATTTGACTTCTGTTGTGTTGTGTAATTTGTTTTCTTACGTGCAATAAAGTATTTTTATCTTTATCTTAAGGAGTTTTTATTCTGGGTTTAAATTTATCATCATCATAAATTTAAGATCTTTGCTCTTTTCGGTGGAGTAATCGCCAGCTTAATCCTGTTCATATTACTCCTTTTTTAGGGATATTTATTGTGGTTGTTTCTCTCTTGCCTTCCACACACAGTATATTAAGCGAAGCTAGTCCAAATTTCCTTGACCTCCTATTAGTTCTGGTGCCACCGCTGCCTGACGTTCTTGTCGTGTCGATCGTTTAGGCGTTTTTATATTAATTTTGACCAGTACTCTGTTTATTTAGTGGCGGCATTGACTCGCTACGTCACAAGATCTTTTTCGGACATTTGTGGCTATTTTAGGGAAGCCCATTCCACTGGACTTCCCACCACATCCTGATGATCTTGCCGCTGTTTGGTCGGGGACTACTTTTTCGATATATTCGCAGCTAACCACCATATCTTGATGGCCGTTCCTCTATCCCGTGGACCCCGTTAGTAGCGTTATTATTTGTGGTAGCGTACAGCTCAGCCCTACAGTGATAATAGTTATTTTCTGAATTTAAATCATTGACTTTCTGTTGATTCGGAGGTGTGCAGTCCTTTCTCTGATTTGTTTAGTTCCGCTAGAAAATATTGATGAATGTTTTCAATGCTATTTTAGCAAGATCTACGAAAATGCAAAATAATTTCATATACAAATTCTTCTTATTCGTCGTATCTTCAGGGCTGAGGGTCGTGACCACCAAAAGTCGCTCTTGAGGTGAGGTTTCTCCGAGCCAGTCTGTCTTGGGCCTTTGACTCTTGGGTATTACATTTGATGGCCTCCAAAATGACATCTGTCCAGCGGGTATGCGCTCTGCCTCTACTTCTTCTCCCTTCCACCTAGACAACCAGTATTCAGCGATCGACGAAGATAGATTGTTGAAAGGCGTACGATAATTTTAAGTTCTTGACACAAAATACGAAATTGCAAGGTCCTAACTTTAAAATTGACGGACTTGTACATAGCTTCAAACCCTTTTTTACTCCTTTAGGGGTAGAAAATCCCAAAACCGTTTCTTAGTGGTAGGTCACGTTATGAAAGAATGCTGGTTTCCAAATTTCATAACTATTGCTTTAGTAGTTTAGGCTCTGCGTTGGTGAATCAGTTAAATCCTTATGGGGTGAAATTTCCAAAAACGCTAAAACACGTAATCATTACTTTTACTTCTTTTCATTAGCCTAAAAACAAAATTGAACGATATTACTTACAAAATTTAAGGACTTTCATACAAACTTCCCTCCCCCTTTTTATCCCTTTAGAGGAGGAAAATCCAAAAATCCTTTGTTAGTGGTAGATTACGTTGTGAAAGAAACCTTCTCTCCAAATTTCACGATTCTAGCTTAAGTAGTTTAGTCAGTCAGTAAGCAAGGACTTACGATTTTATTAGTTTAGAAGATTATTGTACTCACAGGTTGTCAGCTCACTGCTTAAATTACAATTTACTGAAACCCTCGGATCCCTTATCTGTTTTTTTCAGTATGCTAAGGAGGAAATGCAGCTGGCAGATTCTAATTTCTCTGTCACTCTCAGTCTAGCATATGAACGGAATGCAACAGTACATAAATACATATTACAACACTCCTATGATGCTATTAGAAAAAGCTTTTCGCTCGTTTCATAAACTCACACTCAATGCTTTATAACATTATGGAGCAGTTTCATAAATAGCTACTTTGGTGACGTCAACTTAGCTTTCTCTGTCCTTTCATGTCTTTTAATCGAAGATCTTTTTTCTATAATAACTTTAAGCTATTAAATATAATAACATAAGTAAGTAATAGTTTTAGGCTCGTATTTATGAAGCGATATCAAACTTAACTCGCTGTCACTCATGAGAGCTGATTACAAATACGGCCCTTAGTCTATCTAACTTATTTGCCAGCACGTCTCATTTATTTTTGAAATGTTTTTTTGAATTTAAATATATTAAACTTTGTTTACTTTTATTCTAAATCTGATTTGGAAATAGAATACATAGCGAATAGGTGAGCGCCTAGAAGTAGCAGTGAACAAAGAAGGCACTCTTCATTTATCATTTAGCTGACTTTTACGACACCCTTGAGAGTAACGAGGCGCTGCTATTTTAATCTGACGTCAGCATGATGGTTGCAGTGACAACACATAATCATTATTTATTTAACAATTTATTGTACACAAAAAACATCATAAACACAGGACATAAAAAAACAAAAACACAACAGGCACTGCTTATTTCTAAAAAGAAACTTCTTACAACAGACCTACAGAAGTGATAATTTTAACGAAACGCGGATAAAACGTGCAAAAAATTTAATACCTATCAATAAAATAATACTACTGTAAAGTACTTATATAATGTAAATATTTTACATAAATATAAACAAGAAATAAATAAATACTTCCAATTATATACATAATCAAAAATAAATAAATACTTATAGCTATTTATATACAAATATATACATAAATATATACCCTAAACACGGATTACTTTGACAGGGAAAGATAATGTTCTTTAACTCGTCTTTTGAAGATGGCGATAGACGAGCTATCACGAACTGTCGGTGGAAGAGAGTTCCATAATCGGACAGCATGAACAGTAAAAGAGTAGGAGTAGAAATCGGTACGGTGGGAGGGGATGGAAAGAAGAGTCCTGACGTTTGAACGACAGGGCTTATCCAAGGGACGTGAGAAAGTAAAACGGTCACGGGGATAGGGAGAGGAAGAAGGATTGTAGAGGATATTATAAAGGGTACAAAGGATATGAGTATTCCTGCGGAAACGGATTGGGAGCCACTTGAGTTGGAAACGAAAATGAAAGACATGGTCGTATTTCTTAAGCCCAAAGATAAAGCGTATACACAGATTTTGAAGTCGCTCAAGTTTATTTAATAGCTCCTCTGTACTTTTAATCATGGAGCTGGTACCTAATATATTTTTCTCTTAGGTACCTACGCTCTGAAAGTGCAGGGAAGCAGAAAGCGCACAGCAGCAGCAGCAGAAAGTGCACAAACATACACATAATCACGCCTTTATTCCTAATGGGGTAGGCAGAGCGTAAACGATTTAAACAGAGGTCGGTCCGCCACATCTGACAAAGTTTTGAGGGCTATTTAAAATCGATTTGTAGGTATATTACTGTAGTGACAGTTTGTCAGCCTATCACCTAAATTGTAATATAGCAACCCTCGGATCCCTTAGCTGGTTTTTACAGCATGTCCGGGAGGAAATACAGCTGGCAAATTCTATGTTTTTCTCTCGCTCCCAAGCTCGCATGAAAAATGCAGGGTGTACATATATACATATAATTAAGCCTTTATCCCTAATGGGGTAGGCAGAGCGTGAACGACTTAAACAAAGGTCGTTCCGCCATATCTGACAAAATTTTCAGAGTTATTTAAGATAGATTTGTAGGGTGTAAGCTGCACAAAATTGAACTTTGTGCACTAGGGAAAATATAGGGTGTTCAAAAATGCCAAATAGGTCTGCTATCTACCTAGCCCAAATGATTTAACCTAGTAGTTTTTTTATTGTGTTTCTTTTCAATAACCGAACCGGCTCATAACTTTATGTCTAGCTGTTATCTGCACCAAACAATTTTAGAGGAATCTACCAACAGTCGAGCTGAAAACAAAAAAGTGTTGCCAGTTCCGTCTATCCTACATAAAGTTATAGTCTAAATTATTAAAAATATCATCATCATCATCATATAATCACGCCTTTATCCCTAATGGGGTAGGCAGAGCGTTAATGACCAAAACAAAAATAAATCAAAATAAAAGAACATTGGGGCCTAGGTTAAATCATTTGAGCTTGGTAGATTGCAGACGACCCCTATCTGCCATTTTCGTATGTTCAACGTTCGGCCGAAAACCCTGTACGTATCTACTCATAAATTTATTTCTACTTCTGTCTCTACTAATACCACAGAAGAGTAAAACCTAGCGACTTCTCAAATCATGTTTGTTGTATTATTATGGGAGCCCCCTTTAATTTTTAATTTTATTCTATTTTAAATATTTCTTGTTATGATGGCAAAAGAAATACATTACTCGCCGATGTTGGCTCACTGGATACGACTGCATGCAGCGTAAGCTGGTCAGTCATCATCGGATAGACCAGTAGTTATTGTGTTACTAACCAATAGTTATAAGTTTACTAACCTCTATGGATTATTGTTGTCCGAAATAAATATTATATTATTATTATTATCTGCGAACTGAGATACAGCATAACGACAGAAGAACGGACAGCGAAGTCTCAGTAATAGGGTCCCGTTTTTATATCCTTTGGGCACGGAACCTTAAGAAAGATCATAGATAGATTTTTTTTATTTTTAGCATCATCATCATCTCCCTAGCCTTATCACGTATCTCATGGGGTCGGCTACCTAATCTAGGGGATTGAACGAGGGTACTGGTTTTTACACTGAGCGACTGCCATCTGACCTCCGCAACCCAGAAGGGAAACCATCAGAGTTTTCAAGCCGCCAATGCTTAGCATTGGCCTCTGTCATGGCTTAACGACTATTATTTATGGTAAGTTTTATCTTTATACATATAAAAATATACCTTAATTGTATATACTTTCTGTGTTCCATCTATCTCCTATACCTAAAAATGTTTAGTCCTAAATAGCTGACGGATCAAGGCACATCCTTAAACGCCGATCATAATAACCTGATACTTGGAGGGTGTGTTTTTATATGATGTAGGCATCTGATAAGAAAGTATTTTTTAAAGTTCTACCCCCAAGGGGGTCCAAAAGGGGGACACAGTTGGCATGGGACAACGTGATTCCTTCATCCAATCTACTTCAAATTTTGCATAAATATTTTTTAATATTGCTAATATTAATATTGCTAATAGGGCCTGAAGTTTAATAAAAGCCCTGGAGACGATGGTGTCACAGCAGAAGCACTTAAGATAGGAGAGCCTGTATTATTGCCACATCTGCTAAGATTCTTTAACTCTCTACTGACGACTACTAGCTTCCCGGCAAGCTTTTGCCAGTCTAGCATCGTGCTTCTCCACAAAAAGGGAGATAAACAAGATATCGGCAATTACAGGCCAATAAGTCTTGTCTCACATATCTACAAGACATTCATAAAAATAATTCAGTATCGCATTGAAGGTAAATTAGACAGGAACCAACCTCCAGAACAAGCTGGCTTTCGTCCTAGTTTCTCGACTACCGATCACCTTCATGCATTAAATCAAGTAATTGAAAAGACCAGTGAACACAAAATTCCCATATATTTGGCATTCGTAGATTACAGTAAGGCGTTTGACAGTCTCTACCACGCTTCCATGTTTGCAGCACTAGAGTCACAGGGCATAGAACCTTCTTACATCCAACTTATTAAAAATATATATTCTAAAAGCACAGCCAGCATAAGGCTACAGACACAGGGACCACTGTTTAACATCAACCGGGGCGTAAAACAGGGTGACCCGCTCTCTCCCAAGTTATTTACGAGTACCCTCGAAGAGGTTTTTAAAACTCTTGCAACACCTTGGGAAAAGTTAGGCATAGATGTCGGCGAAAAGAGGCTCACAAATCTCCGTTTCGCCGACGATATCGTACTATTTGCTCCTACAGCCCAAGAATTACAAAGAATGCTTGAAGATCTTAGCATGGCAAGTCGCGAAGTTGGACTTGAAATGAATCGGTCCAAAACCAAGCTTATGACCAATAGCACGAAACATAAGGTACAGGTAGACGGACAGGACATACACTATGTCGACGAGTATATGTATCTTGGCCAGTTAGTCTCCTTCCAAAGCCGACAAGACAAAGAAGTCGAACGCAGAGTCGAAAACGCTTGGAAGAGCTACTGGTCAATGAAGGACCTTATAAAAGGAGATCTTCCTCTTACGCTAAAGCGTAAACTTGTCGACATGTGTATCCTGCCCGTCCTAACTTATGGTGCACAAAGTTGGTCATTGACCGATTTACAAAAGTCCAAACTGGCGGTCTGCCAAAGGGCCATGGAGCGCAGCATATTAGGTGTGAAAAGGATTGATCGAATCCGGAACACCACCCTGCGCTCAAAAACCCGTATCAAGGATGTAGGAGAAAAGGCTGCCAAGCTTAAATGGGATTGGGCGGGCCACGTCTGTCGCATGCATCCAGACAGATGGGCCAAGATCGCTACTGACTGGGTGCCCAAAGATAGCCGTCGAGGCAGAGGTAGGCCCCGAAAGAGGTGGCGTGATGAGATAGATGCCTTCGAAAACGACTGGATGCAAATTGCACAAGACCGTAAAAAGTGGAAACAAAAAGGGGAGGCCTTTGCCCAGCAGTGGGACAGAACAGGCTAGCTAAAAAAAAAAAAAAATTTTTTTAATAGAATCGATGGAAGACGTGTTTCGTATCTTATAAAAATCATCCCCTGACAGGGCTAAAAAGTGGTAGAAAATTATTTTGGGAGTAGCTTGCTACGAATATAATATTGTTACGTGCTCAACGTTTCGGGATTGGATGAAATTAAACAATAATGCCGATTAACACCACCAAGAACAATACAGTTAATTTATTTGTTTATTAGCTTTGCCCGCGACTTCATACGCTCGGTTTGTATGGAAAACACGCAGTGTTAAACATAACTGAAAACGCTTCTCCGCGCGTAAGAGCGGCATCTGTATGCCCTCCCGCGGATGCGTTTTTCTCATTATCTGATTGATTGTCTTTGTATGGAGACCACACTGAGTAATGTTGTTTTCAAGTAAGAGCTATGCTAGTGGGCTTCTCCACAAATAATACTTTATACTAAGTCTTTATACAAAAAATGAAACATATTTATGTGCTGTTATCTCACCCAAATTGGGACAATCCAACAAATTTGACTGTTTTTGACAAATACATACATACATACATATAATCACGCCTCTTTCCCGGAGGGGTAGGCAGAGACCACATCTTTCCACTTGCTACGATCCTTACATACTTCTTTCGCTTCATCCACATTCATTAATCTTTTCATACATGCTCGTCGGTTTAGGGTACTCTTGACCTGACCTTTCTTTAGGACGTCCCCGATTTGATCCAAGTACGTGCGTCGAGGCCTTCCCCTCCCAACATTTCCAATCACACTCGCCATATATATCTGTTTGGTCAACCTGCTTTCACTCATTCTCTCAACATGTCCAAACCATTTAAGCATTCCCTTGTCAATTCCTGTCACTATATCTTCTTTCACACCACAACGTTCCCTAATCACACTATTTCGTATCCTGTCACTCAGTTTGACTCCAATCATACTTCTTAACGCTCTCATTTCTACTGCATTTATTCTGCTTTCATGCTTCTTCTGCCATACCCAACTTTCACTCCCATACATCAGTGTTGGAACCAACACCCCTCTATGCACAGCCAGACGGGCCTTATCGGACACCTTCTGACTGCTCATAAAGGCGTGCAACGCTCCATTCACCATGTTACCGGCATTCACTCTTCTTTCAATATCACTATCATTCTTTCCATCTGCTGTAAACATTGATCCTAAATACACAAACTCTTTCACTTGCTCCACTTTTTCATTCCCTATCAAGATATTACACTCTGTCATATTCTCCTTTTCAAAAACCATTGCTTTCGTCTTACTAACATTTACTTTCATTCCTTTCTTGTTCAAAGCTTCATTCATAATATTTACCATCTCCTGCAACTCTTCTGCCGACGATGCAAGTAAGACTTGATCGTCAGCATAGAGCAGACATTTGACGAGTAAATCATTCATTCGTAATCCCCGTTCACTTTCTTTTAAATCTTCCAAGCAACTATCCATGAATAGGTTAAAAAGCCATGGCGACGCTACACATCCCTGTCTAACACCTTTTTCGATGCTAAACAATTCAGTATATGCCCCGTTGATCCTGACACAAGCACTAGAATCCCTGTATAAGGATTTTAGTGCTTGTATCAAAATACTGCTTACCCCATGCATGGATAGTGCTGACCACAATTCATTCCTCACCACTCTATCATAGGCCTTTTCCAAATCCACGAATGCGCAATAGACTTTTTGGTTTTTAGCCAAAGATTTTTCAGCTATGCACCGCAAGGAAAATACCTGATCCGTACATCCCATTCCCTTTCGAAATCCTGCTTGAGCATCCCATACCTTCTCATCAGTTTCTTTCGTCACTCTTTCAATCAATATCTTTGCATACAGTTTGCCGACAACGCTGAGTAGGCTTATACCGCGGTAATTTTTGCAGTCTAGCTGTGACCCTTTTCCCTTATACAGCGGAACTATAACAGCCTTGCACCAATCACTTGGTACTCGGCCGCTTCTCCAACACAAGTTGAAAAGGCAGTACAGCTGACTAGCCACTACGCCTTCGCCAGCCTTCAGCATCTCGACTGATACCCTATCATACCCTGCAGCCTTACCCGACTTCATACTATTCAACGCTTTCAAAATCTCATCCATTTCAATCTCACTGTCTATCACACTTACATCCACTTCTGGAATATTAACCTCTTGCGCTGATTCTTCTTTTTCAAACAAACTTTCAAAATATTCCTTCCATCTTTTCAACACGCATACCTCACCTTTTACGATACTACCATCCTGGCTTTGAATCCTAATCAACTCGGATGATGCGGTTTTACCTCGAGCTGTCCTTATGGATTTCCAGAAAACTTTCAAGTTTGAACGAAAGTTCTCTGTTAGCCTCTTGTCAAACTCATCCTTATTTTCATCTTTCTTTCGAGACACAGTTTTCTTCACTTCATCCTTCAAACTTTTATACTCCTTTCGTGCTCTCTCTACATCCTCATCTGTCGCTTTTTGATTTCTTTGGTTAGCTTTAGTAGCCAACCAATCCAACCATGCTTTCTTCTTTTTCTCAACAACTTCTTGTAAATCTTTACTCATCCATACACTCTTTTGTTTATTCCCTTTCGTGCGTCTAGAAATTCCACATACTTCTGTAGCAACTTTCAAAATTCCTTCCTTAAATCCCTTCCAACCTTCTTCAATATCAGCCATCTCATCTAAGCCACAAAAATCATCCTTCAGTCTTTTAACATATTCTTTTCTTACATCCTGGTCTTGCAAATTTTCTACTTTCACTCTTTCCATGACACTGGTAGGCTCGGTTTTCCTATGGCGCCACCGACTGAACAGACCACTTATTCGGGACATCACCAGAAAGTGGTCTGAGTGGATTCCGGCACCACGATAAGCGCGAGTGTCCATGACTTTTGTCTTCAATCTTCCATCCACAATCACAAAATCTATCATAGTTCTACTAGAACCTTCTTCTCTTGTATATGTGTGAATCTTTTTATGTCGAAACATTGTATTCGACACAAAAAGACCCCACTCCGAACAAATCTCTAACAGACTCTTTCCATTCTCATTTATTCTTTGATCACCAAATGCACCTAAAACCTTATCATACCCATCTCGCTTCACCCCAACCCATCCATTAAAATCTCCAAGCATGATAATCTTTTCATTCGCCTTGCAGATTTTCAGTACATCTCTCATACTATCCCAGAACTCCTCATTTTCCCTTTTAGCTTTTGTGGAACCACCCGAACCTCCATCTGTCGGTGCGTAGACACCTAGGACAAAGATTCGAGTAATTCCGACCTTCAGCCTAATCCAAAGAAGTCGTGGGCTTACACACTCAAACTCAGTCACACAATCAGCCATTCGCGCCGAAAGGAAAACACCGACTCCCTTGCTTGCTCGATCAGTACTGGGTACCCCAGACCAATAAGCAACATAGGGTCCATGTTTGGTCGTGTCGCATCCTTTCCGCTTTGTTTCATTCACGCACAATACATCTATATGCCTGTCATCCATCATCTGGCATACTTCATCAATTTTATCTACCATTCCTCCTCTAACATTCATCGCAGCAAAGCGGCTTTCCGAAGCCCGCGTTCCGCTCCCGCCAGGAACGAGACGTGATGTGTCGCGATCCACATCGCCGCCATATTGATTTGTATTGTTTTTTAAAATCATTGCGTTCCCACGAGTAGCAAGGGTCAATATATGTCCCTCCTGGCAGAGCCCCGCTTACCAGGATAAGGTTAGCCATGATCTGGGGTCACCGGGTCCCAGGGCAATCGGCACGCTCAAAACTAGGCTCGCCCCTAGCCATGAATCCATCGGCGCGGCAGACCTTAGATTGGCGGAGAGGGAAGGATAAAGGAGGGTGGAAGGAAAAGGTGTGTAGGAGGGGACAGTTAAGGTTTGTGGTAGGAAACTAGGTGTAAGGTTACTACTGCCTCGGAAAACTGGGTTTGTGGCTGTAGTAGCTCGGGAAGCCGGGGTCGCATACCCGTGTACAACACCAAACTACCGGACAGGCAGCTTGGTTGTGTATTCCCTGACTTGACAAATAAGTCAAGTTTTCCCGATAGGTGCCGTTTAATAAACGTGACAATGTTATCCAAATGCATCAGGTAGAAAGTGACTGTCGACTAATAATCACGTTTAATAAAACCTTTAAATTATCAAAAACCCATTGCCGCGTTCCATGTCAATTGTCCTTGACAAATTTGTCGCATGGTCGCGACAAAATTGACAGCTCGTGATAATTTGTCACTATTTTATTAATGAAAATGAAGGTTGGATAGGTATTATATAAAAGTTTATTGAAATGTGAATACGATTTCATTAGTCCGTCCCATGCCATCATCGATATGAACTACAAACCTACTACCTACTATAGGTTAGATTTACAAATATAAATAATTAAGTACCCTTTGAGAAGTTTAGCGCATTTTGAAATAATTTGTATCGTTACTATAATCTCGCTTCTCGACGTAAGCACTGTTTCTTAAATCATTAACTTTTTAAAGCCTATAATAACTAATAACGCGACAGAGAGACAGGGCACATGTCTGCATTATTCGACAATTCTACAAATATGTAAATATGACATACATACATATACATAAAATCACGCCTTTATCCCTTACGGGGTAGGCAGAGCGTCAAACTCCTCGTAAAAGGCGCTTTCGCCACGTCTGTCAAAAATTGAGGGCAATTTTAGATTGTAATGTGTATTGCTATAGTGACAGGTTGTCAGCCCATCGCCTAAATTACAATACACTGTAACCCTCGAGTCCCTTTTGCTGACTTCTACAGCATGCCCGGGAGGAAGGGCAGCTGGAACATTCTATGTTTTTCTATCTCTCCCAGTCCAGCATGGAAGAAATATTGTCAATTTTCTGTTTAATAAAGCAATTCGGACAAGCTTTTCACTTCAAATTGCCACCTGTCATGAGAAAATGTTTATCAAACAGAAATTTTATTGTCACGACAATCTGACATACTTGTAGATTTTCCACCGTGACCTTTTTGTCAGTGGTAATCTTTATTGAGCAGAAATGTGTCCATCAATCGTATTGTCATCGGTCGCTTGTAACTTGTCATTGTTAGTTTTATTAAAGTGGGCCCTGGTTTGCGATAGGTACAGTCTCTGTGGGTACCCTATACCATTTCTAACTCAGATTTAGAATATAGGTAAACAACATCTCATAACTTTTCATTTTTAAAAACACATTTCAAAAATAAATTGTACTATTTCATTATGTTGTCATACCTAATAGCTAAAACTTATTTAAGATAATATAAATTTTCGATTCAAAGACATGAAACTTTCTTTACCTTTATTCTATGTCTGAGTTGGAAATAGTATAGTTCTCTAGCTCAAGATTATAATTTAATTTCAAAAGATTTAAAAAGTTAAATTAAGTTAAATGGCGGGACTGAAGCTCCTGTTCTTTAACCGTAAGTATTTAATTAGTTTGTTTACAATATTTTTGTTACTATTTCCTCGTAAACGAAGTGAAAATATTACAGTACAGATTGTGGAATCTACTGTAAACTAAAAATATCTGAATAACCACCACCATGCTTGACTGGGAGTGAAAGAAAAACATAGAATGTGCCAGCTGCATTTCCTACCGGGCATGCTGTAAAAAACAGCTAAGGGATCCGAGGGTTTCATAATATTGCAATTTAGGCGATAGGCTGACAATCTGTCACTACAGAAATATTTCACCAAATCTATCTTAAATTTCCCACAATACTTTGTCAGACGTGGCGAAACGACCTTTGTTTAGATCGTTTACGCTCTGCCTACCCCATTAGGGATAAAGGCGTGATTATATGTATATATGTTTGTACCACACCGTGATCTCGGGCCTTCTACTGCCCCTAAGATATTTGCTCCGTCACGCCCTACCTAGTTGTCGTTTTAGACATATCACTCTTCCATCTATTAATTACGATTATTGCAGCTTTAAGTACCATTGTATCTATCAACCAACTATCAACCTTGCCTGTGCACGCTGGAAGAGTTGCCAGCAGGGTAACACTTTTTAAATGTTACCTTGTTTACCGGTTGTAAGGGACAGCGTCCCGCAAACTGATAGGGGTTGCTCAGTCAACGATACTGAACAACTTCCATCAAGACATTCTTTCAGGAAAAAAAAAATGGCTTTTCTATACAAAATGTTATGTGTCAATTTGTATGGAAAAGCCAATTATATTTTTTTACTTCCTGAAAGAATTTCCTGGTAGATGTTGTTCAGTGTCATTGATTGCGCAACCCCTATCAGTTTGTGGGAAGTTGTCTGTCCCTTACAACCTGTATGTAAGCTTATATGTTTACCAGTCTGCAAAGTTCAAAGACAATCTGCATGTTGGTATTGTCCCATAGGGCGATTTTGCACTGCTTTTTATTCGGTTCGAAACCGTGAAATAATATATGGAAGCTGTCATTTATTTTCGCGAAAAACCGTATATTATTTCACTGATACGTACTGAATACGGAGCAGTGCAAAAACGCTCTTATCATCATATCCTCTACGTTTTGATCCCCTCTATAAGTACTCATTCATGAGACACCGAAGCTCCAAGCACTGAATTGATTTTATATTTTATACAAATACAAATCACTTTATTTCCAAAAAACACATAACATAAAATTTGAACACACAATCAAGAATAACATAACAAACAGGACTGGTAGGCATATAGATATTTATTACTAAAGTGGAAAAAGGTGTGGACACAGGTTGGCTGTTTTTAAGTCCACCCTACGTCAGGTGTATGTCATGTCATGTCGTGTGTCTCGATAGTGGTACGTTTCCTGACCAGATGAAAATAGCTAAGATTCTGCCGATTTATAAGAAGGATTAAAAATTTGAAGCTAAAAACTACAGACAAATTTCATTACTACCAACGTTATCGAAAATCTTTGAAAAAATTATTAAATCAAAGTTAGTCCAACACTTAAAAAAAAAAGTTCTGAATCTAGAACAATTTGGGTATCAGAATGGTGTGGGTACTTCTGATGCTATAGATGCAATACTAGATCTAGTTGTGAGGGGACTGAATGATAGGCATAAAGTAGCAGGGTTGTTCTTGGATTTGACGTCTGCATTTGATATGGTCAATCATGATGTCTTGATAGGAAACCTAGAACATTACGGTGTTAGAGGGGGCTTTAAAATTGTTGCAATCATATTTACATAATAGGAAGCCATTTATAGAGATGAAAAATGTGGATTGCCATGAGAGTGAGACAATTGAAACGTCAGATTTAGTAAATATAATAAGGGGTGTTCCACAAGGGTCAGTGTTAGGTCCAATATTTTATATTATATTCATCAATGATATGATAAATTACGTCGCTACAGCTATACCAGGTACAAATTTAATATTATTTGCGGATGATACAATCGCAGTATTTACGAAAAAGTTTGTAGGTGAACTGAATAACACTGTGAATGATGCATTAGCAGCTTTTGATACTTGGGTTGCTATAAATGACTTAGTTGTAAATGTAAAAAAAAACAAAGGGGATAATTTTCAAAGCTACTGTGCAAAACCAGGAAACACTTGATATTTGTTTAAATGGACAGAAGATTGAAATGGTTAAAGAGGTTAAGTTCTTAGGGGTATATCTGGACACTCTGCTTAATTGGAAACCTGAATTATGTGCGGTTGAGGCATCGGTAAGTAAGTCTTGCTATGTTTTAAGATCTCTTAGGGAAATTTTAAATAATAATCAAATTAAATCTGTTTACTGTGCATTAATTGAATCAAAACTAAGATATAGTGTTAAGTTCTGGGGTAGAAGCTACTATAAGTATAACATGACAAAGGCGTTGACAGTTCAAAAAAGAGCCATTAGGACTATAGCGCGTATTCCCTCGTGGACATAGTGTAAGGAGTACTTTAAAGAATATGCCATCTTAACTGTACCTAGTCTATACATAATAACTCTTCAAGTGGAATAATTAAACATAGATATCTGTACGAATCAAAGGAAGAAATGCACAAACGCTTGAATACTAGAAGGAAAGATTTAATTGTAATATTGTACCTAACCTCAACATTGCTAAACACTGCCCAAAGTACCAAGCCATTACACTATTTACTTGAAAACTTTGTTACTTGAAAAGATTTGTTATTCTGTAGAAGATTTTTAATGTATGACTCTTATTTATTATTTTTGTAACTAGATAGTTTTTACTAAATGACCTGCATGTTGTATAGACACTTTATATTGTGATGACTATGTATTTTGTAGAGTTGTTTTTGAATTTTATCCATGACTTCATTTATTGAATTTTATGAATTTATGTTTTAGAATTTGAAATTGTTATTTGTATGAATTGAAATTTTAATTATTTTTGTCTTTTACAGTATAATTTATACGTTTTATTAATGATTTATTTTGACATTTTATGAAGTTTGAAATTGTTATTTATTATTGATGAAGAAGTATAGTAAGAAGTATTAGGAATGAAATGTTACTTTTAATTTCAAATTGTCAGTATTGTACTAGTCTTCAGATATTCGAACACGGTGTAACTGTTTATGAATAAATGAATTATGTAATTATGTACAGAAGAGGATAAAAATGAAACAGCACAGAACAACTTGAACTACAATTTGACAAATCTTTGTAATTTAATATTTTTAAATATTAACAATATTAGGAACATCTAGCGTTTATTTATGAGCAATACTAAATATTGAAGTAATTTGAACTGAACAATAATAGTCACATTTTCCATTTGTTTGTAAAGGTAAACAATTTTAATGTAGTGTAATACCTCTTCGGCCGCTACCGTGGTTAAAGCTTACCTATAATTAATTATTCTTCCGTGCTGGACTGGCAGTGAGAGAAAACATAGAATGTGCCGGGTGGATTTCCTTCCGAGCATGCTGTATGAACCAGCTAAAGGATCTGGGGGTTTCAGTATATTGTAATTTATGCAAAGGGCTGACAACTTGTCACTACAAAAATGTACCTACAAATCTTAAATAACTCTCAACACTTTGTCAGACGTGGTGGAACGACCATAGTTTAGGTCGTTTACGCTCTGCCTACACCATTAGGGATAAAGGTGTGGTTTTATGTATGTGTTTATGTAAGCCTATAATAAAGATAAATTATTGTTATATACTTGCTTTAGTATTTTATATTGTCCTTCCGTATTTTAAAACAAACATAAACGCTCTACTTTAATACTGAGTAATTAGTGTAGGAGTAGGGAGGGATCATAAGACTATTAGGCCTAAATTATAATTTTATGAACCGTTGTGGCTTAAACCCGCTTAATCCCAACGCTAAAGTGCTTTTCAGGGGATTTGTCATCGGGTAAAGCTGCTAAATTGTAGGTTGGCTGTTGTACATCTGTAATCTAAGAAAACTTCCTCCTTTGGTTCAAAGTGGAACCCTTCTTTAGTATTGCCAGGTCGGTTTTAGAATAAAGGTAAACAAAGATTCATGATTCATTCTTTTTATTCTAAAACGCGAATAATTCAAGTTACTAAAACTACTATTTCATTATGTTGTCATATCAAGTACCTAAAACTTATTTTCGAAATAAGATTTTCGATTAAAATATACGAAACTTCGTTTAACTTTATTCTAAAACTGAGTTGGAAATACTATAAGTTGTGATTTGATTATGGAAGGATGTGATCTCTGCCTACCCCTCCGGGAAAGAGGCGTGACGTTATGTATGTATGTATGTATGTGATTTGATTATCATCATAGCGTATGACATATGTCAGGTTGATCCAAGCAGGAACTATGATTTGATTGGACGAAAAAATACATTTTCGTTTGATTTCGCGTCCAGAGGTTATTTCGTCCAAGTTTATATTCAGGTACTCTTCCTACTGAAATTGTACCGGGTGTTAGAGACAGCGTCTCGCAAACTGATAGGGGTTGCTCAGTCAACTACTCTGAACAATTCCCACCAGTAAATTCTTTCAGAAAGTGAGAAACAAAATGGCTTTCCATACAAATTTTCTGATTGAGATGGACATTTTGTATGGAAAAGCCATTTTTTATTTACACCTCCTGAAAGAATTTCTTGGTACGACGTTGACTGAGCAACCCAAATCAGTTAACGGGACGCTGTCCTTTACACCCGGTATAGATCGAAAATGTAAACAAAGGGGAAACCAATAAAAATTAAATTCTGACTGAATATGCAGACTGGATGACTGGACAAATAAATCCTAAAAGAACAGGTACAATACACTTGTAATCCTCGAATCCCTTTGCTAGTTTTACAATGTGCTCGGGAGGAGAAGTAACTGGCACATTCTATGTTTTTTTACGATTTTTCAATAAAAACTTACGTCCGAACGTGTTGACTGGCATGAACACGGCATGATTCATAAACAAATATAAAGAAATAAAATACCTGACAGCTGTCATTGTCTGTTTTAATATTTGGATTTCAGTTTCAGTCATATTTTTCAGTTTGGTATAAATATTGTTTTATTAATTTGGTGAATGTGTATTTTGTTTTTGTACGGCAACTTGTAATGCAGGTTAGTGTTTAGATTTAATGCTAAATGATAATGCTCCCATGCTGGACAGGGAGCATTAGAATCATAGAATGCGCCAGATACTTTTCCACCCGTGAATGTTTAAAAAACCATTAAAGGGATCACTTTGTGAACCTAACGACGATGGTCTGACAACCTGTCGTCGGTAAAGAATCTACATTTAGTTCTGTGTAATGAGCCCGATGTAGAGTCCGATGTATTGATGAGTATCGGGCTCGATGGTGTAGTGGATAGGGCTGCTGCCTCCTGAGCGGGGGGTCGTGTTTCGAATCCCACCACGTACCAATATGTTTTACGATATTCGAATATGTACGTTTATTCAGCGCTTTTTCCGTGCGTCGGAAGGCACGTTAAGCCGTTGGTCTCGATTAATATCGTTTAATACCGTAGATATTAGTAACTAATAAGACGTCAATGTTTGTCAAGATGACATGGTTTAACAACTGTTGTTAAACCATGTCATCTTGACAAACATTGACGTCTTGAAAACTAACTCTGTCCTAATCTAGGAATGGGTCTGGTTTTCCTTCTGGGTTGCAGAGGTCAGATGGCAGTCGCTCTGTGTAAAAACCAGTACCCTCGTTCAATCCCCAAGATTAGGTAGCTGACACTGTGAGATACGGGATAAGGCTAGGGAGATGATGAGTTTTGTATGATGAAGATTCAATAAGCAGCTACCTAATTGAAAAGTAAGCGAAAGCCATTAAAGCTACCAGCACATAAGTCCAGCACTTTTCATACACACCTACTGTTAAATTATTACGCCCCCAGCCCCCCACCCATCACATATCCTCAAAATTTGAATTTCGGCACCTCTCCTGCTCCCTGGGCATATCCTCGCCATCAAAGTTCAATTAACGGTACTTTATAAAACTGGCCAAGAGCTTGCCGGACACGCCCAATATGTAGGCTTCCGTAGCCGTATATATGTTTCCTTTAATCAACATCGTTGTCTTCAAAATTAGATTTCAACCTAAAGCTATAAGGATCATTTTACCTTCTGTTTAAGACTTTCGTGCTCTGTACACATTATTTTATGGAATCGGGTCTGAGCACGGATTGTTATAAATAGGTCATCATCTCCCTAGCCTTATCCCGTATCTCTCGGGGTCGGCTACCATATCTAAGTGATTGAACGAGGGTACTGGCTTTTACACAGAGCGACTGCCATATGACCTCCGCAACCGAGAAGGGAAACCAGACCCAATCCTAGATTAGGTCAAAGTTTTCAATCCGCCAATGCTTAGCACTGGCCTCTGACATGGCTTAACGACTTATATCTATGGTATTGAACGATATTATCCGGGACCAACAGAGTAACGTGCCTTACGAAGCACGGAATTATAAATTGGTATTAGAGATAAATACCTTGGCACGACGTTTCGGTTTGAGTTATATCAAACCGTGGTGGCGTATTGATTTCACCTTGACAGATTATATAGGTACTTTGTTAAAACGGTTTTCCTAAATATTTTGCGAACTATACATACAATATTCCATATATTTTTTTTATAATTTTTGCATTCATAGTTTTGAAGATATGACTGGAACAAACTTGTGACAAATACTGCAACTTTGAAAGCAAATATCTCGAGACAGAATAATTTCAGAGACTTTGTTTCAAAGCAACCTCTATTGTATTTTTAAATACCAGTCTACGATACCCCACTCAATATATTACAGAAAAAATGCCCACCTATCACTTGTAATACTTTTATGGGAGAGGCTGGATCACCTGATTGTCCGAAAAGAAAAAGATTTCGTGCTTCGGAGGGCACGTTAAGCCGTCGGTCCCGGTCGCTGTCTTTGATAGTGGTCGTTACTCAAACCATGTCAGAGGCCTGATAGTTGTGCTACCAGGCGGTTTAAAATCTCTGACACCAGGGTTCATCCGGTCCATAGACTCGATACCCACTCGACAGAAGAAGAAGAACAGGGGCACGGCATACAGACGGACAGACATGGCATAATATCATTCCAAGGCAAAGTCCTAAGTCGGGATTCGAACCTCATAGTAGGCGCCCTTAGCGAAGCACTGAGCTATATTATGTGCGCTAATATAAATAAATAAATAAATTGAACGATTTATTTCGGGCACAAGGTCCCATATATAAAAATACACAAACAATTACAATTATGTATTTGAATAACTTTTGAATTTATATAATACTAGTTGACCCGGCGAACTTTGTTCCGCCTTAGACGCCATAAATGAGCAGATTTTTGATTTTATTAAGTTAATTGTTTTATTATATAAAGTTGTCAGGTTGATCTAGCTGACCCGATAGTTATGACTATGAATATTGAATTCGAATTGGTATAATTCATAAAAAGAGTGTTTTTTATTCTAATGCTTTATGGTATACAACATTCTTAGTTTTTTTATTTGTTTCTTAGATCCTTTAAATTAATTATTTTAAATGTATTGTTTATCAATAAAATAAGATTGACAGAAGAATCCGTTTTAAATGTCATTTTTTTTCTTCCTCTTTGACTTTTTTTTTTTCATCCTCTTTGACTATATTTTCAGCACGCATTCAGTCAATTCTATGTCAAATGCCTTAAGGTTACATTAAAGAAGTTTAATAATTTTATATGGCGGTTAAGTAATTTTTAATTTTCTAATTTTCCGCGATATTTCCTTATTTTTTTCTTTCATAAGAACCTTCTCCTGATAATAACGAACAGAATAAAAAAAGAATTAGCGAAATTGGTCCAGCCGTTCAGGCGTGATGCCGTGACCAAGGGAAATAGGGATTAATTTTTATACAGGGTGGCTCAAAGAGTGACGTCCAAAGGAAAATTTTTGATTCCTTAGGTCAAGGGGTAGCCAAATCACCCCCATGTATGTTCAGCGATTTTTAGTAGTTTAGGAGTTATGAATTTTTTTGCTAATTTTCTAAGAAAATTGACCTCAGTGGATTAATTATTTTTATTATTTTTTTGGATAACTTTTTTTTTTTTTTTTTGTGACATACTCTTAAATTGTTCTTTTAACCATAAAAGTTTCAGCTTCCTAGCTGTAATGTAAGTTAGTTATTTTTTTATCGAAAGTTCGAATTTTACGATCGAGCTAGTCTGCTCTGAATTTTCAACTTGAAATTAAAAATTGAAAAAGATAATCTCATGGTCCCTTATTAATTTTAAAAACTCCGCAAGGTTTCAAAATTACATAAAAATAAAAATAAACTATTGCTTAATGGGGTATTATTTGCAGAAAACAGCCTTCAAAGGTACTTGGGTGGAAATTACCTAATTAGTAAATTGTTTCAGAAAGTTGAAATATTCCTGTTATGTCATTACTAAGGACTAATTAAGTTAGAAAATGTATCAAATTAAAGGGAAAATAAAATTATTTACTAAAAAATATTATTTAAGTTACATTTTTGAATGAAAATTCTTAGTAAAATGTTTTAGTGTGAGTTGTAAGATTTATGAGACAATTGTATTATTAATAATAAGTAAATAAACTCGGATAATGCTTTTACACATTTACTCACAATAAATTTTCAAAATGGCGACCTCCCACAGCAATACACAACCTACATCTACGCAAGAAATTTTCTTTAAGTCACCTAAACGCTTCTCTGTTTCCTCTAACGACTTTTCCGGCCTCTCCAATTCGCTGTCTTAGCTTCTCTTCATTTAACGATTCTCGGGCGTAAGCTATGTCCTTGTAATAACCCCAAATAAAAAAATCAATCGGATTTAGGTCAGGCGATCGTGGAGGCCATCTGATTGGACCGTTTCGTCCGATCCACCTGTTGGGATACGTTTAATTCAAATGATTACGCACTTGTGCTGCGTAGTGGCATGGTGCACCGTCATTTTGGAAAACCATGTGTCTTCGTAAATCGAGGTTGACTTCCTCCAATAACAAGGGAAGATCATTTTCGAGAAACAATTTGTATGTCTCGCCATTGAGCCTCGGCGGCAATTCGAACGGCCCGATCATTTCTCCGTTCAGTATGCCTGACCACATGTTGACGCTAAAGCGATGCTGGAACCTAGTATCTCTGGTCAAGTGGGGATTCTCTACTGCCCAGTGGTGGGTGTTATGAATATTAAATATTCCTGTGCGCTCAAAACGCGACTCGTCAGTCCACAAAACTTTTTCGAAAAATCCCGGGTCGTCTCTCTCCATCCTTAACATAGTCTGGCAAAAATCAACTCTCTGTTGGTAATCAGCAGGCATTAGAGCTTGAACCCGTTGAATGTGATATGCATGGTACCCTTCGACTTTCAATATTCTTTGGATTGATGTTCTGGGGATGTTCAAATTGCGAGCCATTATTCTTGTATTTGTTGAAGGGTGCTCAGCTAATTCGTCCAATACGAGGTTTCGACGGCCCGGATCAACTATTGGGATACCTTCACGCCTGCCTTCTCGACCGGAATGTGGCCTGCCATCAAAGTGTTGTGTGTGTTAATAAAAACACGATGGTCGGGATACCTATTAGGCTGCGGTCCTCCACGGCGTTGAAGTTGCTCCCGATAAAGTCTTGCCGCTTCATGGCCGTTGCCTTGAGCAACTCCATAAAAGTAGTTCATACTCGTAATAATAATAATCTGTGACTTGAAAGAAAACCACGACACGACTATCGATTTTACAAATTCTGCTTGTCTTTTTATTTCCTTCAAATTTTATTTTTCTAGATAGTATTTCTGTCCATCAGTCATTGTTTGCCAGCCAGCACCTCAGCCAGCCAGCGTCATTGAACATAAAAGATCACAACACTTTCCAAGTCATCAAAATCCAAGTTGATAAAGCAAAGTCTTAAATACAAGCACAAGTAATCTAATTACAAAAAGAAGGCAGCAAGGTCCGTGGGCAAATCAAAGTTTGTTTTCGTGGTAAGATAATCACCAAGAAGCAAACAAACTGCTACCGGAAAAAAAACAGGGTAGCATGATCAACTCGCACTTTTAAATGAGGGTAGTTCAACATGGTCACCTTACCGCTCCAGTAAATTCGCGAATGCGACTCTCATGCAACTCAAAGTAATGTCTCGGAGTGGGTCATGCATTTATTATCTTAATGTTATGTCTATCAAAACCATACGTGCTTAGACTCAACTTTAAACATAGTTGCTATCTCCCTCACACCTCTTCTCCGCTAATTGACAATAAATTTAAGTAAACCAATAAAACGAACGAACTGCAATAAATGAACTTTTGTAAATTCCACCCAAGTACCTTTGAAGGCTGGTTTCTGCAAATAATACCCCATTAAGCAATAGTTTATTTTTATTTTTATGTAATTTTGAAACCTTGCGGAGTTTTTAAAATTAATAAGGGACCATGAGATTATCTTTTTCAATTTTTAATTTCAAGTTGAAAATTCAGAGCAGACTAGCTCGATCGTAAAATTCGAACTTTCGATAAAAAAATAACCAACTTACATTACAGCTAGGAAGCTGAAACTTTTATGGTTAAAAGAACAATTTAAGAGGATGTCACAAAAATAAAAAAAAATAAAAAAAAGTTATCCAAAAAAATAATAAAAAATAATTAATCCACTGAGGTCAATTTTCTTAGAAAATTAGCAAAAAAAATCATAACTCCTAAACTACTAAAAATCGCTGAACATACATGGGGGTGATTTGGCTACCCCTTGACCTAAGGAATCAAAATTTTTCCTTTGGACGTCACTCTTTGGGCCACCCTGTATATATAGATTTATGTGAATAAACATGTCAAAATACAATGTGATGTCACTTAAAACTAAGCTTAATGTACTCAAATAGTCCGCTCCTGGTCGATCTTGGACAGTTGAAATGAATTGAATTGAATTTCATTAAATTTAAGTCATAATACTGTCGGATCTATACCATGTACGCAGACGATACTTGCCTATTATAGGCGGATAAGGACTTAAAAATACATACAAACATACTATCACGCCTGTATCCCTAATGGGGTAGGCAGAGCGTGAACAACCCAAACAAATGTCGTTCCGCCACGTCTGACAAGTTTTGAGAGTTGTTTTAGATAGAACTGGATATTGCTGTAGTGACAGCCCATCGCCTTAATTAGAATTACCTTCGAATCCCTTAGCTGGTTTTTACAGCATGCCCGGGAGGAGACGCAGCTGGCACATTCTACGTTCTTCTGTCGCTCCCAGTCCAGCATGGAAGCTTAGCGTATCTTTAAAGAAAAACAAGTGGATACATTTTCGCAAAGATGGAGAAAAGTGAATTTAAAAACGATTGTGTTAAACATTGAAAACACTAAATGTACGCTTATTCGATCCCCAAATCTTGCACCAGCTAAGGAATTTGAGGATTTCAGTATATTGTAATTTAGGCGATGGGCTGACAACCTGTCACTACAGCAATATACCTAGAAATCTATCTTTAATAACCCTCAAAACTTAGTCAGACGTGGCGGAACGAACGTTGTTTAGGTCGTTTTCGCTCTGCCTACCCCATTAGGGATAAAGGCATGATTATATGTGGATGTATGTATATCTTGCGCCTGCGACCCGAATTGATGTTTACATAATGGTGGGATGGAGGTGGTGCAGGATTACAAATACTTATCTCTACATACATACATACATAAAATCACGCCTTTATCCCTTACGGGGTAGGCAGAGCGTAAAACGCCTCCTAAAAGGCGCTTTCGCCACGTCTGACATAAATTGAGGGCAATTTTAGTTGTCAGCCCATCGCCTAAATAACAATACACTGTAACCCTCGAATCCCTTTTGCTGACTTCTACAGCATGCCCGGGAGGAACGGCAACTGGAACATTCTATGTTTTTCTTTCTCTCCCAGTCCAGTATGGAAGATACTAATAATAATACTTATCTCTTATTATAGAAAGTCAGTTTTTGTGGAAAAAACATACGGGGTGTAAGGGACAGCGTCCCGCAAACTGATAGCGGTTGATCAGACCACAGAACAAAGCAACTATCAGCAGGTTGTTTATAACAGAAAACAAAAAAAATATTTGCTTTTCCATAGGGAAGGTCAATTTTCTTTTACATCTCCTGAAAGAATTTCCTAGTAATAGTTGTTCAGTGTTCTTGCCTGAGCAACCACTATCAGCGGGACGCTGTCCCTTACGCCCGGTATTGGTATCCTCTGTGATAAGTTAAGAGCAGTACGTAAAATTGCACCAACTTAGCTACGCGCTGGAAAAAAAAATGCCCCCCTTTCACTTGTATAAGAGGGGGTCCAAAAATTATATATTTTAATTGGTTTTTACATATCCTAATTTGCGTCATAAGTACCGAATTTCATGTTAATAGATGTCAAACAGTGTTTTTAACAGAGGCACAGCATACAGACGGACATACAGACAGACAGACATACTATGTATCATTTTTTACTATGCGCTGGTCACTAGTTCACTTATTTTTTATGGACTGGGAAGCTATTGCCAAACTTTTAAAACGTATCTAGATAAAATGAAATATTTACAAACGAGATTCATGAAACTTTTGGTAGACAAAGGAGTAAAAAGTCGCTGTAAAATTAGTAATTATGAGGAACTTTTCCTAGAATGTAAAATGCTGCCAGTTCATGAAAATATGTGCTGCTCACATTAGTAGAGCAGTTTACGATGAGTTTAAAAAGCAAAAAGTTAGGCAACAGAGAAAAGCGCAAAGCTTAACTTTAGTTTTGCTTAAATTTAAGGTGATTCCTAACGGCAAATGGTTGTTATATGAGCTTATTTCTCAACAAATAATTGGAAAATTCTATAAAAATAATCATCTAAGAAATTATTTCATGGCCTGCAATTGCAACATTCAAAAATATTCTAGTTCATAAATAAGTATGCTAAAAAATCTTAAATCTCAAATCTTTAAGTAAAGATGTTTTTATCAGTAAATTTGATATTCCTTCATTAGGAGCGCTTTCACGGTTCTTTCGGGAAAATATCTGTAATATGATTATCTGAAATCACAACATAGGTTTTTATAAATCCAACTCGTAGTCTGTATGGAATTAGCTTTTTTGTGCGTTTTTCGGTCATTTTTGACGCGGCTACGGACGCTCTGCCTACCCCAATTGGGATGAAGGCGTGATTATATGTTGTATGTATGTTACGGACGCTACCGCCACGCCGTAGCGCGCGCTGATTTGAACTATATTCTAAGGCATTACGGGCGACGGATGCATGTCTTGAAATCTACCTGCTCATCTGCCGTTGGGATACACCTTTATAACTATTTTGGTCAAAGGTGCAGAAAATATCTGGTCCCTAATCTAATGAATGACTTACGATTAGAATTGAAAAATTGTGTAACGAAAGGGTCGTTTAAGAACATAGTTGTAAAACATTTGTTGGAAAAGATAATTCAAAACTTGTGTACTAAAGAGTAATGTGTTGATTGCAGTTCGATTGTTATTTTGAACGGAATAATTACCGCGTTTATATTTATTGTTACGTCGACATTTCAAATCAGTTACATTGTTCATGGTTAAGAATAGGAAATAACCGCGAAAACCTCATAATATGTGTTGTCTATTTCATTCAACATCTGGACATGGGCCTCCCCAAATTGGGGGTTGCCATACCAACCACGGTTGGCAGGCGGGTTTTTGAGCGCTGTAGAAGTTTTCCATTCACAGGGAACGCTGCTGCCCATTCCCTGGATTTATCCCTTAGTCGCCATTTTACGACACCGACGGTAAGTTATGGGTGATGCTATTCTAACCCGGCATCACACGGGGAATATTATATTATTTCATACATACATATAATCATGCCTTTATCCCTAATGTGGTAGGCAAAGCGTAAACGTTCTATACAAAGGTCTTTCCGCCACGTCTGACAAAGTTTTGAGGGTTATTTAAGATATATTTGTAGGTATATTGCTGTAGTGACAGGTTGGCAGCCCATCGCCTATATTACAATATACTGAAACCCTTGGATCCCTTAGCTGGTTTTTACAGCATGCTCGGGAGGAAATGCAGCTGACACATTCTATGTTTTTCTCTTGCTCCCAGGCCAGCATGGAAGTATTTCAATTCAGTTTTAATCATAAAATATCAAATACCTTATTTTTAGTATAGCTTATTGTTGTTTATTATCTTAATTATCTATCTGTTTAGAACCTTATTTAAACCCCATATAGGAGTGTTTAATGCTGCCGACAATCTTTAAATAAGTTCGGTAGATGCACAAAAATTCGATCATAAGGTTTAAAAAATCAACATAAATATTTTTTTGTCAATGTTCAATCAGATTTTGGTTCTGCTCAGCTCCTCTATCAGTCCTTCCATACAAAGGTTGAATACCTCTGCCCCCTGCCTGCCTCACCGCACAGTTTAGTTTATATGATTCTGAAAAAGTATCACCCCGACGCACAGTATTGGTTTAGCCCCCGTACCACAGTTTAGTTTATATGATTCTGAAAAAGTATCACCCCGAGACGCACAGTATTGGTTTAGCCCCCGTACCACAGTTTAGTTTATATGACTCTGAAAAAGTATCACCCCGACGCACAGTATTGGTTTAGACCCCGTACCAGTATCTCAATAGATTGGCGACATCTTTGGCTACTTTCGTATCGTTAAGCTTCCCCATATAGTGTGAAAAGCGTGGCTGAGATCATAGGCTCGTATTTGTAACGCTATCTCAAGATTGAGAGCAATATTAAGTATGGATTTGACAAGCCATTTTGTAGTGAAATGACATTTCTGATACGAACTCAAACTGGCTGTCAATCTCAAGTGCGGATTATAAATACGGGCGTAAGTAGCACGCGTATAGGGTAGTATGTTTTGATAGGTATTGCTTAACTGCCTCCGTGGCTTAGTGGCTAGTGCCATGGACTCCTGATTCGGAGGTCCTGGGTTCGAATCCCAGGGGGGAAACACAAAGTTGATATTTGAGAATTTATCACTTAGCGAATTTTTCCTCAGTTTGGTTAGGACATTGCAGGCTGAATCACCTGATTGTCCGAAAAAGAAAAAGATTTCGTGCTTCGGAGGGCACGTTAAGCCGTCGGTCCCGGTCGCTGTCTTTGATAGTGGTCGTTACTCAAACCATGTCAGAGGCCTAATAGTTGTGCTACTAGGCGGTTTAAAAACTCTGACACCAGGGTTCATCGGGTCGATAGACTCGATACCCACTCGACAGAAGAAGAAGGTATTGCTTTACGGTGTTTTTCAGTGCAAATATCGCCATGTCAGTTGAGTGACCGTCACAAATTTTAATATTTCGAGTCAATAGTCATAGTACAGGCACATAATATATAATAGTACTACATGGTATAGCGGTACTTGCATGCTGGTCTGGGAGCGAGAGAAAAGCATAGAATGTGCCAGCTGCATTTCCTCCCGGGCATGCTGTAAGATCCAGCTAAGGGATCCGAGGGTTTCAGTATATTGTAATATAGGCGATGGGCTGACAACCTGTCACTACAGCAATATACCTAGAATTCTATCTTAAATAACCCTCAAAACTTTGTCAGACGTGGCGGAACAACTTTTGTTTAGGTCGTTTACGCTCTGCCTACCCCATTAGGGATAAAGGCGTGATTGTATGTATGTATGTATGGTATAGGGGTAGGCAACCTTTTGTATGTTGCAGTTGCGGGTTAGATTTGAGGATATTAATGAAGTCTTTAATACCGTAGATATTAGTCGTTAAGCCGTATCAAAGGCCAGTGCTAAGCATTAGCGGCTTGAAAACTCTGACCTAATCTAGGATTAGGTCTGGTTTTCCTTCTGGGTTGCGGAGGTCAGATGGCAGTTGCTCTGTGTAAAAACCACTACCCTTGTCCAATCCCCTAGATTAGGTAGCCGACCCCGTGAGATACGGAATAAGGCCAGGGAGATGATGCGGGCCGTATAATCATGCATACAATGATGATGAAGATGATGATGTCCTCCCAGACGTATCCGTTGACGGCGACACCCTTAGCTTATGCTAGCCTGGGACCTTGCATGGGCGCGAGCATGACTAGCAAATACAATAAGAACTATACAGTGCCGGCGATTGGCTACCGGGGATTTTCAACAGAGTACCCCCAAATCATTTGCAATTGCGTTTTAATGTAGTACGTGTAAGAAGTGGGGGTGATCCCGTACGATGCGCACTACGCACGCATATCTATGGTAAAAGTATCGCGAGCGAAGCGTACGCGAATATTTTTGTTACAAATAGGCAAAAAACAGTCTTGACAGACCTTGTCAAAGATTGCAATTACGTTTTTGTGATGACAAGAGAACTTTACTGGATTTGCACGCATTTTCAAATCCTTCCGCGGGCCGGATGAAATGCCTTGGTCGACCGGATTCGGCCTTCGCGCCGGGGTTGCCCATATGTGTCATAGCATAGTAGAACTAATTTTCCGATCTGTTATATTATATGTGTTTATCAAATAAGTCGTCAGTACATATGTTTTAAAATAATATCCTTCTTTTGTGTAGTAAAACACCAGATTATATCTAAAACAAGGTAGGGGTGCCATTCAACGCCCGGCTCTCAATAACGCCCAGTAGGCGAAAAACACTCTAAAATTGTTTTCCTTCGCGATATGCATAAAGCACGCAGAATAAGCTAATAAGCAGTTATGCAACGCAGAGAAATTCACGCCGACGTCACAGTAAAATATCTTCGATGTAAAAGTGTCAGTTATAAAGTTTGTTTCCGAACGTTTCCCTGTCTGTCAATGTTGGCAGTACGTACGAGTACACATAGATATTTTGCCCGCGAGCCGGTTACACCGTCGCACCAACCAATCCTGTGGCTCTTCCATCAACACGCCAGCACCAGACGGAACGCACGTTTGTTTGTCTCCCGATCTGCCGCGCTCTCCATTGATGTGCATTTTATGTGACTCTTGTGAACGTTTATCTTATTAGAATACACCAGTGCTTCCATGCTGGCCTGGGAGCGAGAGAAAAACGTAGAATGTGCCAGCTGCATTTGGCATGCTGTAAAAATCAGCAAAGGGATCGGAGGGTTTCAGTATATAGCAATTTAGGCGATGGGCTGTCAACATGTCATTAGCAATATACCTACAAAACTATCTTATGTAACCCAAAAAATTTACAGATGTGTCGGAACGACCTTTGTTGAGGTCGTTTACGCTCTACTTACCCCTTTAGGGATAAAGGCGTGACTATATGTATGTATGTAATACACCAGTGTCAAACGTAATCAAACTTCCACTTCCTATAATGTTAATTAAAAGTAGAAATGTTGTTTTATGTATGTTTAGCTTTATTTTACTACTTTATAGTATAACTATTGAATTAAATCTGGTGTTTTAGTACATTAATGCAGGTTTTCATATCAAAGATACAGTTTTAAAAATGATTCAACATTTCTACAATTTTTTGTGAGAGCCCGATGGTGTAGTGGATAGGGCCGCTGCCTCCTGAGCTGGGAGGTCGTGGTTCGAATCCCACCACGTACCAATGTGTTTTTTAGAATTTCATATGTACGTTTATTCGGTGCTTTTTCCGTGCTTCGGAAGGCACGTTAAGCCGTTGGTCCCGGTTAATATCGTTTAATACCGTAGATATTAGTCGTTAAGCCATATCAGAGGCCAGTGCTAAGCATTGGCGGCTTGAAAACTCTGATCTAATCTAGGATTGGGTCTGGTTTCCCTTCTGGGTTGCGGAGGTCAGATGGCAGTCGCTCTGTGTAAAAACCAGTACCTTCGTTAAATCCCCTAGATTAGGAAGCCGACCCCGTGAGATACGTGATAAGGCTAGGGAGATGGTGTTCTATAAACCAGAATTGGTGAAAAATAAAAAATAGTAAAAGCCATATCATCTCTTATATTAGTGTCCGTAGTCTCGAAGGCCATGGTCTATACGACACAAAATAACGTTGTGAATTCGTAAATATTGCGTAGAAAAAGGGTCGTAAACACCGTAACATTGTGTCTTTTACTATGAAAATACATATAAATAATCTTTGTTAATACTATGGCAATATGTAGTAAAAGCCTTGTTCAGTAAAATATGTCTTTTACTACATACGTTTTAATATTTTACTACAAAAACGTGGGTTTACAAAGCAAGAAAAACAGTGTGTTGTAAAAGCCATTTCTTGCGAATTTAATACTTTTAAATATACAGATCGATAGAGCGCGCTAAACTGAGTATAAAACCGTTAAAATCACCAGATAATATGGAAGAAAGCGTTGAGCCGCCGGTCTCGGTTGCTCTTAGGTTGTCATTTAGCTGACCACACAGGCTGACGAGATGTCGGATTGCGGTTCGTCTGTGCGGATGAACGCTAACGCAATTTGCCTCCGCTCGCGTTGAAATGTTGGTGCGCGCACCCAAATGTAATTAAGTCGAGCTCACCTAGCCGCCACGCTATTTTGGGCAATTTGGAAGTTATGCATGTGCAGGGTATTTTGCTCTAATACGGCTAAATTTGTGCAATACAGTATGCTGCAAATAACGCCAAAAATTCCGAACTCCAACATCCAAAGTAAAAGTATTCCTCCAGCGCTAACTTGTTGTATAATAATCCACGTATTATTTTGTAAAAAGTTACAGCATCTTGTGCGTTGTGAAAAGGGAAAAGGGTATTTTATACAAAGAATGATGGGCACAGATGTATGGGCCGTGCAACCAGCAGCTTCAGCACTGAAACTATTATTGTTTTGTTGCTAACACAGTATGGTAGCTCTCTGCCAATGCGCATCAAAATCTGTCTTCTCATTTTTGATATATTCCATAGAGCTCCCATTTCATACAAATCGCTAGCGATGGAAGGTCAGGTTAGATTGTTTCTTTTCCTCCACTGATGAAACTAGTGTGGGTCGAAAAAACTGTCAAATCTGTGAATATTTTGTTCAGGCGCTGAAAAATTCGTCACGGTGATCATCAGATAAAAAAATATTTTTTTGGGTGTTTATTCTCCAGTAATGAAAATATCCCGTGTCTATCACACAACACCTATGTCACAACCCTCTATTACCCACTCTCCTGCATAAGACCTTAAGGAGAAGGGGGTGACTGAAAATCAGCGCTACGTAGTGTCGTGCAGCGACTCTACGCATGCATAAAGCTGAGTCACTCCCTTTTGCCTGATTTGATAGTTTTAAGTTAGGTTAAGTCTGAAATGTATTTGGTTTTTTTTTATAAGGCAATAATTTATTTTTTATCTTTTATCTTTATCATTCTTTGAGGAAATTAACCTCTTTTCCCTTTTTCACCTATTTAGGGAGAGAATTATCAAAAATGCTGATACACGTGTCCATTATTTTCCAATCATTGACCTAAATACAAAATTGGAAGATCCTAACTTTAAAATCAAATAATCCGGCAGTAAGGAATTTTATTTTAGATTATCGCGTATTTTCTAGCCTCCGTAACTTTTAAGTATTGACGCATCTTCTTCTGTCGAGTGGGTATCGAGTCTATGGACCCGATGAACCCTGGTGTCTTAGTTTTTAAAGCGCCTAGTAGCACAACTCTCAGGCCTCTGACATTGTTTGAGTAACGACCACTATCAAAGATAGCGACCAGGACCAACGGCTTAACGTGCCCTCCGAAGCACGAAATCTTTTTCTTTTCGGGCAATCAGGTGATTCAGCCTGCAATGTCCTAACCAAACAGGAAAAAATCACAAAGTGATAAATTCTCAAACATCAACTTTGTGTTTCCCCCTGGGAATCGAACCCAGGACCTCCGGATCGGGAGTCCATGGCACTAGACCACGGAGGCAGTTTTGACTAGCGTCAAATAAAGTCAAGTACTACAGTTTTGTTTGCAAATCACATGGTTTTGAAATACTAAGAAAATCCATAACATTTCCCCTCCCCTCCCTTCCCCCCAAACCCGACACACAATATGCTGTAACTTTTTACAAAAAAAATACGTTGACTATACGTATAAAATAATTTGGCGCTGAAGGATTTTTTACTTGGAATGATAGGGTCTCAGATCATTTGCACCTTACTGATAGAGAAAGAGGCCGGATAAACCCGGCATTGGAAGCATGTGGGCACTAATGATGAGCTAAATTGCTTTATTAAATCAATTTGTGTATTTATGTAATTTTTTTAAATAACTCAAGTTCAGTGTTCATTTTTTTCAGTGTGGGCGCCAAGTTGGCACAGACTGCGGGGAAGGCTGCGACCGCGATCAGAAGTGGGACCCGAGCGTGAGCGCGAGCACGCCGGAGCTGTGTGTAGGTGGCCGAGTGCGACGTCTGCGCGACAAGCTAGCGCCGGACCGTGAGCGGGAACCGCGCCGCACGCCACGAGACGGCCACTCCGCCTCCGAGTCCAACCTGGTTAGTACATCATCAGACACGGGAGAGCTGTGTATCGAGAGCCGCAAGCCACGAGACGGCCACTCCACCTCCGAGTCCAACCTGGTTAGTACATCATCAGACACGGGAGAGCTGTGTATCGAGAGCCGCACGCCACGAGACGGCCACTCCGCCTCCGAGTCCAACCTGGTTAGTACATCATCAGACACGGGAGAGCTGTGTATCGAGAGCCGCACGCCACGAGACGGCCACTCCGCCTCCGAGTCCAACCTGGTTAGTACATCATCAGACACGGGAGAGCTGTGTATCGATAGCCGCACGCCACGAGACGGCCACTCCGCCTCCGAGTCCAACCTGGTTAGTGCATCATCAGACACGGGTGAGCTGTGTATCGAGAGCTGCACGCCACGAGACGGCCACTCTGCCTCCGAGTCCAACCTGGTTAGTACATCATCAGACACGGGAGAGCTGTGTATCGAGAGCTGCACGCCACGAAACGGCCACTCCGCCTCCGAGTCCAACCTGGTTAGTACATCATCAGACACGGGAGAGCTGTCTACCGAGAGCCGCACGCCACGAGACGGCCACTCCGCCTCCGAGTCCAACCTGGTTAGTACATCATCAGACACGGGAGAGCTGTGTATCGAGAGCCGCACGCCACGAGACGGCCACTCCGCCTCCGAGTCCAACCTGGTTAGTACATCATCAGACACGGGAGAGCTGTGTATCGAGAGCTGCACGCCACGAGACAGCCACTCCGCCTCCTAGTCCAACCTGGTTAGTACATCATCAGACACGGGAGAGCTGTGTATCGAGAGCTGCACGCCACGAGACGGCAACTCCGCCTCCGAGTACAACCTGGTTAGTACATCATCAGACACGGGAGAGCTGTGTATCGAGAGCTGCACGCCACGAGACGGCAACTCCGCCTCCGAGTACAACCTGGTTAGTACATCATCAGACACGGGAGAGCTGTGTATCGAGAGCTGCACGCCACGAGACTGCCACTCCGCCTCCGAGTCCAACCTGGTTAGTACATCATCAGACACGGGAGAGCTGTGTATCGAGAGCTGCACGCCACGAGACGGCCACTCCGCCTTCGAGTCCAACCTGGTTAGTACATCATCAGACACGGGAGAGCTGTGTATCGAGAGCTGCACGCCACGAGACGGCAACTCCGCCTCCGAGTCCAACCTGGTTAGTACATCATCAGACACGGGAGAGCTGTGTATCGAGAGCTGCACGCCACGAGACGGCAACTCCGCCTCCGAGTCCAACCTGGTTAGTACATCATCAGACACGGGAGAGCTGTGTATCGAGAGCTGCACGCCACGAGACGGCAACTCCGCCTCCGAGTCCAACCTGGTTAGTACATCATCAGACACGGGAGAGCTGTGTATCGAGAGCCGCACGCCACGAGACGGCAACTCCGCCTCCGAGTCCAAC
Source organism: Scrobipalpa costella (assembly GCA_949820665.1). Taxonomy (NCBI): domain Eukaryota; kingdom Metazoa; phylum Arthropoda; class Insecta; order Lepidoptera; family Gelechiidae; genus Scrobipalpa; species Scrobipalpa costella. The sequence goes on from OX463295.1 coordinate 38,049,461, forward strand.
CTGGTTAGTACATCATCAGACACGGGAGAGCTGTGTATCGAGAGCCGCACGCCACGAGACGGCAACTCCGCCTCCGAGTACAACCTGGTTAGTACATCATCAGACACGGGAGAGCTGTGTATCGAGAGCCGCACGCCACGAGACGGCAACTCCGCCTCCGAGTACAACCTGGTTAGTACATCATCAGACACGGGAGAGCTGTGTATCGAGAGCCGCACGCCACGAGACGGCAACTCCGCCTCCGAGTCCAATCTGGTTAGTACATCATCAGACACGGGAGAGCTGTGCGAGGGCGCGAAAAGCTACCTATTTTCATACATTGTTCCTTCCCCGGTAACCGGAATCGTGGCCGTGGAAAAACGCCCAATGGATCATACCTGCAAGGGTATGATGCGCACTGTAGACTTCGTTTTGTCTACGCGTTATCTCTTTCGTTGCGCACTTCACACTGGTAAAGGATATGCATTTAATTAGAGTAAAGTATGCAACGCGTGTAGACAAATCGAAGTCTACAGCGCGCATTATAGGCCTGCAGGAAAACATTGTTAAATCACTAATACAATAGCAGTCTGTTACCAAGCTGTCCACTTGAAAATATCACTGATATTTATTTCTACTTTAGCTGTAATCTATTTTAGAGATCATACTGTCTAAATTTCTTCCATGCTGGACTGGGAGCGAGAGAAAAACATAAAATGTGCCAGCTGCATGTCCTCCCGGGGATGCTGTAAAACCAGCTAAGGGATCCGAGGGTTTCTGTATATTGCACATTAGGCGATGAGCTGACAACCTGTCAGTACAGCAATATACGTACAAATATATCTTAAGGTGCTTCCTGCCGGCAGATGAGCAGGTTGATTTCAAGTTATGCAACCATCGCCCGTAATACCTTAGAATATCGTTCAAATCAGCGCGCGCTACGGCGTAGTGGTTACGTCCGTGACCGCGTCAAAAATGTGCGAAATACGCACAAAAAAGCTAATTCCATTAAAACTGCGACTTGTATTGAAGAAAGCTATGTTGCGATTTTATATAATGATAATACGGATATTTTTTCGAAGGAACCGTGAAAGCGCTCCTAATAGTTTAGAAGGAATATCCAATTTACTAATAAAAACAGCTTTATTTCCAGATTTTTTTAGCATATTTATTTATGAAATGGAATATACTTAAATGTTGCAATTGCAGGCCATGAACTAATTTCTTAGATGTATATTTTTGTAGAATTTACCAATGATTCATTTAGGAGAAATAAGCTGTTAGAAAAAACCTTTTTCCGTTAGGAATCACCTTAAATAACCCTCAAAACTTTGCCAGCCGTGGCGGAACAACCATTGTTTAGGTCATTCACGCTCTGCCTACCCCATTAGGGATAAAGGCGAATGTATGTACCTTCTCAAAGTCTGTTTCTGTATTCTAGTCGGCAAGGCAGAATGATTCTTCAGCCGAGGACCAAATACCTATAGAGCCGAAGTCGATAGCCGGAGGAGACGAACAGCCACAAGATTCGGCGACCATGCAGCGTTGCACGAGTCCTGCTGTGAAACAGCATGGCTCCCAGTCACCGGTAAGAATCTCTCTCTCGCCGGTAAAAATCCTCAAAAATATGTTAAACTAGAGGCGATGTCATTATTGACTTGAATTCTAATTTAGACTTTGCAAGCCCTGCGTAGTTCTTAACTACACGGCTAGATGTCGCTCACGTCGCTATGACGTGTTCATAAGAAAGACTGACAATTCGCCACTCCCGCTACCGTTTCGGCTTAGTGGTAGAGCGATGGACCGGCATTCAAGAGACTCAGGTTAGAATCCTGCCCGAAACGATTTTTATTCTTAGTCGTGTCTTTGTAGAATTGCTACCAGTGATACTTTGTTTAAAACATGACCTTTTTTGTAATGAGTTTCGTAAAAACTTTTATATTAAACGATAGTTTTGTCACTAAATCTCATCTAAAACCAGTATTTTGTTTAATATTCATGTTTATGTTAAAAGGCTGGTCCCCGAATAGGTTATTTTGTTTAGGTTTTTGTTTCTTTATTGCATTTGTAATGTTCATAATAATAATTCAAAAATATAATGAAAATAATGACGTCAGTAATTCTACTGTAGTATATAAAAAACAATGGCGCCGGTTCTTTAGTAGACACACTTATATTATTTTATTTTGATTCTGTCACTTTCTAAATTTAAATAAAAAAAGAGGACAGCAGCAACTCACCAGCTGAAAATTCTGCCAAAGTATATTAGCTTATTTTAGGCGTCTAACGTCACTTTGACAGGATTACAATCAGATTTCTTCCATGCTGGACTGGGAGAGATAGAAAAACAGAATGTTCCAGCTGCCCTTCCTCCCGGGCATGCTGTTGAAGTCAGCAAAAGGGACTCGAGGGTTACAGTGTATTGTAATTTAGGCGATGGGCTGACAACCTGTCACTAAAGCAATACATATTACAATATAAAATTGCTCTCAATTTTTGTCAGACGTGGCGAAAGCGCCTTTTGCGAGGCGTTAAACGCTCTGCCTACCCCGTAAGGGATAAAGGCGTGATTATATGTATGTATGTATATTATACTGGTGTACGAGTTTTTAAACCGCCCAATAGCACAGCTAAAAGGCCTCTGACATGGGTTGTGTATTGATCACTATCAAAACAGCGACCGAAAGAAGCACGGTATCTTTTTTGTACCATTTCCATTATTTACTTCCATGCTGGCCTGGGAGCGAGAGAAAAAACAAAGAATGTGTCAGCTGCATCTCCTCCCGGGCATGCTGTAAAAACCACTTACTGTCACTACAGCAATATACCTACAAATCTATCTTAAATAATCCACAAAACTTTGTCAGACGTGGCGGAACGACCTTTCTTAAGGTCGTTTACGATCTGCCTACCCCATTAGGGATGAAGGCGTGATTATATGTATGTATGCATGTATTTATTTTACCTGGGTAAGTTTACCGTTTAACATCACCAGTTACCAGTCGCTATGACGTCATACCAGCCGCGCAAGCCACACCGGTATGAGAAAGGAAAGTGCTGCTTCGCGACCACTTTAAAGGTACTTCCTCGTAAATATTTAAAGTTTTTAATACTCAAAGTGAGACAAAATAAAGATTTTAATAACGGGCACTCACTTTGGAATATAAGTCGCGTACTTCACGATATGTTCCATTGACGGGACAGTACGCAACTTATATTCCAAAGTGAGTGCCTGTTGTTAACTGCTTCCGTGGTCTAGTGGCTAGAGCCATGGACTCCCGATCCCAGGGGGGAAACACAAAGTTGATATTTGAGAATTTATCACTTTGTGAATTTTTCCCCAGTTTGGTTAGGACATTACAATACAATACAAAATTCTTTATTGCACAAAGAATTTTCATTGCAGGCTGAATCACCTGATTGTCCGAAAAGAAAAAGATTTCGTGCTTCGGAGGGCACGTTAAGCCGTCGGTACCGGTCGCTGTCTTTGATAGTGGTCGTTACTTAAAACCATGTCAGAGGCCTGATAGTTGTGCTACTAGGCGGTTTAAAAACTCTGACACCAGGGTTCATCGGGTCGAAAGACTCGATACCCACTCGACAGAAGAAGAAGAAGCCTGTTATTAAAATCTTTATTTAGAATGTCTCACTTAAGTTTAAATTGTTTGAGTACTTCTTCTGTCTGCTATTGATTAACTAGTTAACGGTTTTGACGCCAGTAGAGAATAATCCAGCTATAAGTATTTCCAACTCAGATTAAGAATAAAGGTAAACAAAATTTCATGTCTTTTTATTTAAAAACACATTTCAAAAATAAATGATAAGTGTTGGCAAATTGGTTAAATTACTAAAACTACTACCTCATTATGTTGAAAGACATAAAACTTTGTTTTTCTTTATTCTAAAACTAAGTTGGAGTTACATAGGTCCTGTCTCGCCTACCGTTATATGTCCCTTAATGTGACGTATGTTACGTTACGTATAATCATAATTACTAACCTTAAAAGAGTGTTTATAAAAAAACACGTGGAATGGTTGGATATTCAAGATGAATGTCCTAGACCATAACGAAAATACATTGTTCTAGGAGGTGTCATTCTTCTTAGCGAGTTGATTCTCGAGTCAAACTACCCGATGAACCCTGGTGTCAAGAGTTTTTAAACCCCCCAATAGCACAGCTATTAGTCCTCTGACATGGTTTGAAAATTTTTTTTTTCAAAAGCTTATTTCTCCTAAATTATTAATTGGAAAATTCTAAAAAGTGAACAGTTCATGGCCTGTATTTGCAACATTTAAAAATATTAATAAATAAGTATGCTAAAAAATCTGGAAGGTATGACAACATAATGAGGTAGTAGTTTTTGTAATTTAACCAATTTGCCAACACTTATCACTTATTTTTGAAATGTGTTTTTAAATAAAAAGATATGAAATTTTGTTTACCTTTATTCTTAATCTGAGTTGGAAATACTTATAGCTGGATTATTCTCTACTGGCGTCAAAACCGTTAACTAGTTTATCAATAGCAGACAGAAGAAGTACTCAAACAATTTAAACTTAAGTGAGACATTCTAAATAAAGATTTTAATAACAGGCTTCTTCTTCTTCTTCTGTCGAGTGGGTATCGAGTCTTTCGACCCGATGAACCCTGGTGTCAAGAGTTTTTAAACCCCCCAATAGCACAGCTATTAGTCCTCTGACATGGTTTGAATAACGACCACTATCGAAGACAGCGATCGGGACCGACGGCTTAAAGTGCCCTCCGAAGCACGGAATCCTTTTTATTTGCGGACAATCAGCCTGCGAAGTCCTAACCAAACTGGGGAAAACCTCACAAAGTGATAAATTGGCAAATATCAACTTTGTCCCCCTCCCTGGGAATTAAACCCAGGACCTCCGGATTGTAAGCCCATAGCTCTGACTACTAGACCACTGCGGCAGTTAATTATATTTGCGAATATTTGCGATATTATGGTTAATTATATGACCTACATTACACTAGGAAACTATTTGTTTTCAATTTCAATTACAAACTTGATGGTGCTGCGCTTTCGAGGCTAACAATCATAGCGCTAGGGGTGATCCTAGACAGCATGTTCGGCTTCATATAGACACAGCACTTGCCAACAGCAGACAGCCCTCATCACCTGTCAGCAGCAGCCACAGGCGTGTTAACTGCAGGCGTTGCCAGTGGTTCGAGCAGCATTTGGATAATTTGAAATCAAGTGTTATTCATAATGAAAACTAATCGGCTTTCTTGTTTGTATCGAAAGGAGAGTTAGCCTTCGACGTGTCTATCCTATATGAGGATCTTCATCAACGAAGAAGGCTAACCCTCATTTCGATACAAACAAGGAAGCCGATCAGTTATCATTATAAAATTTGAAATTAATCTCCTTACGGAGATTCCTCCCGGAAAATGGTTTTTTTTCAAAAGCTTCATCATCTCCCTAGCCTTATCCCGTATCTCACGGGGTCGGCTTCCTAATCTTGGGGATTGAACGAGGGTACTGGTTTTTACACAGAGCGACTGCCATCTGACCTCCGCAACCCAGAAGGGAAACCAGACCCAATCCTAGATTAGGTCAGAGTTTTCAAGCCACCAATGCTTAGCACTGGCCTCTGATATGGCTTAACGACTAATATCTACGGTAATCAACTATATTAGAAGGGACCAACGGCTTAACGTGCCTTCCAAAGCACGGAAAAAGCACCGAATAAACGTACATATGAAATTCGAAAACCGAAATACAAATTGGTACGTGGTGGGATTCGAACCACGACCTCCCGCTCAGGAAGCAGCGGCCCTATCCACTACACCATCGGGCTCTCTCCACTACACCATCGGGCTCTCTCTCTGATTTTTTTCAAAAGCTTATTTCTCCTAAATTGGAAAATTCTAAAAAGTAAACAGTTCATGGCCTGTATTTGCAACATTTAAAAATATTCATAAATAAGTATGCTAAAAAATCTGGAAGGAAATCTGTTTATATCAGTAAATTTGATATTCCTTCTAAACTATCAAGAGCGCTTTCACGGTTCCTTCGGGAAATTATCGGTACTAAGATTATCTAAAATCGCAACATAACTTTTACAATTTTTTAAGGCATTACGGGCGATGGTTGCATATCTTGAAATCTACCTGTTCATGTGCTGGGTTCACCTTAAATTATAATTTTATGGTTTATTGTTAATTTAATCAAATGATTATTTTCTTTTACAGAAGTCGAGGTCATGTAAGTAAACTTTGGTTATTATTATCTAGCTATGTTATCGATACTGATTAATAACTGTCGTAATGAATTCAAATAATAAATTAGACACAGTGTAGGTATACAATATCGCAGATACTTATTCTTGCTCAATGCAATGAGACACGTTGGTGGTTTCTATGACTGCTGAGCTACGATTCAACGAAAATTGCTTCTAATACAAGTAAAACAACTTTGAAACATAAAATGTAGTATTTCTATTCCTATTACTTTTTATCGGGCCTCGATTTTTTTTTGCCCGCTCCGTAATTGCCAAGTCACCATTGTAGTTTAACTGAAAATATAGAGACTACGGAGATCAATGAATAAATGACCGTCAAAGAGAACGCAATTGACTTGGATCACCATTAGATCTCACTACTCTTTACGAGTGAAAGAGCGCGACGCTTGGCAGAAACTTTACATAGAATGTTTTTGATTGGTAAGATGTTTAGATGCAAATATCTCTTTTCGTTGCGGAGATATTTGCATCGAAACATCTTACCCCAGCACTCTGAACCTTCCGTCCCGACTGTATTTATTGTTTTGTGGTCCATGTTCACATTAAATTCAAAAAATATTCTACGGGGTGCATGTTAAAGTATTTTTTTATGCACTGCGATAGGTGCCATGGACTGTCAAGGGATGCAGGCGGTGTCACCAGTAGACTCGGAGTCAGCACTGCTGCGTCAGGTGCGGGACATCCATAACGACATGAGATCCAGCGCGCGCATCATCAAGGATTCGCGGGCGAGACTCGTCGAGCTACAGAAGGTAATCAGTAGACTCGGAGCCGGCACTGCTGCGACATCCACAACGACATGAGGTCCAGCGCGCGCATCATCAAGGACTCGCCGTTGAGCTACAGAAGGTAATCAGAAGACTTGGAGCCGGCACTGCTGCGTCAGGTGCGGGACATCCACAACGACATGAGGTCAAGCGCGCGCATCATCAAGGACTCGCGGGCGAGACTCGTTGAGCTACAGAAGGTAATCAGTAAACTCGGAGCCGGCACTGCTGCGTCAGGTGCGGGACATCCACAACGGCATGAGGTCCAGCGCGCGCATCATCAAGGACTCACGGGCGTGACTCGTTGAGCTACAGAAGGCGGTCTTATCGAGTTGACAAACGACCCGATAAACTCACAAGCTGAATCCAATGGTTCTAGCCAATTACTTCTCACGGTCTAACGTTGGCACGGTACGCCGAAGGTTGTGGGTTCAAGAAAAAGCTAATATTTGATTTCACTTCCTGAAAAATCAATCATGCTCAGAATAAAAAAAAATTGCAACCGCTATCAGTTTGCGGGACGCTGTCCCTTACACCCCCTTACACCCCATTTCGAAAATTTTATTTGTGTACATTTTTTACGTCACTGTCACAGAAATCGCATATGAGCGACCTGGACGTGAAGGAGCTGAGCGACCGCCACGAGTTGCTACTGCGTGAGATGGAGCGCTTCGACCGCCTCACGCGCAACGTGCAGCGCCTCGTGGACCACGAGGTCGTGGCTCTGCGTAAAGTGCGCGACACTCCGCGCGCCACCCCTATGCTCCTCCCGCCCAGCCAAGGATACGGTGAGTAAGGGCGTTCGTGCAGGGCGCCTCACGCGCCACGTGCAGCGCCTCGTGTATCACGAGGTCGTGGCTCTGCATAAAGTGCGCGACACTCCGCGCGCCACCCCTATGCTCCTCCCGCCCAGCTAAGGATACGGTGAGTAAGGGCGTTCGTGCAGGGCGCCTCACGCGCCACGTGCAGCGCCTCGTGGACCACGAGGTCGTGGCTCTGCATAAAGTGCGCGAAACTCCGCGCGCTAGCTCTATGCTCCTCCCGCCCAGCCAAGGATACGGTGAGTAAGGGCGTTCGTGCAGGGCGCCTCACGCGCCACGTGCAGCGCCTCGTGGACCACGAGGTTGTGGCTCTGCATAAAGTGCGCGACACTCCGCGCGCCACCCCTATGCTCCTCCCGCCCAGCCAAGGATACGGTGAGTAAGGACGTTCGTGCAGGGCGCCTCACGCGCCACGTGCAGCGCCTCGTGGACCACGAGGTCGTGGCTCTGCATAAAGTGCGCGACACTCCGCGCGCCAGCTCTATGCTCCTCCCGCCCAGCCAAGGATACGGTGAGTAAGGGCGTTCGTGCAGTGTGTACTAGATTGCGAGTAGCAACTCCCCGCCTTCATAGGCTAGTTAAAAACGATCAGATCGATTGGAAAATTGCTACAAGAAGTTTTATTGTTTTAATGACTTCACTTAATGGTCCATATGCCACTATTAGTTTCCCCACCCTGGCGGAGCAATTTTTTTGTACCGTAAATAACCACCCACTTGTGCACAACTCCGCCAGGATTGGGAAACTAAGACAGGCATATTGGACAATAAGTAGTAATAATAGTCCTCCCACGGCGGCCAATCTCCCGGAGATGGGCCAACTGCGCAGGACTTGTTTTTAGTGCCCAAGTGAGCTACACACAGGTGCACTCTCTGTTCCTTTAATCTCTTATTCTGATGGGACAGATTGACTGACACGACCAGAGAGGAATCAGACGCAGGACCGACTATTTACATGCCTATCCAACAGCATGGATCATCTTGCTTTTCGGACAATCAGGTGATCAGCCTGCAATGTCCTAACCAAACTAGAAACAACAACACAAAGTCATCGTCCCCCGCCGGAAATCGAACCCGGGACCTCCGGGTCGACAGCCCATGGCTCAGTCCGCTAGACCACAGAGGCAGTTAATACAATAAGTGACGCCATTAAAACAATAAACTTTTGTAGCAATTTTCCGGGATCTACTAAGGGGGTCTGAGCGATTGCAATTAGCCTATTAGTCGGGTGACGCATTATTATACACTTTGTAGTATGGTGCAAATAGGTCCATTAAAAAAATAGGGTGTTCGTGCACTCGTAGACTAGTAGCACTAGTAGATTCCTATCCAAATATCCGTGACTACTGGGTGGTGAAAAAATCACATCAAGATTTGACATATTAATTTATATTATAGTGCGTTTGTAACCAGTAACCACCGCATCTTACCAAGCTATTGGTTTACAGAGCCAGTCATCTACCACGAGATGAAAATGCAGCATCCAACCGTCGCGCTGGGTCACGCACAACCAAAGTACCCAGCGACGCCTGCGCAGCTCACCGACGCATCACGCAGCAAATCTGTACGTCGAAATTTCGTCTGTTTTGGTGTTAAAAATGCAAAGATGTCCAAATTTTAAATTAAAATGTCACAAAAAAATTGCAAATCATGGAAAATATAAAAAATATTGTTAACAGAAGTTGTGTTTGTTTTGAAGGAGATTGACCTGACGCGGAAGCTGTCCGAAAGCTACGACATGCAGGAGAAGCTCGTCGCTGACAACGCGGACTTAGAGGTCAAGAGGTCAGTCTCCTTGAACCTTGCCTGTTTACTTTTCATACATCATCATCTCCCTAGCCTTATACCGTATCTTACGGGGTCGGCTACCTAATCCAGGGGATTGAACAAGGGTACTGACAGAGCGACTGCCATCTGACCTCCGCAACCCAGAAGGGAAACCTTTTACTTTTCATACATATAATCACGCATTTAAACCTAATAGGGTAAGCAGAGCGTAAACGACCTAAACAAAGGTCGCTCCGCCACGTCTGACAAAGTTTTGAGGGTTACATAAGAAAGGTTTTGTAAGTATATTGCTGTATTGACAGGTTGTCAGCCCATCGCCTAAATTACAATATACTAACCCTCGGTACCCTTAGCTAGTTTTTACAGCATGCCCGGGAGGAAATGTTGCTGGTACATTCTATGTCTTTGTCTCGCTCCTAGGCTGGCATGGAAGTTCCCAGGCCGGCAAAGAAGTTTACTTTTCAGTTTAAACTAAAGCAGTGTATCTTATTTTGGATCTGCCTATGATTTTTTTTTAAATGTAGGTAAGTACAATTAAGTACTTGTTAATAATTTTAGGTACAGCAAAAGTCTTTCTCCGAAGTAATTATTTGCTCTAGATTATTTAATGGTTTATATACCTACTTAGTATGAATTATGATATTATGGATTATCAAAATGGACAATTACTTGCAATACTCGTCAAATGTAAAATATTTATAAAATGTTTGTATTTCGGGCACAAATAATTTAAAACTGATGGCGCCATCGTCGCGGCTGTGTTCGATTCTTAAAGTAAATCCGACAGCGGCACAGATACCACTAATACGGGGTGTAAGGGACAGCGTCCCTCCATGTGATAGGGGTTGCTCAGTCAAAGAAATTGAACAACTATCAGCAGGTTTTTTTATTAATTGGAAATAACTTTTTCCCTTCCTTACAAATTTACTGATTTAGGTGGTAATTTTGTATGGAAAGGTCAAATTTTCTTTTCATGTCCTGAAAGATTTTTCTGGTGAACGTTGTTCAGTTTAGTTGACTGAGCAGCCGCTACCTTTAACCCTGGTCGATATTTATGTTCTGACTATTATATTATATGATAGGTACTGTGCTCGATTCTAGATAGCCCCAACCTGCGACTCGTTACAAACGAAGACCTAGGCATGTCCTTACCGACGGCGATGACCAAATTACCCTTGCGTTTAATGCTGCCAATATTAGTCGAGCCACACTCTGCACAAGCTCTTCCAGCAACCGCGCACCCCGCCGGCGGGGTCGCGGAGGTCCCTCCTTTGCTCCCCACTTTGGGGTTTACCGGCACGTACCGGGCAGATTCTCTCCGATAAGGAGTCCCCAAGGCAACGCCATAAGCCGAGGATCGAGCCCTAGTGGGCGCCCTTAGGCAGTTGCCATTTCATTAAGGGTGTAGATTGCGTGTAGCAACTCCCCGCCTTAGCCCGGTGACGCATTATATACACTTTGTAGTATTTTGCAAACAGGTCCATTTAAAAAAAAAAAAAAAAAAAAAGATTCTAGATAGCCACCACGCTTAAATTAAAATCTATCTGTCACGTTCCGAAAAACAAAATTAAAAAAGGACAGGAGATTCAAGGTGCGTTCACATTAGACTTACGTGACGTAGGTACGTGTCGTGTGTGTAATGGGACTACAGTTATCTTAGAAAATGTATGAAAATCCATGTTTAGGTTCACACTTTTACGTAACGTCGCTGACGTGCCAGTGCGTACTTGCGTAGTAGGTTGCGACATCTTGTATCAGTCGATGTCCGCTGATGCAATATTGCGTCAGTCTACGTGTGTGGATGTGAGCCACGTGGTCTATAAAAATTGTCACGTGGTCCAGATCATAGTCGTTTGGTCACTATTTAACCATATATTTTTACTTCTAAATCCTACCGAGTAGGATATCAAATGAAGGCGCTTAATGAGCTGATCTTAAAACTATAGCACATTATTTTATCACTAAGGACGAACAAGTGACGAACTCGTTAGATTTAGACGGAAATCATTATATTCGGTTTGATAAGACAACTGTGGTAGCCAGGGAAAAGTTTTTGGTTTCCCGTAAAATACGAGAAACTATCGAAATAAGTCGTCCAAATTTAAATAAAACAGTGCTTGGTCGTTATCGCAAGCGTGGGAACCGGTACTAATATATGTGATACCTACGTCCAAAAACCTAGTAAATAGAAGACAGAGACAGTGTCCTGTGTTCAAACTTATCGATATTCGAAAATCCACCAACAATACAAGATCAAGCCCCGGTGCCGACTGCAGCGCCACCTGTCGTGTTGTCGGCGCGGGCGCAGCGAGCAGCAAAACGCAGTCGAAGATCACACACACGGCGGTCGGTGTTGTGTGATTTTCACTCTCCATGAAGAAGTCTCTCGTAAAGAGTCGAATAGTTAAGGTCTAACACCTCCGTTAAACAAACAAGTGGGTAGTCGTTGATTTATAAGTACCCACTATTTCTATATATTTAGTTGTTTCGTACATGGTATAAGAATAAACTAATAAACCTGGTATTGCATTCCGGCGACAACCCGTGACAGCTGGTTCACGACAAAGACCAGGTGACGTCATCAAATTTGGAGCGGTTCTCAAACTTCTAAATGTTACCATATCAATTTATACTTGCGATTGTCGGCACTTGGTGAAACTCCATATTTATAATGTTGTTATTAAAACACTTTTACTTGTTTCACTTAATATAATTTAATCTTACCGGTTTCGCTAACTTATAGCATCATCAGGGATTATAATGATGTGTATACACAACACATAAAACATTTTAAATAAACCGTTCAAATTTAGCGAACGAAGTGCAATAATTGATATGTTAGTTATAGTCAATATTAATTATAATTAACATATCAATTGTTTCAAATTATATTAAGTGAAACAAGTAAAAGTGTTTTATTAGCAACGTTATCATATCAGTCCTCACTACGTGGCAGAACAGGACGGTGAGACAGCTTTGATCCATTTTCACAACCTTAGACATACATGTTGTTTGCATTTCAACGTTTCGTTTCTGTGTTTGAATTTGTACAGAGCAATTTGAAACGATATTACTGCGCTCTGTGTACTGTTTGTCCGGTTGAATAAATTTCCTGGCAGTTTCCAAACTGAAAATATAAAAATATGTTATTAAGTTCATTTTAAATTGAGTGTGTAAGTAAATAGTGTCCGTACGATTAATGGAACGAACAAAATATAATAAGTCAATAAGAGTACTGAACAAATACAAATAATTTAACTCTTCCATGCTGAACTGGGAACGAGAGTAAAACATAGAATGTGCCAGCTGCATTTCCTCCCGGGCATGCTGTAATAACCAGCTAAAGGATCTATCTCAAATAACCCTCAAAACTTTTGTCAGACATGGCGAAATGACCTTTGTTTAGGTCGTTTACGCTCTGCCTACTCCATTAGGGATAAAGGCGTGATTATATGTATATGTATGTATGTATTAAGTCTTCCAATACAAACATAAGTATACCGGGTGTAAGGGACAGCATCCCGCAAACTGATAAGAGCTGCTCAGTCAACGAAACTGAACAACTATCACCAGGAAATTCTTTCAGCAGACAAAAGAAAAATTACTATCCCATACAAAATGACCACCTCGATCAGACAATTTGTAAGAAAAAGCAAAACTCTTATTATACAATGGGACATTAATTCCATTTTATTTATACATATTTGACATTTAATTTGTAAATGTAATGTTTTTTTACAAATATTTGACATCCCTATCGACGGTAAAAACTTTTATAAATCTCCCCACTTAGGGGTAATTTCCCCATGGTAGGCATCCTGAAACATTTTTGTTTACATTTCAACTGTGGTACTTCCAAGAACAATTATCATGCTACGAACTGTTTTTAAATGCTTTCTGAGGATTATTTTTTTGTGTTGTGTTTGTATAATATCCCTGATGATGCTCGGTTGAGCGAAACGAAACGAAAAACAAATACCATTAAAATGCAATTTCACCAAGTGCCTACAATCTATGAATGAATGAATTTATGAAAATTTATTTTTCACTTCCTGAACGAAAAAACCTGCTGATAGTTGTTCAGTTGCGTTGACTGAGCAACTCCTATCAGTTTGCGGGACGCTGTCCTGTATGTCATTACCAGAGGTCGGAAATTCGGGTGCAAAAAAAGTAAAAACCTACTGTTGGAGCTACTAAGAGTTGCTACAACCACCTTTTTCAAGATTTTTAGGGCCCCAGTTTATTTTTCTTTATTAAATTGTTTTAGTAATGCCAATGTGTTCTTTGCGTCAATATAAGTCGAAACTGATTGCATTTTTTTAAAATATTTGTTTTAATTTGAAAGATAAAAGTAGAAATGAGTTTTCAATGTACTGAAAAATATTAAAAATATAAAAATATCGTTTGATTGTTTGATATTTTTATTGAATACCCTTTATAAATGATTTCTACAATGCTTTTATTATTATTACACAAAAATTTGAATGGGGCCCTCGGGGGCCCAAAAGCGTTTTATTTCTTTAAAAAAAATTGACGAGAAAATTAAAATTCGTATTTGGAAAGGTTAAGACAAGATAAACGCTTTTTACTCTTGTATTTTTTTCTATACGGTTGATAGTTTCAGGATCAATTGATGTTGAAGTTAGCAGGACACAATCGTTCAAAACCAAGCAAAGTAGTAGTTTTTATGGTGAAATCGTCTAGGTTAAGAAGAGATAGGCAAGGCACTTCTCTTTCTTGTTATTTTTTCTCTACGGTTGACAGTTTCACAGTGAATTGAGGTTAAAGTTGTTAGGACAATTTTTGGGCCTCTCTCTTTGAGTATGTGTGACAAGGTCAGCATATTGACTGTATCTGTCTTTAAGTGCGTTTAGGATGTATTGTCTTAATTTTTGGTTTGTAAAATATGGCAAGTACACAAAATCAAAAGTGTATTACATGTAACCTAGTATCAAAGTATTTTCTCTGATATACTTATTGGAAACCGGCTAACCCAGGGAGGGTTTCAGTATTGTATTTTAAACGATGGGCTGACAACCTGTCACTATAGCAATATACAGATCCACCTGGAATGACCCTCAAAATTTGTCAGACGTGGCGGAACGACCTTTGTTTAGGTCGTTTCCACTTTGCCTTCCCCATTAGAGATAAAGGCGTGATTATATGTATGGATGTACTTATTTGTAAAATATAAAATAAAGACGAATCCGGTAAAATTCTTTTTATATATATATGCGAGTGCTTGACTGGTCTTATTTTAAGGATTTAGTTGCTTACAATGAACCTTAATAGTTTCACAACGAAAGAAAAAAGTATAGTAATGTTTAAGCAGTAAAACGCTTTGGGGCCTTCAGGCCTAAAAATTGTGTCCAGGGAATTTTAACATCAATTCACTGTGAAACTGTCAACCGTAGAGAAAAAATTCTTTCTTGAAAGAAAAGTGCCTATCTCTTCTTAACCTAGCTGATTTCACCATAAAAACAACTACTTGGCTTGGTCTTGAACAATTGTGTCCTACTAACTTCAACATCAATTTACGCTGAAACTATCAATCGTAGAGAAAAAATTACAAGAGTAAAAAGCGTTTATCTTGTCTTAACCTTGCCAATTACGAATTTTAATTTTAATTTACTCCGCATTTTTTTTTAAAGAAATAAAACGCTTTTGGGCCCCCGAGGGCCCCATTCAAATTTTTGTGTAAAAATAATAAAAGCATCGTAGAAATCATTTCTAAATGGTATTCAATAAAAATATCAAACAATCAAATGATATTTTAATATTTTTAATATTTTTCAGTACATTGAAAACACATTTCTACTTATATCTTTCAAATTAAAACAAATATAAAAAAAAATTGCAAACACTTTCGACTTATATTGACGCAAAGAACACATTGGCATTACTAAAACAATTTAATAAAGAAAAATAAACTGGGGCCCTAAACATCTTGAAAAAGGTGGTTGTAGCAACTCTCAGTAGCTCCAACAGTGGGTTTTTACTTTTTTTGCACCCGAATTTCCGACCTCTGGTCATTACTAATTTGAAGCATACTCTGTTTTTTAATGAGGCTGTATTTAAGGGCTGTATGCATGAAGAAATTGCGATTTCATTAGATAAATGCATGGAGGGTATTGCGTCAGTTTTTAGCGTCCTACATGATTTTGACGGTTCACTCATTTTCCATTCATTAATTCCTGTGCCTCATATATAGTCAGAGGCTAAGAAATGCACTGAACACACCTGTCTGTAAGTCAAATACATATAATCACGCCTTTATCCTTAATTGGGTAGGCAGAGCGTAAACTGACTGTAAATTGACTGCCTCCGTGGTCTAGTGGCTAGTGCCATGGACTCCCAAACCGGAGGTCCTGGGTTCGATTCCCAGGGGGGAAACGCAAAGTTGATATTTGAGAATTTATTACTTTGTGAATTTTTCTCCAGTTTGGTTAGAACATTGCAGGCTGAATCACCTGATTGTCCGAAAAGATTTCGTGCTTCGGAGGGCACGTTAAGCCGTCGCGGTTGCTGTCTTTGATAGTGGTCGTTACTCAAACCATGTCAGAGGCCTGATAGTTGTGCTACTAGGCGGTTTAAAACTCTGACACCAGGGTTCATCGGGTCCATAGACTCGATACCCACTCGACAGAAGAAGAGAGTAAACGAACAAAGGTCGTTCCGCCACGTCCGACAAAGTGTTGAGATTTGTTTAAGATTTGCAGGTATATTACTGTAGCAATAGATTGTCAGCCTATCGCCAAAATTGCCAAACATATATACAGAAACCCTCGGATCCCTTAGCTGATTTTTACAGTATGCCCGGGAGGAAATGCAGCTGGCACATTCTGTTTTCCTCTCGCTCCCAGTCCAGCATGGAAGCACGAGCACAAGCAGTATTGTAAGTCTTGTAATATTCTCGTAATAGGTATAATAAACAAAATAATATCAGGTTAGGTAATTTCCTATAGTTCCGATATTATTATTATGTATGCTTAGGTACTTATATTCAATACAAAAATACTTTGCGGTTCACGTATACTTACGTTTACTATTGAGCCGTTTTATTTGATACCCTAATTGGTAGGTTTCTAAAGAAAATTACATATTTTTTCATACAAATACTTTATGACGTCATTGCTACCAAATAGCCATAATCAGGATCACGTGACCATTTTTTTAAATACGTTTTTAACAAAGCAACTTCGGGCTTTAGACGAAACAACCTCTGGACGTGCAATTATGACATTTTACTCCTTACCCCTCTAGACAGACAGTAGGCATTTTGGCCACAGTAAACAAACTACCAACGTCAGTGTGACTTCAAATTTCAAGGAGTAAAAATACCTTTGAAAATGGTGAAATATGCTGTTTTGTTTAGCAAAACTTTTTTTTCATTTGTAATTGTATTTTAGATCAATATTTCTTGTAAATAAAATGCGCGGTGACAGGAGTGAATAATACGAGCCAATAAAACATCCCGGGTTCTGAATGCATGTAAACCAGTATGTTGTCATTCTCTAATGAGTCGGATTATAATTGTATATTTTCCATTCGTTCATTTATTTTTGTTCATCTAGAGACGTGACACTATCGATGAACAATATCGATAGGAATTATTTACAGTATCGTTGCCGGCATGCCGTAGGCCTAAGAAAAACATAAACATTTGAACGGACAACGCTAATATTTTGTGATCTGTTGACTGGTTTAAGCTTCATTTGTGGTCGCGTGACTTTTTATTTTCATTTACAACTAATTATGCCTACTTCTTAGTACGCGTGGTAGTCATGAACAATGTTGGTTATGCTGTTCTTTGTTTAAAAATGCCTGCCTCTGTAGTCTAGCAGTCTGAGCCATGGGCTCTCGACCCAGAGGTCCCGGGTTCGATTTCCGGCGGGGGACAATGACTTTGCGTTGTTGTTGGTTTGGTTATGATATTGCATTTCTGATCACCTGATTGTCCGAAAAGTAAGATGATCCATGCTGTCGGATGGGCATGTAAATAGTTGGTCCTGTGCCTGATTTATCTCTGGTCGTGTCAGTCAATCTGTCCCATCAGAATAAGAGATTGAAGGAACATAGAGTGCACCTGTGTGTAGTGCAAACACTTAGGCACGAATCCTGTGCAGTTGGCCGATTCCTGGGAGATGGGCCGCCATCAACGAAAATCGGTGGGAGGACTAATTTTTATGGTATGAAAATGAATAGATACATTTTTAAATCGAAGCCACGTAGCATAATAGATATGTGTATTTAGTTCCAAGTCAAAACCCAAAATTCAATTTATTATTTTCCCCAAGTCGTAACTTAAGCTACGTGTAGCGTGATGAAATCTATGTTTGAGTCTACAAAATATTTAGATGAAAAATGTATCTGATGCATCAAAATCGGTTGAAATAGAACCAAAATGCAATTAACTGCCAACCCCCTTAATAAGGCAGTATGATATATGTATCCTTTGTTGAGTCCAATGTCACTTAGTTGACTAAAAAAACTCCCATCGAAATCGGTTCAGTAGTTTTGGCGTCATGTGGATACAGACAGATAGACAGATAAATATTTTAATTTATTGTATAGGCGTTAGTGGTATCGCTATAATGCCTATTGCAAGATGTTTTCCTAATGCTTTCTTGAAAATATTCAAAGTACAGACAAGACCCCTCTAGAGATTTCTTAGTGTATAGATAGATAATGGTATAAATTCAATGAATAGTGATCCATTTGAAAATTTTACTTTACTTTTATTTAAAAAAATAAAAATAAAAACACGTGTTTATTTTTCTATGATTCAGGAGACATCATGCACTCCACATTCATTCTTTATCGATTATCGACTAGGGTACAACACTATCTATGACACGAACAAAAAAGACGTACAACCCGAATATTTAAAGTGTCAAAAATAAACAAATATGTTAGGAAGCGCGTACTTTTTAAATCTGTTCGGATATTATCTGTCATACCTCTCTCCCACTAGTTTTGGTTGAACGAGTTCTCATACATTTTCGTTTGGTGACGTGTCCAGAGGATTATTCGTCCAAGCTTCGGGCACATGCAACGGCATGCCAGCCAGCTCCCAGCTCTCACACTAATGGATCTCCTGTCCTTTTTCAATATTTTTCTCAAATACCTTTTGTTGCCTCAGTTTTTCACCTGTTTGGTTCACTTGGGCGCATCACGGACATGTGTTTTTTCGATGGTCTACCTTTGGTTCCACCTTGGTCCACTTTTCGTAGTCCTTATTACAGACGTGGCGAAAACGCCTTTTACGAGGCGTTAAACGCTCTGCCTACCCCGTAAGGGATAAAGGCGTGATTTATGTATGTATGTATGTTATTACAAAAAGTTAATTTTACAAAATCTCAAATCGGTCTTTTGCCCCGTGATGCCAGCCAGATCTTTTGTTTTAATTTGCCGCTTTTTTGTGTCGGCAAAAACCAGTTGCTAAATTATATTAAACTCTTTAGTGGTTTTTATTTGAAATATCGAAGCTAATGATTATTTCAACTTGGCATTGACTTGTGACGTATGACAGCTACCTGTCAAAGCAAATCCTCAATGAACCAATTCGAAATTATGTTATTTTAATAGAAATCGCTTTAAACAGGACGACATGTTTAATCCGAGGTATGTTGTTGTTCTACATTTTCCTGTTACAGGTATATTCTGTATAAGGAGCTGATGACGAAAGATCAGAACCTGGAGACTTGCCGCGCTCAGATCAAGAGGCTCCAGGGTGAACTGAAGCTGATGAGCAAGGAAAATGCATTGCTTCATGAGAAAATCTTGAGGAACTGTCCTGAGGTACACAGATAACAGGCTTACTGCAAATGGATGGTTAAATAATTCGAATCTACGCGTAAATCCAAGGGATTATTAAGGTGCTTCCTAACGGCAAATGGTCGTTGTTAAGAGCTAAACGAATCATTGGAGAAAGAATTCTTTAATAATATACATCTCAGAAATTAGTTCATGGCCTGCAATTGAAAATATTCTAATTCATAAAAAAAACCTGGAAGTAAAGCTGTTCTAATAAGTAAATTTGATATTCCTTCTAAAATATAAGGAGAGCTTTTACAGTTCCTTCGGGAAAATATCCGTATTATGATTATCTAAAATCGCAACATAGCTTTTTTTAAATCAAACTCGTAGTTTTTATGGAATTAGCTTTTTTGAGCGTTTTTCGCCCATTAACGCGGCAACGGACGTAACCGCCATGCCGTAGTGCGCGCTGATTTGAACGATATTTTAAGGCATTACAGGCGATGGTTGCATATCTTGAAATCTACTAGCTTATCTGCCGTTGAGATACACCTTAATTGTGAACCGTTTTCAAATCCTACTGGAAAATGTCAGGTTTATTGCGAAAAATATTGTCGTTGTCTTAGATCAAATATAGTGTCGTTGTAGTAACATTTGATATCCTTAACTTAATAAGAACTCTGATTGGTCAGTTAACGCGGCCAAAACAAGATCTCCTCCGACAATCATAACCGCATGTTAAGCAGATATTACACTACTTGCTAATTAGCATTTGATTTGATATACATTGCTGCTTAGCCTATATGGTTAATTTCAAGTCAATGTGCACTAGCAAGCAATGTATATAAAATCGGATGCTAATTAGCACGTAGTGTAATAGCCGCTTAACCGACGAGTTGTTTCGCTAAAAGCTGTCTTTCTATAGTAAGATTTTACAATGGTTTCACCATCGTCTAATTATTCTTGTTATTGCAAAATCACTAGTATTTTCTGAGAGATTCGAATTATCAAATCATCCGACGACGCGTACAAAATCATCACATGTCAACACGGTCACATTATGGCGTATTTAAGTGAGTGTAATGGCATAATTTCCCTCCCGCTCGCCCGGCTAAGGGAATGCGGGGAAATACATATATACAGGATGGCCCAAAGAGTGACGTCCAAAGGAAAAATTTTGATTCCTTAGGTCAAGGGGTAGCCAAATCACCCCCATGTATGTTCAGCGATTTTTAGTAGTTTAGGAGTTATGAATTTTTTTGCTAATTTTCTAAGAAAATTGACCTCAGTGGATTAATTATTTTTTATTATTTTTTTTGTAAACTTTTTTTTTTTTTTTTTGTGACATCCTCTTAAATTGTTCTTTTAACCATAAAAGTTTCAGCTTCCTAGCTGTAATGTAAGATAGTTATTTTTTTATCGAAAGTTCGAATTTTACGATCGAGCTAGTCTGCTCTGAATTTTCAACTTGAAATTAAAAATTAAAAAAGATAATCTCATGGTCCCTTATTAATTTTAAAAACTCCGCAAGGTTTCAAAATTACATAAAAATAAAAATTAACTATTATTTGCAGAAAACAGCCTTCAAATATACTTGGGTGGAAATTACCTAATTAGTAAATTGTTTCAGAAAGTTGAAAGATTCCTGTTATGTCATTCATTACTAAGGACTAATTAAGTTAGAAAATGTATCAAATTAAAGGGAAAATAAAATTATTTACTAAAAAATGTTATTTAAATTACATTTTTGAATGAAAATTCTTAGTAAAATGTTTTAGTGTGAGTTGTAAGATTTATGAGAGAATTGTATTATTAATAATAAGTAAATAAACTCGGATAATTCTTTTACACATTTACTCACAATAATTTTTCAAAATGGCGACCTCCCACAGCAATACACAACCTACATCTACGCAAGAAATTTTCTTTAAGTCGCCTAAACGCTTCTCTGTTTCCTCTAACGACATTTCCGGCCTCTCCAATTCGCTGTCTTAGCTCCTCTTCATTTAACGATTCTCGGGCGTAAGCTATGTCCTTGTAATAACCCCAAATAAAAAAATCAATCGGATTTAGGTCAGGCGATCGTGGAGGCCATCTGATTGGACCGTTTCGTCCGATCCACCTGTTGGGATACGTTTCATTCAAATGATTACGCACTTGTGCTGCGTAGTGGCATGGTGCACCGTCATTTTGGAAAACCATGTGTCTTCGTAAATCGAGGTTGACTTCCTCCAATAACAAGGGAAGATCATTTTCGAGAAACAATTTGTATGTCTCGCCATTGAGCCTCGGCGGCAATTCGAACGGCCCGATCATTTCTCCGTTCAGTATGCCTGACCACATGTTGACGCTAAAGCGATGCTGGAACCTAGTATCTCTGGTCAAGTGGGGATTCTCTACTGCCCAGTGGTGGGTGTTATGAATATTAAATATTCCTGTGCGCTCAAAACGCGACTCGTCAGTCCACAAAACTTTTTCGAAAAATCCCGGGTCGTCTCTCTCCATCCTTAACATAGTCTGGCAAAAATCAACTCTCTGTTGGTAATCAGCAGGCATTAGAGCTTGAACCCGTTGAATGTGATATGCATGGTACCCTTCGACTTTCAATATTCTTTGGATTGATGTTCTGGGGATGTTTAAATTGCGAGCCATTATTCTTGTACTTGTTGAAGGGTGCTCAGCTACTTCGTCCAATACGAGGTTTCGACGGCCCGGATCAACTATTGGGATACCTTCACGCCTGCCTTCTCGACCAGGAATGCGGCCTGCCATCAAAGTGTAGTGTGTGTTAATAAAAACACGATGGTCGGGATACCTATTAGGCTGCGGTCCTCCACGGCGTTGAAGTTGCTCCCGATAAAGTCTTGCCGCTTCATGGCCGTTGCCTTGAGCAACTCCATAAAAATAATGCATTTCTGCATATTCGGCTAACGTGTAGTTCATACTCGTAATAATAATAATCTGTGACTTGAAAGAAAACCACGACACGACTATCGACTTTACAAATTCTGCCTGTCTTTTTATTTCCTTCAAATTTTATTTTTCTAGATAGTATTTCTGTCCATCAGTCATTGTTTGCCAGCCAGCCAGCGTCATTGAACATAAAAGATCATAACAGTTTCCAAGTCATCAAAATCCAAGTTGATAAAGCAAAGTCTTAAATACAAGCACAAGTAATCTAATCACAAAAAGAAGGCAGCAAGGTCAGTGGGCAAAGCAAAGTTTGTTTTCGTGGTAAGATAATCACCAAAAAGCAAACAAACTGCTACCGGAAAAAAAACAGGGTGGCATGATCAACTCGCACTTTTAAATGAGGGTAGTTCAACATGCTCACCTTACCGCTCCAGCAAATTCGCGACTGCGACTCTCATGCAACTCAAAGTAATGTCTCGGAGTGGGTCATGCATTTATTATCTTAATGTTATGTTATGTCTATCAAAACCATACGTGCTTAGACTCAACTTTAAACATAGTTGCTATCTCCCTCACACCTCTTCTCCGCTAATTGACAATAAATTTAAGTAAACCAATAAAACGAACGAACTGCAATAAATTAACTTTTGTAAATTCCACCCAAGTACCTTTGAAGGCTGTTTTCTGCAAATAATATTTAATTTTTATTTTTATGTAATTTTGAAACCTTGCGGAGTTTTTAAAATTAATAAGGAACCATGAGATTATCTTTTTCAATTTTTAATTTCAAGTTGAAAATTCAGAGCAGACTAGCTCGATCGTAAAATTCGAACTTTCGATAAAAAAATAACTAACTTACATTACAGCTAGGAAGCTGAAACATTTATGATTAAAAGAACAATTTAAGAGGATGTAACAAAAATAAAAAAAAATAAAAAAAAGTTATCCAAAAAAATAATAAAAAATAATTAATCCACTGAGGTCAATTTTCTTAGAAAATTAGCAAAAAAATTCATAACTCCTAAACTACTAAAAATCGCTGAACATACATGGGGGTGATTTGGCTACCCCTTGACCTAAGGAATCAAAATTTTTCCTTTGGACGTCACTCTTTGTGCCACCCTGTATATAATCACGCCGTCATCCCTAATGGGGTAGGCAGAGCGTAAACGACGTAACAAAGGTAGTTCCGCCACGTCTGACAAATTTTGAGGGTTAATTAAGATACATTTGTAGGTATATTACTGTAATGGCAGGTTGTTAGCCCATCGCCTAAATTACAATATATTGAAACCCTCGGATCCCTTAGCTGGTTTTTACAGCATGCCCGGGAGAAAATACAGCTGGCACATTCTACGTTTTTCTCTCGCTCCCATTCCAGCATGGAAGTAGCAGCAGCAGGGAAATGCGGGGGAATGCGGGGGGAAGCGGGTAAACATGAAGAGCGTTCATCTTTTTGCATTCGTCTTTTCCTAGTCTCTTTTTGTTACATGTGTGATGTTTTTGGATGCAAAAAGTCTATCGCCTAAATAATATTTTTTCAGTATGAATTGAGAACTACCTCATTTTATTTTTTTGGAAATAGTTTAATTAGGTACTATAGAATAGACTGAAAACCCTCCAATCTCTTAGCCGAATCTTACAGCATGCCCAAGAGGAGAGTCAGCTGGCATATTCTATGTCTTTTTATCGCTTCCTGTCCAGCATAGAAGCATAATATTATAATCATGAAACTGTATTGAAAGAAATATATCCCACACCCCACTACACCTAAAAATTATAACAATTTTACTGATGCTGTCAGCTTTTATATAACATAAACATAGAATCACGCCTCAATCCCACAGCTTTTAATCGTGTAAGATATCGCTCTTTTGTCTCATAAAAGTTGCCAAGTTTCCGATCTGATCTACAACTCTCTGATTCCTTCTGCAGGTTCAAACTTTGAACTCGTTAGAACTTAGTTTATCCCACAGATCTGGGTTAGAGTAGACCTCACAACCTGTTTTTATTTAGGTACTGCTTTTTTCTCACGACTGCCGCCCGGCTCTAGGTACTTGTGGTTGTGCGTACGGACACGCGCCGGCATTGTGTGCGCGCAACTACAGGTTTACTATGTTCACAGGGCAGGCACTCCATACAAGCCGCCGATTTTCATACTACATACATACAAACATATACATATAGTAACGCCTTTATTCCTGATTGGATAGGCAGAGCGTAAACGACCAAATAAAAGGTTCCGCCACGTCTCACAAATGTTGAGGGCAATTTTGTACTGAAATGTGTATCGCTATAGAGACAGGTTGTCAACCCATCGCTTAAATTGCAATACATTCAGTGCTGATTCCCTCGAATCCCGCAATCCCATGGCGAAACACGCACACTAAGGCAATGTGGGTGTAAGTACAGGTGTTCAACCCCCCCCCCCCCAAAAAAAAACGTAATAAATTCTAATATACTCTCGTGTTAGGGGTTCGAATTTCGTTCGGTCCCGAAACTCAAACCTGCTTGTGTAGTCTATTTCAATCCAGATCTGTGGTTGATCCTGAAGGTTGCGCATCGGGAGAACTTCTGCAGGATTTAGTTTGCATTCTCGCTTGATATAATCTTATTTGCTTTTTAACTTTGATCGAGAAATGTTTGTAATAAAATAACTGAACAAGGATTGAAACGAATTTTTAAATGGTCGGTCAAACGCTTCAGGGGTACCGTAACATTGTCTATACAACAACGGCAAAAAAATTATCTTATGAAAAATGTCGTGGGTATTTTGTTCGTGGCCAGTTTTACGCATTTGTTGTTAAAGCGGCAACAGAATGCAGAAATACATCATCTGACAACTGATTAGCTATCAAACAAATTCATTGGCTATCACTTTCATTAGATACAGCCTGGTGACAGACGGATATAGTAATCCGAGAGGGTACCGCAAGGATCCTTCGTGACAAGATACAAAGATCAGACCCCTGGCAGCAGATGGAAATTTGTGTGCTGATGTCGGGAAAAATAATAAAAAAATGGCTAATTCTATGCTATGATATATTTTCGGAAGTAGCAACGATTTTTTTATAATTTTTCCCGAGATCAGCACATAAATTCCCATCTGCTGCCAGGGGTCTGGTCTTTGTATCTTGTCACGAAGGATCTGCGCAGTGCCCTCTCGATCCATATGATTATGATGGATGTATTTTGACTCCCGCTTTTTACTCTTTGGATAGTTAGTTCTACAAATAGAGGAATTTTGGATGGTCCAGCTAACAGATTCTACAATTCTTGATGTTTGTAATTTATAAAACATTTATATTAAAGATATCACCTTCCAAGATCATCGCCTTCCAACTGGGCGCTGAAATTTAGTTTCGTTGGACAAGTACTTGTTTGTTAAATTTTTCTCTAAATACCCAAAAATATCACTTCCTCTGGGTAGACAATGTGGACATTCTCGATTTCACAATTTGAGTCCAAATTGTATATTTGGGACGTACATTACGATAAAACTACACTAATAATGACGTAAAGAATAGTACTACATTATCAATGAACCTATAAGTGTTATAAAAAAAAATAGGAAATATGAAATTATATTTCATATTTCCTATTTTTTTTTTTTATTGTTGGGACAATAAATCTGTCTCACTTCCGTGTCAGCTGAAGAACAGTAAAAATCACCCAGAAAACAAATTCCAAACGACGTAGCAGGAGGCCGATTCTCGTTTTAGCAGACCTAATGTCGTAATCGACTTAATCTCTGTCATCAAATGTCTACCGACATGTCACGCAAAATCGCTATTGAAATTAAAAGCCTATTCTCGAAAGTACCAGACATTAATGTCGTGCACTATCTTACAATTTACCATACACAAATAAAATTCACTGTGAAATTACGTTCCGTTTTCTCGATTGTGTTGTTTTCATAATCGAGGAAAATATTTTGATAGTTTTGATAAAAGTTGTCTTGTAAATTATGCGTGTAAAGAAAAGACCGTTGACAGATGTCATCTTCTCTCAAAAAATGAATACCTATACCTAGCAGACATTGAGGTTATAATTTTACATCATACAGACCTTTGTTTTGAGATCAAATTCAGTCTTTTTATTTTGAACTGGTTCAATTATTCTCATCAAGTTTTGAGTTATTTCTTTGCTAAGACGAAAGTTTTTTTGGAACAATCGCTCCCGTTCTGAAAATGCATCCTTTCTATATTGGCATCGCCGACGAAGATGCAATGCAGCTGCTATTTCTGCCTCCTCCATCACATCATTTACGAAAGCTGCTATAAAATCGTCTTCGGCCATATTTTTCTTAATTTTCTTATTTTTTAACTCTGAATTTAGTTAACTTCACTCACTTTCACTTGTTAATTTTACAGCTCAATTATCTTAAATGCACGTAAATAACCTCAAAATAGAAGAAATTATCTTAAATTTAATTAAATAACCTCAAAGCAGAAGGAGATGACATAACAAGTCGCACACGACATGTCATGTCGACTACAATGGACCATCCGTTGCATGTCGAATGCTAGCAATAGACATAAGTCTATCGTGAGATTTTGAGAATAAGCTATTATGTTTTCATGCGACATCCGCCATTTTTTTTCGACATATGTCGCATGCGACATTATCTCTATCGAACGAGAATCGGCCTCCAGTTCCGGCGGACAAAAGTACCGAGTGAATTTGACGTATTTACATGTTTATTTTGTTTGAAAACTCAAGCAATCAGTTGCAAGAGTGCCGTTTAGGAAGAACTCTGCGTTCGGACCAGTGAATAATATCTCACTTACCTCGAACGCACTTAAATTTTTATTGTACAGATATTTTCACATTGTCGTTAACATAATTGTTTATTATTTTAATTTTAAATTATGATTAAAATATCAGTACCCTGTGTGTCACTTCCCTTGATTTATGTGGAAAAACAATCAAGAAAAGATATATTTTCAATATTTTCCCCTCAATTCCATAACAGAACTTTATTTTAAATTTTAAATATCACTGCTTATGTCCTGAAGTGATCGTACATTACCAGAGACGATGAACAGGAAACTAAAGGTGTCTCACTTCTCTGATAAAATTATCACTACCCTGACAGATTTTTCCGTGCAAATATATAAAACCCTATGTAAGACTTTTCTGTAAACTTCATTTTTTGTGTTTTATAATCTGTGTTAATTTATGTATATGCCTATTAATCACATTAATTTAACTCGCATTTAATTTCTCTTCATTTCAATAATCTCTTTTTTGACAATTATCATTGCCCTGCCCATCAAAAAAGTAAAAAATGGCAATGTATTTAAATCATTTGTATTTACCAGTTAACAAGTGAAATATCGTAAAAAAAAAAATATTATCAAATATCGGTCCATTTTCTTACTACATTTGTAGATCTAGCCACATACAGAGTCAGAGACTGACGGTAGACGGAAAGGATGGAGCAACGCGTTTACTTTTCGTTATTTTGTAAACACATATTGTACTTTTACTAAAGATGCTTAGGCTCCTATTCATAAAGCGATGTCAAACTTGAGACCAATTTAAGTATGGATTTGATAGGCCAGTATCTACTGAAATTACATTTCTGATACGAACTCAAACTCGCTGTCACTCTAGAGAGTTGATTATAAATACGGCCCTAAAAAACTCTACCTAAAACACAAAAAATAGCAGAAAAGAAATTCCTTCTCCGTTATGTTCTACATACAAAAATGCTTATCTTATCTACAATATTGTATGAAGAACTTAAACTTTAAAAAAATTGTCCTAATATCTATGGTCTGCTTTGATTCCACAGGGAGATGCTTCGTCAATAGACTACGATACTTCAAAACAAAAAGAAACCTATAAAAACCAGGTAAACTTATAGAGTATATACTCAGATTTTTTAACGTTGCGTTATCGATACAAACTAGTGTTGCGGCCCTTAACCTTTTTTTGCTTTACAACTATAAGAAAGTCAATCGCAAAGCATACGTGTGTAACAAGGTTATAGTTTGCGGTTCCAAGATTTGATTCTCGGGTAAGTTGCAAAGAAAAAGCAGTTTATGAGTCGCAAAACAAGTTGGTATCGATTACTCAACGTTAAAAACTACAACAAACTCTTCACAAAGCTAGCTTTGTCACAAAGCAGAAAACTAGGTTATAAATTTATTTAATTAAATACCACGAGGGACTCATGATAATGTTTAATTCATAACTAGAAATATTACAGGTTTCAAATTCACAGTGCCTCTACAGCACCCATAATATTCAATTGACAATTGAAAAGAAGTTTAAATTAATTCACTGGAATTAATTTTATCTACTTAATTAAACTTCAGACAACTTTCTTCCGAGTGAGAAAGTTGACTGCGAGAAAAGCAATTTATAGGCCGCAAAACACGTTGGTATCGTTAACTCATCGTTATAGAAACGAACTTTAATACTTGACATGTTCCATTCGTTTGGTCCAGGAGAAACAGCTTGAAGACTTGGAATCCGAAGTGAGCAATATGAAGGACTTTGTGAATCAGTTGAAGAAGCTGGCGGAGGACACCTCAAGAGCTGGTCCGGGGAAACCAGCTTGCCGGGCAACCACCTGCATCACTCCAGAGGTACTTCTTCTTGACGTGTGGTTTTCAGTCGATCGTCCCGATTAAACCTGGTGTCAGAGTTTTCAAACCGCCTAATAGGCTTCTGATGTGATTTGTGTAATGACCACTAACAAAGACAGCGACCGGGCCCACCTGGGACCGGCTTAACGAGCCCTCCGAAGTACGGAATAGTTTTCTTCCAGGAAATCTGGTGATTCAGCCTGCATTGTTCTCAACAAACTGAGGAAATATCACAAATTAACAAATATCAACTTTGATCAAACGATATTGCGAAATCACTGAGAGTTAGTCCTATATTACATACATATACTTAGTCACGCCTTTATCCCTAATGGGGTAGGCAGAGCGTAAACGACCTAACGACCTAAACAAAGGTCGCACGCTCACAAAGTTACAGGGTTATTTAAGATAGATTTGTAGGTATATTGCTGTAGTGACAGGTTGTCAGCTCATCGCCTAAATTGCAATACACTAAAACCCTCGGATCCCTTAGCCGATTTTTACAGCATGCCCAGGAGGAAATGCAGCTGGCACATTCTATGTTTTTATCTCTCTCGCAGTCCAGCATATAAGAATATTATTATCTTGTATATAGCCGTAAAAGCCGAATGATAAAATGTATTTGTAATCAACTAGTGTACCTGTGTACCACACATTAGTACTCGCGAATAAATACACCAGAATATTTCTAAAATACACAAGATTATGTCATAATATTTATGTATACTTATAATTTTCTGTTTATGTAAATACTTCCTGTTTATATATTTATTTGTCGCAAGTGTACACAACTATGGACAAACACATATAATTAAGTTATTACTAAGATAGTAATTTACTTACCTTGATGATTGTTTTTAGTATATGTATTTCTTCCATGATGGACTGGGAGCGACAGTAAAACATAGAATGTGCCGGCTGCATCTCTTCCCGGGCATGCTGTAAAAACCAGCTAAGGGTATCGAAGGTTTAGTGTATTTTAATGTAGGCGATGGGCTGTCAACCTGTCACTACAGCAATACCCAGATCTATATTAAATGACCCTCAATACTTGTCAGACGAGGCGCAATGACCTTTGATTTGGTCGTTGGCGCTCTGCCTACCCCATTTGGGATAAAGGCGTGATTATATGTATATATATCAATAGTGTACCTTTCCAAACGTGTATCTGTAGCATAAAGCTCATGCCCAGATAATACGCCATCTTGTTGTTGAGATATTGTATTTCAAGTCTGCAGTGACAATATAACGAGGTCAATGAGATAAAGGTGTAACCTCACTAGAGTCGATTATTGGTAATTATTACATACATACATATAATGACGCCTTTATCCCTAATGGGGTAGACAGAGCGTGAACGACCTAAACAAAGGTCGTTCCACCGCGTTTGACAAACTTTTGAAAACCCTCAAACCTTTGTCAGACTTGGCGGAATGACCTTTGTTTGGGTAGTTTACGCTCTGCCTACCCCATTAGGGATAGAGGCGTGATTATATTCTATGTAGTCATACATAAGGTAAGTAATTTAATAGGCTAACGATTAAATCGTTCTTTGCCAGTATCTGGCGACGGCAATTGCATTATCAGTCGCCAGATTCAGCTTCTCCCTACTGCATGCATTCTCCCTGTTTATGGCAAATAAATTATTCTCATTCTCATTCTCATGTGCTGGACAACTGAGGGCAAGAGAGCAAATGTGGCATCGACTGTGATGGGACTCCACAGTTGCAATTTCCATGCGTATTGTTGATGAAGCCCCATTTTGCTATATCTTCCCTACAGCAGCTATCCTGCGAAGGTAGTCGGTCCGGCGATTTCCATGTTGGCCACTGAAGGTTTTGTACTTTTGGAAGGGACTCTGATGGCGATATGAATTCTGGTGGTGTTAGCCAACGAGTTTGCCACAGTTGCTCTCTGGCCTCTTGCGGGTCATTGTCTGCTGCATATGTGCACCTAAAGAAGCTTTTCCAGCTTTTAAGACGAGCTCGAGGCATGGAGTAGTTGTGCAGTGGGTGTTGAGTATCAGTACTTGTTTCTCTTTCTCTACTATACAATATTTTTCTCGTCGAACGTCGGGTGGAGCTATGCCTGCTAGAGGAAACAGCATGTTGAGTGGAGTGAGTTTGAGACATTATGTTATTATAGCTTCCATGGTGGACTGGGAGCGAGAGAAAACCAAAATGTGCCAGTTGCAGTTCCTCCCGGGCATGTTGTAAAAACCAGCTAAGGGATCCGAGGGTTTCAGTATATTGCAATTTAAGCGATGGGCTAACAACCTGTCACTACAGCACTATAACTACAAATATATGTTAAATAATCCTCAAAACATTGTCAAACGAGGCGGAACGACCTTTGTTTAGGTCTTTTGCTCTCTGCCTACCCCATTAGGAATAAAGGCGTGACTATATGCATGTATGTTATTATCCGACACGTATCGTTCAAAGCCACGTCGACCTGCTTGGCATGTGTAGAGCGGTGGCAAACTAGGCATGCATATTCGCCTGCAGAGAAAGAGAGCGAGAGACCTATCTTTGTGAGAACATGAGGTGCTGCTCCTCAGTCTGCTGATGTTTGGCGCCACAGCAGATTGTTCCTTGCGCTAACTTTCTTCCTACATATAATCACGCCTTTATTCCTAATAGGGTAGGCAGATCGTGAACGACCTAAACAAAGGTTGTTCCGCCACGTCTGACAAAGTTTTGAGGGTTATTAAGATAGATTTGTACGTATATTGCTGACAGGTTGTCAGCCCATCTTTCTGCTTGATGTTAATGCAGGTAGCCTAAAGCTCTATCGAGTGTAAAGGCCAGGTAAAGTGGGTTTGAGTATGGTTTGGGCAGTGTTGTGTACTGACGCTGAAACATTTAGAAACATTTTAAAAATATTTTGACCATCGCAAACAAAATTATACTGAGTAGACAACGTTAGGGATTTGAATATAGGGTGCTTTCACCAGCTTCCGGCAAATTGGTAGGAGTTGCTCAGTCAACGAAACTGAACAACTATCAGCAGGATTTTTGTTTTTAGAAATTTTCATTTTTCATACAATTTGTCTGATCAATGCGGTCAATTTGCATGGGAAGGTCAATTTATTTTTCATCTCCTAAAAGCATTTCCTGGTGATCGTTGGTCAGTGTCGTTTACTGAGCAACCCCTATCAGTTAACGTTACGCTGTCCCTTACTTCTTGTAAATTATAGGTGAGGATACACCTTTACCTTAACTACTAGAATCTGTTATCTTGTTAAGAAAATACACACCTATCTATTGTCTGTTTCAATGACAATGGCGCTGATTTTTTTCTTTTAACGTGTAAACAACATTATCTTGTTACCAGTTCCCTTTATTCTTGAAAGGTCTTAACCTCATATATAATAATAAAATACCTTCTTGTAGTATACAGGGTGTAACTTTTAGTCTTGATAAAACACACCTTTACTTCTTCTTCTAATCAAGTGAGTTTTTCAGAACCCTGGTATTGGTATACCTAGTGTTTCTGAAACGCCACCGTTGAATCAATGATGGCTTAGCATGCCCTTCGAAATACGGAATCTTTACAGAAGGCTTTAAAACAGGCCTGCATTATTCTGACTGAACTGAGGTATATCCCACAAGTAATAAATTGATAAAAACAGTGTGTTTAAAATATGCCTATGAAACTGATTAATTTATCCTAAGAAACATAAGTCGAATAAAAAAAACTGGATCTCCCATACAAACGGTGTCAGCGGTGCAAGTCAATTTGTAGAGGAGGGTTTCCATTGTTGGGCCTATGTTCCTACCTATGAATCACACCCTATTTACTCTAACTACCGTATAAAAGAAAATTTGTACCACTAAAATTTACCGATATTTTGAACATCCCGTGGACTAAACATATAGTCAGCCTTCATCCCTTTAATAATGACTCATATTTTGATGTTTTCAGACCAAACCACCCCCGAAGAAAGTATCTAAGGTGAGTGGGTGAAATACGATCTCATTTTGTCTGTAATTTTTGTGAATATACGTAGCTAAAGCTAGTGATGTATTAGTGATATAGAATATTCTTAGAAAGTAGTCGTTCAAAAATTCGTTCTTCATTAACTGTAAATACGTACAGGGACGAGTTACTGAACAGTAAATATTTATTTTCGATTTTCCTTAACTCGTCCCCGCGGGCACGAGTTAATGAGAGGCGAGTTGGGGAATTCTTAGAAATGGCTGCTGTCTTTCCATGTGTTTTGGTGTGACAATAATTTTAGTCACTAAAGTGTCTACATTTTTTTTAATGGAGCATATCGCTGAGGGGAGATTTTACTAAAGAATCTGCAATGCTGGACAGGATGTCGGCTCATTGCTTAAGTTATTTATAATACTACCAGAGGTAGACACGAGTGAACTGAATTATCGGGAAAATGCTGACACCGTGTATAGAGCATGTAGACCGCTAATGCGCATCGAAAGTGAATCTTTCTTAACAGTGTAGGTTATAATATATTTTTAAATCAGTTCTGTAGAGTTGTATATGAAGATATGCCATATTATTCGAGATATACAAAAAATATTGAATCGTGTAGCAATATTCCGGGATTTACTAAGGGGATCTGACCGATTTCAACTAGCCTATAAACAGTAAAACAAAACTTAACCAAACTCCGTACACATGACCAAATGCATCATATCAGCCATGCTTCTAATTAGGTTTCTTCTTCTTTAAATTTAAGAGCAGGGCTCTTGTCTGTGAAGTAATCTAATTAGGTTTAGTTTGAAAAATATTGACCAAGTACAAAATTAGAAAGCTTTGGGCTATTTTCGCACAATGATTTCGCACAATTTATGATTAATATTTTCAAACCAAATTATAATTAGAAGCATAGATAATTTGATGCATTTGGTCATGTATACGAAGTTTGGTTAAGTTTGGTAGTCTTACTGTTAGGAATAAAAGCGAAACTACGTTTGTGTAGGATTTCACTACTCCGGCAGACTATTAAGATACTTTGTACAATGTTATTTGCTCCGTTTATGAGATAAGGCCTACCAAAGTCACTTTCAGAAAAGTTTATTTTGCCTTTTTTATGTAACCACGTTCTAATATATATAGTGTGGTATATTTTTAGAATGGAGTTATTAAGATCTTTCATTTGATCAATCAACAGGTTCCAGAAAATAAACATTTTTGCATACAAGAATTTGATGACGTCATAGCTAACTTTGTTGGCATGACTGATTTAGTATTTAGAGCATGTAGACCACTTATTTAAAAAGGACAGAATCGCATTGCTTTCATAGATTTGGTAAATGTTAAGGAAGTCAACTCAAAAATGTAAAGTTTTGGAATCAGCTCGATTAAATAAAATTACGAATAATTAGCTAATGGAGAAAACGTTGTCAAATCTTATTGGAACAAGCCGGAATTTTTGCGATAATCTCGTCGTTCTAGTAACATTTGATGTCCTCATGATATCCCTAAGGATATGAGAAATAATCAGAGCTAACTCTGATTGGTTAGATTATAGCTACAGATTTAGTTGCTGATGTTACAATTAATCTTACAATATGCGTTAACGATTGACATTATTAAAAAGTGAACCAATCAGAGGAGATCTGAGTTTTTATTTCAGTTTATGATATCAAATATTACTAGAACGATGAGTTTTTTTCGCAATACCCTAAAGTTTTCCAGTAAGATTTGACAATGGTGTCACCATCGTCTAATT
Organism: Scrobipalpa costella; assembly: GCA_949820665.1. Classification (NCBI taxonomy): domain Eukaryota; kingdom Metazoa; phylum Arthropoda; class Insecta; order Lepidoptera; family Gelechiidae; genus Scrobipalpa; species Scrobipalpa costella. Next base: position 38,084,060 of record OX463295.1, read on the forward strand.
ACCTGAGTTTTCACAAAATCCCTTGTGTTTTTCAAAACTTCTCCCTAATTATTCCAGTTTGATTTGGATAAAAGTATCTTAGATCTGTCTGAATAACGTGCCTAATGTATTAAAGTCATTTTAAATTTCTAATCAATTAATTCCAATCTGTTACGTTTAGTACTGCTTTTATGATATGCTGATATGGTAGCACTTAAAAAAAAATGGTTTTTGGGTTTAAATTTTTAATAATTGATGTAATCTCAAGTTGTATTAATATTGGACGATCATGACTATCTTTATTTAATAAGGGATAATACATACATACATACATATAATCACGCCTTTATCCCTAATGGGGTAGGCAGAGCGTAAACAACATAAACAAATGTCGTTTCGCCACGTCTGACAAAGTTTTGAGGGTAATTTAAGATATAATTATAGGTATACTGCTGTAATAAGGGATAATCTTGTTTGAATCCTATTGGGAATACTTGTGTGATCGTTTCGTCTTTTTGTCATTTATTTCTGGAAATAAATCCACATTTTCTGAACAACACTAGTGGCGTCATGTAGTGCCTTGACCAGACAGTATCTTTTGTGGTTATACCAGGTGTAAGGGACCGCGTCCCGCAAACTGATAGGGGTTGCAAAGTCAACGACACTGAATAAATTTCACCAGGAAATTCTTGCAGGAAGAGAAAAGAAAAATGCATTTTCATCACAATGTTGATCAAATAATTTGTATGGAAAATACATTTTTTATTTTCACTTGCTGAAAAATAATTCTGCTGATAGTTGTGTAGTGTCGTTGACTGAGCAACCCCTATCAGTTTGCAGGACGCTGTCCCTTACACCTTGTATTATCCGCAGACGATTTGGCGGGGCGAGACGGGAGCTGGATGTATTGTATGGCGTCGTATTCATAGCCTGTCGCCAGCAAGCTTCACCCCCTTGGTGGCGGGAGGGGGTGGGTCCACCACCAGTACTCAATAGCATAAAAATAATGTCCATAATTTTAACTTGTGTAACTAAACTGCTGGTTTAGTTACACAAGTTAAAATTTTACATTTAATACAAAATTATTAGCATTTCGGAGTGTTTTTCAAGCTAAATGCCCTTTTGTTTAGTTTGTACTCTTGAAATAATAACTTTTTAACCAATTTGACCAAGAAGCAAATCTTCGTCAATTATTATAGTCCATAAAGTAAAATATTTTACACGAAAAATGACGTTACATTAAAAAATATAAAAACAATACATAATATTATGTACTGAATATTGATTGGTGAATGGTTGACCGATAGTGGTATAACAACTCGAGCGATTCCGTGCTTTCAAAAACACGTAAAACCGTTGGTCCCAGTTAATATAATATCCTGGTTAATATCGTAAAGTAGATATTAGCTTTGCATTGCCGGCTTATTGAAAACTGTGATGACAGCTGGGTTGATTTTAACTTTAATTTTAACTTCAATCCTAACTCAGTTGGTCTCCGTAGGGGGGACTAATGAAGTAACATTTCAGGAGCCGTATTATTAAACCGCTCGATTTGAAATTCGCATACAAAAAAGTGATATTCATATAAGATTTCCATACAATATGGCATGCGAATGTTGCTCTTTCGTATGCGAATTCGATTCGAGTGATTCAAAAATACAGCTCCAGGCCGATGCTCGTAATTGCGTATTCGCGTACGTTTTATAATTGCGGATTTTCTGTTCTCAGCACGTGTTCATTGTGAACGTTCAGTAGTAAGATCCTTTTGTATTGAAAACTAGCACATCTTTTACATTGCGGACGTTTTGCTCATAGGACGTTTTACATTGCGGTCGACAAGTCTCCAAAGACGTACAGAATTGAAAACAATCCGCGCACAACTCATTATTAGCTACGCATTCAATTAGGTAAGGGACAGGACAGGAGTGTCACGAAATATGAAAGGGATTGTGTATAGTTGGGTTTGCAGATGACATAAGCCGTAATTAAACGGCTGTGAGTGATTATTACATTTCCTTTGTCAGGATTAGTCCTTAGAACCTAAGGATTGATTTTCGAAGTTCGGCCTCCTTGATTTTTGAGATCGGATTTTTAGAGGGGGGAGGGTCCGCTTCCCATTGAACCATGGTAATGTCACTAGTTAAGCTACTAAATCGAGTATGGCGTCGTTTTTGTATAAACAAAGGACACTGAAATCTATTCTAAAATCAAACTTGCATTTATTTGAAGTAATAACCACCAAAATTAAATTTTATTTGACTCACTTTTTTACCGTAAAATGTTACTAACTTTTACATCACTTTGGATTTAGATCAATTATTTTTTAATATAAATAACATATTTTTATATCATTGTAAAGTACTATAAAAAATAAAGCTCTGCTATTTCTATGAATATTAATGGCTTAGAGCCCAGCTAATCTATCAGAGTTACGGAGGAGACACCATAACAAAAGCTGTTAAATTTAATGAGCACTTTCCGTTGATGTATTCACATTTAAAGATCTGGAGTATCTGACGAAGAAACCTAACAGCCCAGATAATCTACCAGAGTTCCAGAGGAGCCACCTTATTAAAAAAAATTGAGCTTAATGAGTACTTTTTGTTGGTATATAAAATTTGAAGATTTGGATTACCTGACAAAGAAACCAAACAGACCGTACATTCAACGAAATTAAGTATTTTATATTTTTATAAAACTTAAACTCTAAACTAACTCTCAAAACTTGTCAGACGTGGCGGAACGACCTTTTCTTTGGTCGTTTACGCTCTGCCTACCCCATTCGGGATAAAGGCGTGATTATATGTATGTATAAAACTTTGAACACGTTACGATGATATCAAATATATTTTTTATAATTACGAATAATAGGGCTGTGAGACGACATTTTTATTATTTTCAAATTCAAGTCGTTGAAAAAGCTATAAAAGTTTCATTTTAAGGTAAAAAAAGAGTTAAACATACTGAAATTTGATTTCGTAGGTAATACATACATGCATATAATCACGCCTTTATCCCTTTGGGCTAGGCAGAGCGTAAACGACCTAAACAAAGGTCGTTCCGCCACGTCTGATATAGCTTTGAGGGTTCTTTAAGATAGATTCGTAGGTATATTGCTGTAGTGACAGGTTGTCAGCCCATCGCCTAAATTGCAATATACATAAACCCTCGGATCCCTTAGCTGGTTTCTACAGCATGCCCGGGAAGAAATGCAGCTGGCACATTCCATGTTTTTCATTTCAGCATGAAAACTCGTTTCGTAGACCTTAAAATAATGCAAATTTGGTTTTAGAATTAAGTTTGACACATACATACATACATATAATCACGTCTTTATCCCTAATGGAGTAAGTTCGACACCCTTTGTTTAAATGAAAATGATATCATACTCGACCTTGTTGCTTAATTAGGGACATCACCAGGATTCAATAAAAAGCAGACCACCCTAAAAACTGATCTCAAAAGTCAAGGCGGCTGTTCTTCGAAAATCAATACTTACCTACGTTCTAATGACTAATCCTGCCAAAGAAAACTTAATAATTACTCTCAGCTCAGCCGTATAATTAGGCTTCCAGAGTCAACAATTAGTCAACGAAACGTGTGGTTCGTACAAAAAAGTGTGAGGTGTAAAAAGGGAGCCAAGACTAGGGTTTATTATAGTAATTTTTAGCTCTTCAATAAGGTTAATTTCTTGTAGCTTAGCCGATGTAAAGAAAAAAATATACCACATGTAAATAAAATAAAATCAAATGATTTATTTGTGAATATAAAGACAGGTACATGCAGAGTCAAGATCTTGAATATAAATTAAAGAGCGGTGTCATCAGCCGTTGGGCATACAAATAATACAGAAAACGAAGGAAGGATGGAACGAAAAGTTATGTAAAATTGATAGGTATGCCAAATTAATAATGATCAAAATATTAATTTAGACCGAAAACGACCTAAACAAAGTTTTTAATGGTTGTTTAAGATAAATTTGTATGTATATTGATGTAGTCCCAAATTATCAGCCCATCACCTTAATTGGTTTTTACAGCTTGCCCGGGAGGAAACGCAGCTGGCACATTCTATGTTTTACTAAAGCTATCATTTTAATTAAGTAAAAGCAATAAGTATGTCTAATTATTACAGACAGGAGAGACAGTAATTTATTACATATGTACATATACATACATATAATCACGCCTTTATCCCTAATGGGGTAGGCAGAGCATAAACGACCTAAACAAAGATTTTTCCGCCACGTCTGACAAAGTACTGAGGGCTTTATCTATTTTAAATAACTCTCAAAACTTGGTCAGACGTGGCGGAACGACCTTTACGCTCTGCCTACCCTATCAGGGATAAAGGCGTGATTATATGTATGTGTGTATGTATTTTATTAAATATTTTGCACAGATATTTTAGCGGCCATTCTATAAATGCTTTTTTGGTGTAACGTTGTTTTGCAGGCAATCACATTTAGTTGTTTATTTTGTTATTTTTCCACACAAATATGGCTGATTCTTAAAGGTACATGCCAGCGTTAGTAGTTTTAGTTTTTTAAATTATTTTTTAAATTTATCTGTTCTTTTTAGATTGCATATTGCCCTTATACACCTCTTCTGACTTTTTAACACCTTATCAACATTAGTAGCATTACCCGAAAAAATGATTCCGTATCTCAGTAGCATGATATGCCGTTAGTACTCCATTTTTATGCCTGCTGATTTATCACTTTTTTGAGATTGTATAAGGCATATGAAAATTTATTGAATTTGTTACATACAACCTCTAAGTGAGTGGCCCATCTCATATTACTGTCTTTGTGTAGTCCTAAAAACGTATTCGTATATGTTTGTTCAATTTTGTTGCCTTTATGTCAGAATTTAAATTCGTGTTTCCTCTTTGGGTAAATTTTAGTCTTGTCAAGATTTATTTTAATATTATTTGAGTTTAGCCATTCTATTATTAAAGTTGAGCTATTATTGATGTCATTATCATTTACATAATTAACAGTGCTATCATAAAAAAAAATGGGTTGGCGATTGGACAACGCCACTCTACAACGACCAAGTAACATGAAATATATATGTCACTGAGTGAGCCAAACATAAAAATGACGATGTTTGGACACGTCGTCAGTATCTCTACAATATAGCTACTAATATAGGTTATATTAAAAAAAAAATGTTGTTTATCTAAGGGATTTAAATATATGCCAGTGTTTTCGTTAAAATATTTCTCTCTGTAAAAAAATCTGCACCCTTCCCAGAATTCTAGCAGTTGACAGATGTGATGATGGCAGAAGCAATTGTATCTGTAAATTTTTTATTGAGTTATGATAATTATGATATGAAGTGGTTCAACAGCTCACAAGAGGCTCCAAATGGTTCGTGTAAAATACACACAGCTGCCCGCCGGTTCTCATCGTTTGCCTTAAACTTGGCTTGGACACGCTACCGCGTGTCTAGATTATGCGGAGTGCATTCCTCTAAAATGTACCTACCGTCAATATGACAAATAATATTTCTACGGTGAAGTGTAAACTTTAAAGTTAAAAAGTATTTATTTAATTAAACAAATTTCAAATGTACAAAGCATTCTGATCCTCACACTAGGATGCCTTGTGTTGTGAGTAACCAGCCTCTTCCTTAGAACAAAGTTATTAAGTATAGTTTATATTGAGAAACTTGTAACAAAGTTAAGCAAAACAACAAATAACATTAAATTAATACTAAGTATAACTAATTAAGATTTGTGTGTGTGTGTGTGTGTGTGTTATTTCGTAATTTCCAACAACTTTTCAGTATCATCATAATTTAGTTAATAGATATGTATTACTCTGTCCAAATGGATTATTGTTTCTTAATTTTTAAATGAAGTATTAATTAATTATACAGATTGAATTCTATTTTGAATCTGTGATTAATGGTGTTAATCTTAATTGAAAGGTATTAATTATTATTAGGACGAGATGGGATGATGTAGGCTAGATAAGATAAGATATGATGAGCATATACCGGGTGTAAGAGACAGACGTCCCGCAAACTGATAGGGGTTTAGTTAACGAAACTAAACAACTATTAGTAAACGAAACTGAAAAACTATCACCTGGAAATTATTTTATGAGACGAAAAAAATAATGACCTTCCCATTCAAAATGACCACCTCGATCAGACAATTTGTATAAAAAAGAAAATATATTCTTTTATTTTCCTGAAAAATATCCTGCTGATAATTGTTCAGTTTCGTTGACTGAGCAACCCCTATCAGTTTGCAGGACGCTGTCCCTTACACCACGTATTATGATTACAGCCATTTAATTTAATTTAATAATGTTGTTTTGTTTTGAAGTGTGGAGTGTGCCCGCCGTGCCCAGCACCATGCAACCCCTCAGAGCCACCGGTAAGCTTATATTGGATCCGTTTCGTTGAACCATAAATGTAATTTTCTGTCATGGGTTAACTGCTTCCGTGGTCTAGTGGTTAGAGCCATGGGCTCACGACCCGGAGGCCCTGGGTTCGATTCCCAGGGGGGAATACAAAGTTGATATTTGTCAATTCCACGCTGGCCTGGGATCGAGAGAAAAACATAGAATGTGCCAGCTGCATCTCCTCCCGGGCATGATGTAAATACCAGTTAAGGGATCAGAGGGTTTCAGTATATTGTAATTTAGGCGATGGGTTGACTGACAACCTGTCACAAATCTATCTTAAATAACCCTCCAAATTTGTCAGACGTAGCGGAATGACCTGTGTTAGGTCGTTTACGCTCTGCCTACCGCATTAGGGATAAAGGCGTGATTATATGTATGTATGTACGTATATTTGTCAATTTATCACTTTATGAGGATTTTCCTAGTTTGGTTAGGACAATGCAGGCTGAATCTGCCTGATTGTCTGGGAGAAAAGATATAACGTGCTTCGGACTCGCCTGTTCCTAGGCGGCAAGAAATATGTTTTTACGTGTTTGGCGTTCTGTAGTTTTCGATTCACAAACTTTCGTAGTTGATTTTCACGATTTCGCGACAACATTTCGTTTGACAATTGTTGTGGTTTAAGGGGTTCCCCTGGGCTAAGTGGCGCATCATCATCACTCAAAAAATCATAATTCACTGAAAACACAATCAATCTAAAATCCGGTAGATCAGATTGAGGTTAAAACAATGAAGGTCATTTAGAACTACATAATGTTGCAACTTATAGTTCGTTGTAGTTACAGATAGAAAATTTGGCCACTTTTAGCACTTTTGCTGTCTGTAACTGCAGTGAACACTGAATTATTAATTTATAATGCTTCAAATAAACTTTAGTACCTATACTTCAATCAGATCTACCGGATTACTCACTGAAAACACAATTAATCGAATAATTGCGTTTTCAGTGAGAAATGATTTTTAACTGAAGAGGGCGCTGGTGTACACTGGGGATTCCCTTAAGGAAAAACAGTAACGGCACTATACCAGATGTAAGGGACAGCGTCCCGCAAACTGATAGGGGTTACTCAGTCAACGACACTGAACAACTATCAGCTAGTATTTTTTTCAGGAAGTGAAAAAAATATATAAAAATATACTTCCATGCTGGACTGGGAGAGATAGAAAAACATAGAATGTTCCAGCTGCCCTTCCTCCCGGGCATGCTGTAGAAGACAGCAAAAGGGACTCGAGGGTTACAGTGTATAGTAATTTAGGCGATGGGCTGACAACCTGTCACTATGGCAATACACATTACAATCTAAAATTACCCTCAATTTTTGTCAGACGCGGCGAAAGCGCCTTTTACGAGGCGTTTAAAGCTCTGCCTACCCCGCAAGGGATAAAGGCGTGATTTTATGTATGTATGTATGTAAAAAATATATTGGCTTTTCCATACAAATTGTCCGATCGAGATGAAAATTTTGTATGGAAAAGCCAATTTCTTTTTTCTCTTCCTGAAAGAATTTCCGGGTGGAACTTGTTCAGTGTCGTTGACTGAGCAATCCCTATCAGTTTGCGGGACGCTGTCCCTTACACTTAGTATATAGATAGACGAACAACTTTTCTAGCTGTGAGTGAAACCACGGTTTGTAGTCGTCAAATTCTCAAAGATGGCACAACATGAGATAATGCCCAGTCGCTGTTTAATATAACTGTGAACTAAATCACTACATAGTATAAAACAAAGTCGCTTTCTCTTTCCCTATATCCCTATGTATGCATAAATCTTTAAAACTACGCAACAGATTTTGATGCGGTTTCTTTAAATGGATAGAGTGATTCAAGAAAAAGGTTTATATGTATAATACATGCATAACACAGTAGACAAACACTGTTAATTTCCGTGCGAAGCCGGGGCGGGTCGCTAGTTATCAATAAAATGAATCAGATATCTGACTTAACCCGGTACGTTTGGGTAATATTTTACATTATATACATACTTACAAATAATCACGCCTTTATCCCTAATGGGGTAGGCAGAGCGTAAACTACCTAAACAAATGTCGTTCCGCCACGTCTGACAAAGTTCTAAGGGGTAATTTTACATACATTTTTAGGTAAATTGCTGTAGAGACAGGTTGTCAGCCAATCGCCTGAATTGCAATATACTGAAACCTTCGGATCCTTTAGCTGGTTTTCACAGCATACCCGGGAGGAAATGCAGCTGGTACATTCTATGTTTTTCTCTCGCTCCCAAGCCAGAATGGATTTTTTTTTTTAACATTACCTGGGTGATGACCTTGATGACCCGCGCAGCCTAGTTGGCAGTGTACCTGCCTGCTACGCTAAGGGTCTCGGGTTCGATTCTCGGCCGGGGCAGACATTTGAGTGATGAGTTTAAATGTCTGTTTCTGGGTCTGGTTGTTTATTGTGGTTGTTTCTGTGTATGTCCATGGCACCCCGATACAGGGAATCCTAGTGGGGGCTATGAGTGTGATCGTGTTTGTGTTCTTCCATGCTGGACTGGGAGAGATAGAAAAACATAGAATGTTCCAGCTGCCCTTCCTCCCGGGCATGCTGTAGAAGTCAGCAAAAGGGACTCGAGGGTTACAGTGTATTGTAATTTAGGCGATGGGCTGACAACCTGTCACTATAGCAATACACATTACAATCTAAAATTGCCCTCAATTTTTGTCAGACGTGGCGAAGGCGCCTTTTACGAGGAGTTTGACGCTCTACCTACCCCGTAAGGGATAAAGGCGTGATTTTATGTATGTATGTATGTATGTGTTTGTGTTTGGGTAATCTTACACTACTCACCAGTCAGACATTACCATACCCATTACATACATACATACATACATATAGTCACGCCTTTATCCCTAAAGGGGTAGGCAGAGCGTAAACGACCTAAACAAAGATCGTTTCGACACACGTCTGAAAAAGCTTTGAGGGTTATTTAAGATAGATTTGAAGGTAAATTGCTTAGTGACAGGTTGTCAGCCCGTCGCGTAAATTACAATATACTGAAACCCTCGGATCCCTTAGCTGGTTTTTACAGCATGCTCAGGAGGAAATGCAGCTGGCACATTCTATGTTTTTCTCTCGCTCCCAGGCCAGCATGGAAGAAATACCCATTACAGTTATATTATTATTATTTTTCAGACGCCGTGTGAAAGAGAGGTGGCTAAACTCGCCATACAACTCAAAACTTTGGAAGAAAACTTCAAAAACAAAGTTACAGAAGTAAGTAACACTCAAGGTTTTTTAATTGGAAATACTGCCTCTGTGGTCTAGTGGTCAGAGCCATGGGCTTACGATCCCGAGGACCTGGGTTCGATTCCCAGAGGGGGAATACAAATCGAAATATTTGTAAATTTATCACATTGTGAGGTTTTTCTCAGTTTGATTAGAACATTGCAGAGCCCAATGGTGTAGTGGATAGGGCCGCTGCCTCCTGAGCGGGAGGTCGTGGTTCGAATCCCACCACGTACCAATGTGTTTTTCGGCTTCAGAATTTCATATGTACGTTTAATCGGTGCTTTTTTCGTGCTTTGGAAGGCACGTTAAGACGTTGGTCCCGGTGAATATCTTTTAATACCGTAGATATTAGTCGGTAAACCAACACAGAGGCCAGTGCTAAGCATTGGCGGCTTGAAAACTCTGACCTAATCTAGGATTGGGTCTGGTTTCTCTTCTGGGTTGCGAAGGTCAGATGGCAGTCACTGTGTAAAAACCAGTACCCTTGTTCAATCATCTAGATTAGGTAGCCTATCCTGCAAGATACGGGATAAGGGTAGGGAGATGAAGGTTAGGACATTGCAGGCTGGATCACCTGATTGTCTTAAAAAGAAAAAGGATTCCGTGTTTCGGAGCGCACGTTAAGCCGTTGATCCCGGTCGCTTTCTTTGATAGCAGAAGTTACTGAAACCATGTCAGAGGCCTTAACACAAACTAAGCTGTGATACCAGGCGGTTTGACAACTCTGACACTAGGGTTCATCGGGTCGTTCGACTCGAGAATCAACTCGCTAAGAAGAAGATTTGGAAATAGGTTTTCTCTTTTGAATCTAGTGTAGGTCGGGGTCGGGTGCAACCGAATCGAATCAATCGAAATCGAATTTGAGTTGAAGATGGAGCGAACTCCTCCAGAAGTGGTAGTGGAATAAATTAAACATTTAATGTAATTATTATTATGTTAATGCTCACAAGGTAGTGGTTTGCCTATTTCTTTCGTTGTGTCTGTTATGAAATGTAATTTGTGTTAGTAACTTTTTAGTACAATTTCCCGGGATTATGGTTAAAGAAGTAGATTTAGTTACGGATATGGAATGCAGAAAATTTGATTCTGGTCACGGCGTACCAATTACTTTGCAGTTTGTTCAACGTGAGAGCTCAGATAGAGCGTATAATTTGTCCGTGCCGTCGCATCTCAAAAATTCGCCGACCGCATACGGAGTGTAAGGGACAGCGTCTCGCAAACTGATACACAGTTAACGGAACTGAACAACTGTCACCAGGAAATAATCATAATCACGCCTTTATCCCTAATGGGGTAGGCAGAGCGTAAATGTCCTAAACAAAGGGCGTTCCGCCACGTCTGACAAAGTTTTGAGGGATATTTACGGTAAATTTGTAGGTATATTGCTATAATGACCGGTTGTCAACCTATCGCCTTAATTGCAATATACTAAAACCCTCGTATCCCTGAGCTACTTTTTACAGCAAGCCCGGGAGGAAATACAGCTGGTACATTCTATGTTTTTCATTCACTTCCAGTCCACCAGGAAATTCTTTCAGGAAATATAAAAAAAATGATTTTCCAGACAAACTGTCCGATCAAGATCATTTTTCTTTTTTATCTCCTGAAAGAAATTTCTGGTGAATGTTGTTCAGTATTGTTGACTGAGCAATCTCTATCATTTTGCGGGACGCTTTCCCTTACACCCGGTATGTTGAACGTCGCGTGGCACCCGCACGCTCTTGCTAGACAGACCAGCAAAACGCCGTCTTTACGTACTATTTTTTTTACTCAATCCGGAGTCAAAAGCAAACCCACTCCAAATAAAAAAATAGTTATAAATAAATAATCATCATTTATTTAAGAACTTCAAGCTCTTGTCGGTTAAGTACAATGAAGTGAACGCCAACTCTTCCTGCATTCTGCTCTCTCCTTGACTTCCTGGTACGACTTAACCTAATGTTTTCTTTCACTCGATCGATGTAACTTATTCATACATACATACATAAATCACGCCTTTATCCCTTACAGGGTAGGCAGAGCGTTTAACGCCTCGTAAAAAGCGCTTTCGCCACGTCTGACAAAAATTGAGAGCAATTTTAGATAGTAATATGTATTGCTTTAGTGACAGGTTGTCAACCCATCGCCTAAATTACAATACACTGTAACCCTCGAGTCCCTTTTGCTGACTTCAACAGCATGCCCGGGAGGAAGGGCAGCTGGAACATTCTATGTTTTTCTATCTCTCCCAGTCCAGCATGGAAGAATAACTTATTCATGGCTATACCTTTCTTCTCCTTCCTTCTATCTTTCCTTCAATAATCGTCTTTAATAACTCGTTTCCTTCAATAATCGTCTTTAATAACTCGTTGTGTCGTATCAGTTGTCCCAACATCATTCGTCTTCTATTTTCTATTAATTATACATATTATAATAAATGTCTAGAAGGGTCTTGTCTGTACATTAAATATTTTTACATAAAAATAATTGCAGGAAGCATTATTAACGATATTAGGATCAATAAGATTAAAAAAAAAAATGTCTGTCAGTCTGTGTGTTACGACATCACGCCAAAACTACAGAACCGATTTCACTGGAACTTTTTTTATTCAACTGTGTGTTTCCCGGGTTGCAACTTAGGATACCTAAAATCACGCTACCTGACTTAGGGGGTAGGCAGGAAATTGAAATTTGGCTGCTTCTTAACCGATTTTTACGGTTTTTTTTATTCGACTGAACATTATTTAAAATATTATAATGAAACATTATTTTTTGTCAGACGTGGCGGAACGACCTTTGTTTGGGTCGTTTACGCTCTGCCTACCCCATTAGGGATAAAGGCGTGATTATATGTATGTATTATTTAAAATCATAGTTACGATACAAATTATCACGCCTCATGACTTAGGAGGTATGTAGGAATTTTAATTTTGGTCGTTTGTAACCGATTTTGATGGAACTTTGTTTGACTAAGCATTACTTAAACTGAAAGTTACAATACAAATAATCACGCCACCTGACTTAGTGGGTAGGCAGGAAAAAGGGACTTTTTATTTGACTGAGATTTTTTAATTATCTGGTGTCCAGCCTAGGTTACAAATAGTCACGCAAACCATTCTACCCCAGTTTGTATGGAAAACATTCAGTGTCGAACATACTGAAAACACTTCACCGCGCGTAGGTGCGGGATCTTCTAGCTCACGCGCGGAATCGTGTTTTCCATACAAAAACAAACATCAGACAATGCGAAACAAACCGAGCGTACGAAGTCGCGGGCATAGCTATAAATCATACATAAGTTAACATTTTGTCTCTTAATGAAACGTAAGTTGTAAGTAATCTTAAATATTCAATAGTATAATGACAAATTCAATGAAAAAATTGTATCATGAGTTGTAGGTATATAATCAATTGATCACAAAACAAAAACAAATGGAAACAAAGACACAATATTTAAGTAGACAGGTACATAGAATACCTACTATAATGTACTATGCTCGCAATGGTGTAAGACTGTATTCTATCCCAATTATGTAAAATTTAAAACAAAAAATACTTCGCTGTTTAAAATCATAACCACCACGCGTACGGAGTCGCAGGCACAGCTAGTATTAAATAACAATGTACGTAAATATCTCAATGGCATCATCAAATTTAACCTGACCGGAACTGAAGCATATTCTCAGTCACTGCTTCTAATAGTGATCGGCACAGGTCTATGTTTCTCCACGTCCACAGGAACTACTTTATAAAGGGTACATACATACATACATACATAAATTCACGCCTTTATCCCTTACAGGGTCGGCAGAGCGTCAAACTCCTCGTAAAAGGCGCTTTCGCCACGTCTGACAAAAATTGAGGGCAATTTTAGATTGTAATGTGTATTGCTATAGTGACAGGTTGTCAGCCCATCGCCTAAATTACAATACACTGTAACCCTCGAGTCCCTTTTGCTGACTTCTACAGCATGCCCGGGAGGAAGGGCAGCTGGAACATTCTATGTTTTTCTATTTCTCCCAGTCCAGCATGGAAGAAAGGGTATAATTTTTTAAATCACCAAATACACCAAATAATTTTAATTTTGATCACCAAATGAACCATTTGTTCCCAATATAGTAGATCTGTCAAAAAACTGTAACCACCAAACAATTGCAACTAAATATTCGTCAATGGTCACCAGGAAATTTTATTAATGACCAAATAATTATATTCGTTACCAAAATAATAGAAGTGTTTAGAAAACTCGATCACAATATCAAAGTAGTTTCTTCAACTGTCTCCGTGGTCTAGTGGCTAGTGCCATGGACCCCCGATCCGGAGGTCCTGGGTTCGATTCCCAGGGTTGATATTTTTAAGTGGTTGATAAATTAAGTTGATATTTGAGAATTTATCACTTTGTGAATTTTTCCCCAGTTTGGGTAGGACATTGCAGGCTGAATCACCTGATTGTCCGAAAAGAAAAAGATTTCGTGCTTTGGAGGGCACGTTAAGCCGTCGATCCCGGTGTCCCGTCGAAACCATGTCAGAGGCCTGATAGTTGTGCTACTAGGCGGTTTAAAAACTCTGACACCAGAGTTCATCGAGTCCATAGACTCGATACCCACTCGACAGAAGAAGTAGTTTCTTTTCATAAGATGTTCAATGGGATGGGACCCTTCAATATGCCTCTCATGCACTCTTGTCTGAGTATTTGTCTGTCAGCGGCATGTGTATAGCCTTATTAAATCTACTTTAGTCCCCTGGTTTCGAGTTTTAGCGCACATCCCACCACCAGAAATACTCAGACGCCACGCGGCGGTCACTGAATGGGCGAAATGCTAGCAAGAAGTCCACCCAAGTGGGCATTCATCAAGGTCTCCCATTGGAGTGGCGACCTTATAAAAATGCAGTATGGTACTGACAAGATCTCATATAGAAGACTCTACAAAGAAGCTTGCAGTGTTTAATACGTAGACGAAGATTAATCTATTCCGAACAGGCCATAGAAGATGCAACTATCACCTGAGTAAATGGAGGCTAAAATAGTTGCTGGAATGCGATAGACGATTGCGCCCTGCGTCGTTTTACTGGTGGTATGAACGAGCATTACAAGTTAACCCCAGCAGCAGAGGACTGGCTTCAACAACTGAACATTACAATGGTTACATTAGAATATACCATCTGCAATTTTCTACTGAAACATGATTTCAGTGGAGAATCGAGCTCTTAAAAGTATAATAGGAAGTACAAGAGTTCATTCAAAGAAATAGTAATCAATATACTTAATAGGTGACAGATATAATAATTTGGTGGCAGATATATTATTGAAATTGGTGATCAATTGACATTAATTTGGGTATCGCTGTTAGCTGATCATACTGAATATTTTGGTGACCAATAAATTATCTGGGAAATATTATTGAAATTGGTGATCAATTGACATTAATTTGGGTATCGCTGTTTGCTGATCATACTGAATATTTTGGTGACCAATAAATTATCTGGGAACCAATCAAATATTATGGAGATCACAGTTTGGTGTCAGATCTCAACTTTGGTTCCCAAAAATATGGTTATCCTTTAAAAACACTACGCCTGATCCCGGGTGGTGCCAAAATTGCAACAAAAACCGGCTACTGCACCTGTCCTCAGGACGTCGAAGCAAAATAATGCCATACGATAATAGTTCATTGTGACATACGTGCGGTAACTTGATAATAATAACAGCCGAGGCGATAGTGCTAGCCGTTTTATCACATATTTGTGAGGTAATTAAACGTAAACAATACCACAGATAATATAATACTATACAAATACAGCGAAAAGAATAAGCGCGCGAAATATTTTTTCTTGTTAACAAATTAGCGATTAGCGCGCTTTATCGTTTTATTTAAGGCAAAGCGCAAAGGTATATAAAACAGCCAGTAGGTATAAATAATAAAGTAAATTAATATTTTTGTGTTTTTTTACAGATAAATGGTTGAACCTTATTGTAAAAATTAATGATATTGAAGAATTAAAAGTATTTATTGTCTTTTATCTCCCAAAGTTAATTTTATTCATAAAATGTTGACTACTTTTCTGCCATAAAATCTTTCTTGTTTTACCTTATTCAAAAAACTCATGCGTTTTACAATACATAATTGCACAAATTCGTAATGAGATACAAAACAATATTGAAATTGGTGAAATATGAGACCCCTTACAGGCAAATATGTTATTAAATAATAACTGAACCATACATATTACATTTCCGCATATATTTTGTATTAGTATTACAATGATTGATATTCGGCAAAATTGTTTCAACTTTAGCGAAATTTCTATTACATACTCGCTTTAATTTTGTGATAATTGACTGACCGTTTCTGTGAATCTGATTGCAGGTTAAACAATATTGTATTACTCGCCGGAGCGGAAGCCTAATTGCTTGTAGTATTCATACCGGGTGTAAGGGACAGCGTCCCGCAAACTGATAGTGATTGCTCAGTCAACGTACCTGATCATCTATCACCAGGCTTTTTTTGAGAAAATGAATATATAATGACCTTCCCATACCTAATGAGTACCTCGATCTGACAATTTGTATGGAAACATACATACATATATACATACATAAAATCACGCCTTTATCCCTTACGGAGTAGGCAGAGCGTTAAACGCCTCGTAAAAGGCGCTTTCGCCGCGTCTGACAAAAATTGAGGGCAATTTTAGATTGTAATGTGTATTGCTAATGTGTAGTGACAGGTTGTCAGCCCATCGCCTAAATTACAATACACTGTAACCCTCGAGTCCCTTTTTTTGTATGGAAAACCATTTTATTTACTTCCTGGTAAATAAAAAACTTTCTGATAGTTGTTCAGTTTCGTTGACTGATCTGATCAACCCCTATCAATTTCTGGTGCGCTGTCTTATACTGCCTTATACTCCGTATAATGTGTAAAGGACAGGGAGGACAGCTTCCTGCAAACAAATTGTTTGCTCAGTTAATTAAACTAAAAAGTGGGAAATATAACGAGAGTGGGACTTTCCCTTACAAAAATCCTAGTCATTTTTAAAATTGCGTTATTTATTGTTTTAAGAATTTAAAATACAGTTGAACTTAAAATAAAAACAATAGGCAAGCTTATCCCTATAAGAGATCTCTTCCAGCCAACCTAATGGAAATAAAAGATGGAAAATTCACGGGTACAGATACAACCTAGTATTATTTAGGATTTCTTGTATTACAAATACGCATATAAATATAATAAAATAAACGAATACAAAAAAAATATATTGATATGATATATAAATGATGTTAATATGGATATAATTATATACGTCAGAGAGTGGCCATAAAATGCTCTTTCAGTCTCTTTTTAAAAGTAAATGTCGAGGGATTTTCTTGTTAAGTTATTGGCAGTTTGTTCCATACCTTTTATCCATTACCTGAAAGAATTTCTTCATGAAGGTTGTTGAGTTTCCCAAACTGAGCAACATCTGTCAGTTTGCGGCAAGCTGTTCCTCACACCGTGTATTCTGTTGCCTAACCAACTCCAGCTGTAATTGAAATTCGCCCTCGTGATGCGTATAAACTGCTGTTCACTGAAATTTAATTATGTTCGCGAAATTGCAGCTAAATGCTGATAATTGTTTCGAACTACCTGGAGCCCTTTCAGAACTGATATTAAATTTGTTATATCTGTTGTTGATGTGTAACTTGCAGTGCAAATTGAGTTATTTTTTAGTGTGCATCGTATGTCTTTACGTTCGAGTATATATTCTAGGCAGTATTCAATTAGGCTTTTCTTTTACAAAATTATATGCAGCATACGAGTACAACTCAACAATCCACAAGTCAGTTGCATTGACTAAACAACATTACGTGCTTAGAACAAGAACTTAGTTTTGAACAACTTAAACAGCGTCTTCTACGCTTGTTAAGCGTAGAAGCGTGACATCACTTAAGACTTAAGCTGTCTTAGAGATTTTGACCAACTCCAAAGCCATTATGTAATAGCACCTAAACAGGATTGTTTACAAATAAACAAAAAGAAGTAAAGGTCATATTAAATGCTATCTATTCAGAATGACTAGGTAAAAGAAAGAGAGAGAGTATTTACATCAAACAAACTATATTATAAATTTATCATAAAGATCAAGTACAAAATACCGATTTATACTGAATAGAATATAGGATACAACTAGCTGTGCCCGCGACTCCGTACGCATGGTGGTTATGATTTTAAATAGCGATGTATTTTTTGTTTTAAATTTTACATATTTGGGATAGAATACAGTCTTACATTACACCTATGCGAGCATAGTACATTATAGTAGGTATCTATGTACTTGTCTACTTAAATATGGAAGGAGTTGCGTTGCCAATCGGTTGTTTTTTTGTTTCCATTTCTTTTTGTTTTGGGATCAAATCATTATATACAAATCATGCTACAATTTTTTCGTTGAATTCGTCATTAAACTATTGAATATTTAAGATTATTTACAACTTACGTATTATAAATAGACAAAATGTTAACTTATGTATGATGTATAGCTGTGCTCGCGCCTTCGTACGCTCGGTTTGTATGGAAAACACGCAGTTTCGAACATACTGAAAACGCTTCTCCGCGCGTAGGAGCGTGATCTGCTAACCAGCGCGCGGAAGCGTGTTTCGCATTTCGCATCACAAACTGGGGTAGAATGGTTTGCGTGATTATTTGTAACCTAGGCTGGACACCAGGTAATTAAAAAATCTCAGTCAAATAAAAAGTCCCATTATGATCGGTTAATAACGATCAGACTTCAATTTCCTGCCTACCCCTTAAGTCAGGTGGCGTGATTATTTGTATCGTAATTTTGAGTTTAAGTAATGTTTAGTCAAACAATAAAAGTTCCATCAAAATCGGTTAACGACGACCGAAATTAAATTTCCTACCTACCCCCTAGGTCATAAGGCGTGATTATTTGTATCGTAACTTTGATTTTTAATAATACTTAGTGGAATAAAAAAAAATCCATAAAAATTGATTAAGAAACAGCCAAATTTCAATTTCCTGCCTGCCCCCTAAGTCAGGTAGCGTGATTTTAGGTATCCTAAGTTGCAACCCGGGTAACACACAGTTGAATAAAAAAAGGTTCATTGAAATCGGTTCTGTAGTTTTGACGTGATGTGATAACATACAGACAGACAGACAGACAGCCAGACAAAAATTTAAAAAAAAATATTTTGGTCTTTATATCGTTAATAATGCCTCCTGCAATTATTTTTTGTATGAATATTCAATGTATAGATACGACCCTTCTAGAGATATATTATATGTATAGATAGTATATCCAAGTCAGTCGGCGAAACGTGATGTTCTTAAGGCCAGACCACCGGCGGCCATCCTTTACCATTTTGTAGACGGTGTCCTTACGTGTCGCCAGTGTTTGCGCACGTTTACCAATAAAATTGGCTATTGTAGCCACATAAGGGCACATGATAGGGCAAAACACCATGGTCCCTCTGTTACGGATTAATTGCAGTCACCGTAGCCGAAATCGGCCTGGGTGTATATATATATATATCCAAGTCGGTTTTAGAATAAAGGTAAACAAAATTTCAGGTCTTTTTATTCAAAAACACATTTCTAAAATAAATGATACCTACATGTTAGCAAATTAGTTAAGTTACTAAAACTTCTATTTCATTATGTTGTCATATCCAATTTTCATCAATCTCAGTTCATACATTGTCAGTTTTTAACTGCAAAGTGTATATAATGCCGTAATGCGTCACCGGACTAAGGTTATGCCGTTATAATAAGGTGATTCCTAACGGCAAATGGTTGTTTTTAAGAGCTTATTTCTCCTAAACAAATAATTAGAAAATTCTCAAAAAATAACACCTAAGAAATTAGTTCATGGCCTGCAATTGCAATATTTAAAAATATTCTAGTTCATAAATAAGTATGATTAAAAAAACTGGTAGTAAAACTGTTTTTTATCAGTAAATTTGATATTCCTTCTAAACTATTAAGAGCGCTGTCACGGTTCCTTCGGGAAAATATCCGTATTATGACTATCTAAAATCGCAACATTATGACAACATTACATTAGAATAATTTTGCAGCTAAAAGATTTTAAAAGTGAATAATATATAGCTTTTTGGATGTCGGTCACTCATTTATATTTGTAAAATAAAGTTAATATACTAGTGTAACAGTGATAATAAATTCCATCAAATTATTTCCGTCAATGAGACTACGTTCTAGTGCAGTCTAACCTTTAGTTAAAGGCTTTTAGAGTAGAGAGTTTGAATGAGATTACTGGAATGGGGGCGTAAATAAAAACAAAGAACATATCAACTACTTCTCATTCTGGTAAAGGGACTTGAATGTCTCAATTTTGGATCAGGAAAGTCACAACAATATGACCACTTCCATAAAACGTTACGAAATCAGCATTTATTCATCCATTTACCTAACTGCCTTGCAAGAGATATAGTTGCGATTTTACGTATGTACTCGTATATGTATTTCTTAATGAACCCCCCAGAAGCACTACAGTACAGTTTGAGAACCGCTGATTCCGCTATCAAATTGTTCAGAATTAACACCAGTAGAGATTAAACGTGTTGAACCATTGAGCTTTGAGCATTATATCTAGTTCTGGATACTAGATTCTAAGCTACAGACCGTAAAATGATACTGTAATAGCTAAAGGCCAGACAGAATACGTAATATTCCGTGAAAACGTGAATACCTATGCGGTTTAGGATAATACGTAGGTACATATATACGTACCTATAGCATAGTAACACCTGAGAGCCCGATGGTATAGTGGATAGGGCCGCTGCTTCCTGAGCGGGGGAGGTCGTGGTTCGAATCCTCCCACCACGTACGAATGTGTTTTTCGGTTTTCGAATTTCATATGTAAGTACGTTTATTTGATACTACTAGCTGTGCCCGCGACTCCGTACGCATGGTGGTTATGATTTTAAACAGTGATGTATTTTTTTGTTTTAAATTTTACATATTTGGGATAGAATACAGCCTTACATTACACTTATGCGAGCAATCGAGCATAGTACATTATAGTAGGTATTCTATGTACCTGTGTACTTAAATATGGAAGGAGTTGTGTTACCTAACGGTTGTTTCTTTGTTTCCTTTTCTTTTTGTTTTGGGATCAATTAATTATATACAAATCATGATACATTTTTTTCGTTGAATTTGCCATTAACTATTGAATATTTAAGATTATTTACAACTTACGTTTTTTTAATAGACAAAAAGTTAACTTATGATGTATAAAGTACCTAACCAAAATATGAAAGGAATTTGTGTCAGTTTTTTTATATAATTGTTTACTTAGCTAAGTCAAATAAAAAGTCCTTTTAGGTTCGGTTAAAAACGATCTGAGTTCAATTTCCTGCTTACCCCCTAAATCAGGTGGCGTGATTATTTCTATCGTAGCTTTGATTTCAAATAATGCTCAGTCAAACAAAAAAAGTTTCATCTAAATCGGTTAAAAACTACCATAATTCAATTTCCTACCTACCTCCTAGGTGTCCCAGTCATGAGGCGTGATTATTTGTTTCGTTACTTTGATTTCAAATAATGCTTAGTCGAATAAAAAAAGTTCCATAAAAATCGATTAAGAAATAGCCAAATTTCAATTTCCTGCCTACCCCCTATGTCAGGTAGCGTGATTTAAAGTATCTTAAGTTGCAACCCGGGTACTACACAGTTGAATAAAAAAAGTTTCATCGAAATCGGATCAGTAGTTTTAGCGTGATGTGGTAACATACAGACAGACAGACAAAAAATCAAAAAATAATCTTTTTGATCTTTATATCGTTAATAATGCCTGCTGCAATAACTTTTTTGTAAAAATATTTAATGTACAGACACAACTCTTCTAGAGATTTATTATATGTATAGATTAGTCGTTAAGCCATGTCAAAGCTCAGTACTAAGCATTGGCGGCTTGAAAACTCTGGCCTAATCTAGGATTGGGTCTGGTTTCCCTTCTGGGTTGTGGAGGTCAGATGGCAGTCGCTCTGTGTAAAAACCATTACCCTCGTTCAATCATCTAGATTAGATAGCCGACCCCGTGAGATACGGGATAAGGCTAGGGAGATGATTTCTACCCGTTCCATTCCCACTACAAGGTCCAATTAGGGTCAGAATGACTGGGTAAATTGGTCCTGTACATATTTATGCCCCGTGTTTCTAAACTATTTTGCAGTTCTACGGAGTGTATGGGACAGCGTCCCGCAAACTCATAGTGGTTGCTTATTCAACGACACTGAACAACTTTCACTAGGAAATTCCTTCAGGAAGTGAAATACAAAATAGCTGATATATATTTTTGAAAAAAAAAATATTTTTTCAGTTCCTCAAAATAATAAGTCCTGCTGATAGTTGTTCAGTTTCGTTGACTGAGCAACCCCTATCAGTTTGCGGGACGCTGTCCCTTACACCCGGTATTTAAAATGTGTCTTGTAGGCAATAAGTGTTTTCTTATTAATTAAATGCTTTATATAATTTCCGTAAATTCCCATAACAATTTTTAATAAGAAACTAGTAAGATGTCTAAAATAATAATTAATAAATAATTTTGAACAGTGTTCTATCCTGCGAGCTGAGCTGGGGAGGAGGAAGGAAGACTTGGATAGCCTGAAGGGTGCTCATAAGGAGATGACTGTGAAACTGAAGGAAACGGAGACTCAGCTGCAGACGCTACAAACTCACCACAGCATGATGATGGGCACGAAAGACCAGGCGGAGCAGGTGAGTTCTATTATTCTCCTCTAAACTATAAGTCTACTTCCTATAATTTCATTGTGCGAGAGAAAAACATAGAATGTGCCAGCTGCATTTCCACCCGGGCACGTTGTAAAAACCAGCTAAGGGTTCCGAGGGTTTCAGTGTATACAAATCTATCTTAAAAGCCTTCATAACTTTGTCAGACGTGGCGGAACGACCTATGTTTAGGTTGTTTACGTTCTGCCTACCCCATTAGGGACAAAGGCGTGATTATATGTATGTAGGTTATACAGATCCTTCCATGCTGGACTGGGGGCGAGAGAAAAACATAGAATATGCCAGCTGCATTTCCTCCCGGGTATGCTGTTAAAACTAGCTAAGGGATCCGAGGGTTTCAGTATGTTGCATTTTAGGCTATGGGCTGACGACCTGCCTCTACAGCAATATACCTACAAATCTATCTTAAGTAACCCTCAAAACTTTGTCAGACCTGGCGGAACGACCTTTGTTTAGGTTGTTTACGCTCTGCCTACCCTATTAGTAATAAAGGCGTGATTATATGTATGTAGGTTATCCCAAAATAAATTCTGCGCCGAGGTAAGAGCCGCAGTGGGCATGCTAAGTCATAGTCATTTAGGTTTTAGCACTAAAAGAGGGATGCAGACGATGAGGCACCTGATGGTAAGCAATATCCAGCGTTGGTACACACCTGCAATGTATACATAATCACGACTTTGTCCCCAACGGGGTAGGCAGATCGTAAACGACCTAAACAAAGGTCGTTCCGCCACGTCTGACTAAGTTTTGAGGGTTATTTAAGATAGATTTGTAGATATATTGCTCTAGTGACAGGTTGTCAGACCATCACCTAAATTGCAATATACTGAACCTTCGGTAACACCCGGAGGTTACAAATGCGCTGCCCGGCTTTTCTCTTGTTTCTTGAAGGCTGTTGAATGTTATATCTTTCTGCTAACAGTCGTAAGTGGCAAGAAGTTTTTGGAACTAGACTGCTAATTATTCAGGTACCATTGATGGAATTAAATTTGTTGTGGTTGGTTTGAAGGTGAAATTCTGCAGCAGGTATTTATAATGGTAATCTTTTATCACTGATCAAGAACATTAGGTCTCGCAGTAGATTTATATTTTTTGCGTTCAAAATCGCTTTTCACGAATGCCTACAGTTCCACCCAAGCTTAGTGGGTTTAGCCTCTATATACTGAAATCCATAATGTTCCGAGGAGGGTCAGGCCTTCACTTGCCTGAAGGCTGCCATACGAAACCTTGTTTCGACGTTATGCACGTGCCCAACCCAGGGCCATTTCCTCAACCGGATCTCCTTCTCAGCAGGCTTTTGTCGTGTCAGTTCGCACAATTCGCTGTTTCTCATGGTTGGTGTACAGTTGCGGAGTCTACTGTTGAATTATTTAACGATCCATGTTGCGCTTCTGCAATGACTTTACATTGAAGTTGAAAAGCATCAATTTTCGTCTGATCAAATATGCTGGTCAATACTGACTGTCTAAATATGATCGAGTGACCGAATTGAGAGGATTTTGTTTCGTAGTTCACATCACCCATAGGACAAGTAGACTAAAACGTCGTCACCAGACCGGCTTTTTGTATATTTTGGAATAATTTTGAGTTGTTACTTTGTTTGTGGTTTGTCTATAATCATTCTTGATTACATCCGATTTAGATATGCTTTTATAGATAATATTTCTGGGAATAAATGTTTTCTTTTTACGGAATAGTTTTTTTTATTAAGAATTCAATATAGCTGGTTTAATATAAATACTGTAATTCTAATTAATACCTGATCCTCTAACAGCATCACTTTCCGTAGCGTAAATGACACAAATGCTACTTTTATGAAATGTTAAATGGAACAGCGACACTATGTGGGTAAATTAAAAAAGTATATATTATAACCTTTAGAAAAAATATTTAAAATTTTACTACAAATTTAAAAAGTTTCCATATTTTAATCCCAATGCAGGAGCAAACTCCCGAGAAATGCTTTTAAAAATGGTTTTTCATTTTATCGAAACATTTCATACAAATTCCCAAAAACAGTGTTTTTCTTTTAGTGATGGTTTGGTTTTCAAGGTGCGATATTTTACGATAATCATATACTTTTTCGAGATAATCATGTGATATATCATCAAAATTATTTCTAAACAGTTTATTTCTTATTCTCACGTGTTCTTAAAAAAATAAGAACTATTTCAATATACTGTAACTCTCGAGTCCCTGTTTCTGGATTCTAGGTACAGCGTGCCTCGGAGGAAGGGCAGTAGCTGGAACTTACGCTGGAACATTTTAAAATTTTCTGTTGACTGTCAAGTAAGGGTTATGTGTACCAGTCGGATTGTTTGAGTTATTTAAAAAATACTTGTCTTTATTGTGTATTTAATACCTGTATTAGGTGGAGGTAAACGTCCGAATGCTCAAGCAGTGTTACCGCGAGGCTCGGGAGGAAATTGACGAACTAAGGCAGCTGCTGAAAGAACAAAATGAACAGCTGCAGATGTACCGGTCAAAGGTAAAGTCTTTCATTTCATGTGGGTTTCGAGTCGACCAAGCCGAAGAACTCCGGTATCAGAGTTTTCAAACCGCCTAGTATTACAGCTTTTACGCCTCTGACATGGTTTGAGGAACGACCAATATCAAAGACAACGACTGGGACTGATGGCTTAACGAGCCATCCGAATCACGGAATCCTTTTTCTTTTTGGACAATCAGGTGATTCAGCCTCCAATGTCCTAACAAAACTGGAGAAAAATTCACGAAGTGATAAATTGACAAATATCAACTTTGCGTTGCCCCACCCAGGACCTCCGGATCGTGAGCACATGGCTCTGGCCAGTAGACCATGGAGGCAGTTATCGTCCGGTAACGAACTCAGTCGACCACCAAGTAAATCAACTCACTTGTGTGGAAGAAGCTGAATATTTTTTCTATCTTACTTATTTTATGATGAACTTCCGGAAAATAACGCCTTTCTTTATTTTTTTTTAATGATGTACGTACTATAAAAGTGACAACATTTATTATTACGATCTAGACTATTAGTGCTAATAAGTAGTTTAGTTCTTAATTTGCTAGGTAGAGTACATCTAAAAATATCGCCTGATTCTATGAATTACTTTCCGCTACTGTTCCTCTTCACCACAGCTTCCTTTTAAATTGAGAGGCATTTAGTATTTTTTTTACATCACAGTACATGACTACGATGCAGACAGTTGAAGAGCAGAAGAGAATGATGGAAAATATGGACATGGACAACAGCAGGATCAGCGAACAAATAAACCTTGAAATACAGAAGATCAAGAGTAACTTCCAGGTACGTAAAAACAGTAACGATACTTTTGCTTCGTTAACGTATTTTCATATTCGATACTTTTGATCCGATACCTTGCAGATATTGATACTGATAATTTAATTTAAAATAATCTTGATGGTACATCCGATTACTTAGTACAAAACAATAAATATTTACGTCTGTATACTGTTTGTTGAGTGTTTTTTAGTTGTAACGTAACATTTAATGATATTTTATGTTTGAGTAAACTCCCTAAAAAGTTCATCCCCGTTTTATCTTCTCAAATTCAAGTAAAATGCATTTATGTAATAGGTTAAATATTCCAAGTTTTTAACCTGCAAATTTGCAACGAACAGAATAATGTGTTACGGTTGAATGGACAATCGGAAATATGAAGAAAGTACTCGATATTGGTGGTGTCAATATTTTTGTATTCCGATACTTTTTGATCCGATTCTGGTATCGAGTACGGCAAGAGGTATCGATATTTACGTTTCGATACCGTAACCCTACTTGCAGGAAAAGTTGCTGGAAGTGGCACCAATCCCAGAAATGCTAAAGAAAACGCAAGATAAGTTGAAGGATGCTCTCACTGCACAAGCCATGGCTGAGCACAAAGCTGAAAAACTCGTCACTGAGCTGAACATTGCTAGGGAAAAGGTAATTTAGTTTTTAAGATTGCAGCTGCCTTTGATCTTAGACTTTGATTAAGTCCCTACTGAGTATCTTATTTTGTCGATTAAAGCTATTTGCAGTACAACATACTGGGTGTAAGAGACAGCGTCCCTCAAACTGATAGGGGTTGCACAGTCAACAAAATTGAACAACTGCCACCAGGAATTTCTTTCAGGTAATGAAAAAAATAATACAAAATGACCTCGATCCGTCAATTTGTATGGAAAATCACTTACTTTCATTCACTTCCTGAAAAAAATACTGCTGAGAATTGTTCAGATCCGTTGACAGAGCAACCCCTAGCAGTTTGCGACACGCTGTCCCTTACGCTCGATTTTTGAAATCTGACTTGTAACTTATGAAGGAAGCGCGAGCGATTCGTTTTTATGAATATAATAGTGAATTATTGTCATGTTATAAATTTTTACCCTCAAAACTTGTCATCATCAAAACTTGTCGTCTCAGACGTGGCGTAATTACCTTTGTTTAGGCCGTTGACGCTGTGCCTACCCCTTTAGGGAAACAGGCGTGATAGTATGTATGTAGTTAGTTAATCTTGATTAATGGCTTTTGTGTAATCACAATTCTGCCAATGACACGTATATATTTGCATAAAATATTATTGTATAAAACAAAAGTTTCTTCCATGCTGGACTGGGAGAGATAGAAAAACATATAATGTTCCAGCTGCCCTTCCTCCCGGGCATGCTGTTGAAGTCAGCAAAAGGGACTCGAGGGTTACAGTGTATTGTAATTTAGGCGATGGGCTGACAACCTGTCACTATAGCAATACATATTATAATCTAAAATTGCCCTAAATTTTTGTCAGACGTGGCGAAAGCGCCTTTTACGAGGCGTTAAACGCTCTGCCTACCCCGTAAGGGATAAAGGCGTGATTTATGTATGTATGTACAAAAGTCCAAGTCTAGTATGTATGTATTGCAGATCCATAACTTAATGTACAACTACATGAAGCCACCTGATTACCAAGCCGATCGTCGTGATGAGAAGCTGCTGGAAGTTCTGCAATCGCGCATCACACAACTCACTCAGAACAATCTCACGCTCAAGGATGAAATTGAGCGCCTAAAGTAAGCTACTTCCATATAATCTCTTCCTATGTAAAAATAGTAGATTTTACGACAAGTACACACAACAAGTTATTTTTAGCTTTAGAGAGCCCGCAGGAAATTCTACGAAAATATTGTAAATAAACTAAACAATTAATTCCCGCCATTGAACTTTTTAAATCTTTTGACATGTTTTTTTTTTTATATATTTGATAGGCAATCATTTGTCCGCCATCTCACGTGATGGTAAGTGATGATGTAGACTATGATGGAGCATGATTGCCTAGAAAATGCCTGTTCACTCTCGCATTGAAAAGGCCCAGGTTATAACGTTCCGGAAATAGATCCGCAGGCAGGGAGTTCCACACTTTGGCCGTTCGCATTAAAAATGTAGAAGCGTACCGCTTTGTGCGAAAACTTGGAATGTCGACAACATAAGGGTGGAATCAAAACCGGCGTCTCGTACCCCGGAGATGGAATGGGGAGGGGGGTATCAGGTCATGAAGCGATGCTGCACATTCTCCGAAATGTATCCTGTAGAATACAGACAAGCAAGCTACTTTGCGACGATGTTCGAGGCTCTGCAGCTTTTCTTCTACCAGTGACGGGTCGGTGATGAGCTTCTTGGCGCGTTTTTCAATAGAATCCAAGGTTGCCAGTTGGTATTTGGCAGATCCGTCCCAAAGGTGGCAGCAATACTCCATACACGATCGGACTTGAGCTTGGTAGAGCTGTAGTAGCTGTCCCGGTGTGAAGTATCGCCTAACCTTTAAGAGAATACCAAGTTTTTTGGCTGCAGCAAGGATTCTATATATCGTCCAAAGTTCAGGTCTGACGTAAGGTTCATACCAAGAAGTTCGAGGTGATCACATTTCGGAAAGTGGGAGTTAGATTGAAGGGACTCAATTTAGTCGAGAATAGACAGGCCTGTGTCTTAGATGCATTAAATTTCACCAGGTTGGCATCACCCTATTCGGAGATTGCCTTAAGTGATAAATTTAAATGATCTACTACGGACTCTCGACAAGACTGAATAGCTTCCTTGCTGGACTTTGCACTGGACAAATATCTACCGACAACCGTACTGTCATCTGCATACCCAAAGGTGTCGGGTGTCAGCATATCGTTGATATGCAGCAGAAATAGAGTTGCGGAAAGTACAGATCCTTGAGGGACCCCGGCATCAATTGCCTGATGAACAGAGGAGCGGCCTTATAAGACTACCCGTATCGATCGTCCTCTCAAGAAATATGTGCAACTGTAACTGGATAGTTGCAAAGTCCATCAGGGAGCCCATAAGCGGGAAGCTTGTTAATAAGGCTGCCATGCCAGACCCTGTCAAATGCCTTAGAGATATCCAGAGACACAGCGAGAGCTTCACCGTGTCTCTCAATAGCCTCGCTCCATAAGTGGGTGGCATGCACCAGGAGGTCACCCGTCGACCGCCCACGGCGGAAGCCATACTGTTGGTCGCTGAGGAGATCATTATCCTCCAGGTAAGCCAGGAGCCGATTATTGAGCACACGCTCCATACTCTTACAGAGTATAGAGGTTACCGATATAGGTCTATAATTGGCAGGGTCCGAACGGCTGCCCTTTTTGGGCACAGGTTGCACGTTTGCAAGCTTCTACGACTGGGGGACTACACCAGTCTCCAGTGAGAGTCGGAACAGACGCGTCAATATCGGAGACAACTCTGGCGCACAGTTACGTAGGACTATTGCAGGGATTCCATCTGGTCCACAGGCATTGGCTGCGACCTGTACTGCCTAATATCAAATTTATTTTGTTGTAATGAATTAAATAAACTCGTCGTACTTAATATATCTTCCATGCTGGACTAGGAGCAAGAGAAAAAAAATAGAATGTGCTAGCTGCATCTCAGGCATGCTGTAAAACAAGCTAAGGGATCCGAGGGATTCAGTATATTGCAATTTAGGCGATGGGTTGATAACCTGTCACTACAGCAATATACGTCCATACAAATCCATCTTAAATAACCTCTTAAAACTTTATCAGGCGTGGCGGAACGTCCTTTGTTTAGGTCGTTTACGCTCTACTTACCCCATTTGGGATATAGGCGTGATAATATGTATATGTATGTATATGTAAGTATGTAAAATAAATATTTGTTCGGCCGATTGCTCAAAATAAGTTTTTTTTGGTGACGCGCTTCAGAGAGGTATTTTTTTTTCCAGGTACTAGTTAAGTACATAGCAAACCACATGCAAAATTTCATCCCGACTGGTTCATCTCTCTTTTAATTTTCACACATTTTCCTATACAAAAAAAATCTAGCTCCTTTGCGTGTGGTAGATTAATTTGTCAAGAACGCAAAAAGCCGTGTCCATTATTTTTTAATCATTAACCTAAATACAAAATTAAAAGTACCTAACTTTAATAAAAACCCCGTTTTCACCCCTTTGGGGGCGAAATTATCAAAAACACTGATATATGTGTTTATTATTTTTTAATGATTCAAAAGTATAGTGTTCTACAAAATTAGAAGATATTTACTACAAAA
Source organism: Scrobipalpa costella (assembly GCA_949820665.1). Classification (NCBI taxonomy): domain Eukaryota; kingdom Metazoa; phylum Arthropoda; class Insecta; order Lepidoptera; family Gelechiidae; genus Scrobipalpa; species Scrobipalpa costella. The sequence continues at coordinate 38,113,995 of OX463295.1, forward strand.
AAAGGCAGCCATTTAGGATAGCAACCAGCCGCGGAGGAGTTGGTTCCTATCAAAAACTTAGAGCTGTGTACCTAACTAGTTACTAGATAAACTAGGTGCTTTTCTGACCGCGGGTCCAGATAACAAGCTGGAATTCCCTACTATATGTTTATTCTTTTTGTTTCTCGACTCACAGGATATCTCTAACATCCACATTTATTACCTTTTTGTCTATAAGACTTTCAACTCTCCACAAAGCGTTATGGCAAAATATCCAAACCACCATACAACGCAATTTCCTTTTATCATAATAATGGGCGCAAATTTAAGGCTTCCTCTTATGTGCCTATTCATTTCTTATCTTATCCATTCTTTTTGCTTCACACATTCATTTTATGATGAAGATTTAGACCCGTATTGATAAACAGCGCTTGAGACTGACAGCTAGTTTGAGTTCGTATCAGAAATGTCATTTTAGTACTATGTGGCCTGTCAAATCAATACTTAATATTGCTCAAAATCTTGAGATCGCTTTATAAATACGAGCTTTAGTAATAGTACCATACATATTTTGTGCACCTACATTGTCATTTCCATATATGCCTTGTGGTAGATAATGCCTTTGGCGATTTTGTGCATAAAGTAAAAAAAAAAAAAACTTCCATGCTGGACTGGGAGCGAGAGACAAACATAGAATGTGCCAGCTGCATTTCCTCCCGGGCATGCTGTAAAAATCAGCTAAGGGATCTGAGGGTTTCTGTATATTGCAATGTGGCGATGGGTTGACAGCCTGTCACTACAGCAATATACCTAAAAATATATCTTAAATAACCCTCAAAACTTTGTTAGACGTGCCGGAACAACCTTTGTTTTGGTCGTTTACGCTCTGCCTACCCCATTAGGGATAAAGGCGTGACTATATGTATGTATGTATGTCGTAAAAAAAAACCATTCCGGTTGCAGGACGACAATCATTCGCATGGAGGAAGCGGTGATAGTGAATGAATCCCGACTATCCGAGAAGATGACAGAGTGTGCTCACCTTGGCGGAGAGCTGGACAAAGTCCGTGATGAGGCGGCGCGCGCAGTCAACCGAGCCAACGACAGGGTGGAGACCTGGCGCCAGCTCTGTCAGACCAACAAGGCCGAGATGGAACGGAAGCTGACTGCCGCTCTTGCGCAGCTCCGTATTGCTGAGAAGGATTGCCAGGAGGTAAGAGGAAGTGGTTACAGGAACAATCCCGGCTGTCAGAACAGATGACAGAGTGTGCGCACCTTGGTGGAGAGCTAGACAAAGTCAGCGATGAGGCTGATAGGGGTTGCTCAGTCAACGACACTGAACAACTATCACCAGCAAATTCTTTTTTTACTTACTGAAAGAATTTCCTGTTGAAAGTTGTTCAGTTTCGTGAAATGGTGTCCCTTAAGTTCGGTTTTAATTGGGGTATCTTTAGTCTTTTAAAATGTAATGGAGGTTTCTTTAAAACAGATTCTCTTTAATGTTCCGGTCTCGAGATATTTGCATTCAAAGTTGCAGTATTTGTCACAAAGTGCTATAATTCAGTCAAGACGTGTTCGGGCCCTTTGGACTGTGGGAAAGATTTGGGGATAGTTTTTTTTTCAATACCAGTTCTTTTTGCGATGCTGAATCTGAATCTGGGGTGTGCACACAAAATTTTGTGACAGAACATCAATTAATGTAAAAAAAAGAAATGTTGTGATATCTTCCGTTTGTAATATCCAATAAGAGAGCGTTTTGTTACGATGCGGCGAGGCGATGTTTAAGAATAATAATAAAAAAAATATGAATGTTCCGTCACGAAATTTTATGTGCTAACACCAGATAATGATTCAGGATCGCAAAAACAATAAAAAAAGAAAATAATAAAATTTAGAAGACAATTATGTTGTCAATGTTGACAATCATGTTAGGCTACGGAACCGTATATATGGTCGCGTCCGACACGGTCTTCTCTAATTTATTTTTAGGACTTATTAAGTTAGGGTCTGGTTTCATTTCTGGGTGGCGGAGACCAAATGGCAGACAATTTGTGTAAAAACCAGACTCCGTGAAATTCGGGGAAAAGCAAGGGAGATGATTACTTATTAATAATAATATTCCAGATACAATGCCGCATGCAGTGTCAGATCCAGAAGTTGAAAGACAGCTATGAGGAGTCCCAGATTCGCATCTTGGGGCTGACGACCACGATCGCGAGGTTGCGCCAAGGCATTGACCACGGTGATGACACCTCAGAGAGCACGGATGAATGTTTGTGTGGAGTCAAGATTATGTAACAAGGACCAATATACTGGGTGTAAAAAAATGCTGAGCATATTACTTTAAGGTATGAACCTACGGGAAAGCGAGTAACTACCCGGGCCAACATTACCAAAGCCTGTATATGTTAATTCAATAAACTCCCTCTGGAGGTGGGTTAAAATCTAGCGTAAAAAAACATACCTACTTTACAATTTGAACAACTTTTCACAAGAAACATTTTAAGTCGAAATACGAGTATGAATAAAAATTGGTCCTCCCATACAAACGGTGGCAGCTGTATGACGACTGTTAAGCGTTTCTACATTTAAATGGTTTGCTAAGTTGGTTGTGCGACTTCAATTGATTGATTCACTAGAAATGCAAGCATTCAATTCAAATAACAAACATAATTTTTAGATAGCAGGTTTTAGAAAAAGAAACATTCACTGCTATATTTTGATTGAACAAGGTTTTACAAACGTAATAGCAACAGATACGAAAATGTAGATGGCAGCGTTTAGCACTTAACATGAGTCATTTCGTATGGGAGGTCCAAATTTCTTTTTAATTCGAACATATTATTTAGAGAAAATTGTTTCGTTTCATAAGAAGGATCATATCCTAAAGTTTGGGTAGCAATTTTTTTATACCCAGCATTATATGTGGGTAACAATCATAGATGGCACCACTGTGGCGTGCGTGATCGTTTTGTACAGATGCACATAGATGGCGCGATTTTAAGTACATGGAACTGCCATGTTTTATTATTTCTTGGTTTGTCTCGTAAATAGTATATAAGGCTGGTCACCTTTCACCTTCTATGGCCGTGAGATGCTTCCTTGCCATGCCGCGCGTTATTTCATAAACTATAATATGATATTATAATTTGCGTAGGGTGGCGAGACCATAGAAATAATAATATACTGATAGTATCATATTGTTTCCATGGCCTTGGCACGCCACACCGCAATACTATACTGGCATGTATTTATTATTTCCATGGCCTTGCCACTCCACACCACAATATTATAATGGCATGTATTTATTATTTCCATGGCCTTGGCACGCCACACCGCAATATTATACTGGCATGTATTTACTATTCCTTGGCCTTGCCATTCCACAATACTATATTATACTGAAAGTTTATTGGTATTTGTATTTCTTTGGGCGAGGCAGTTTCACACCCATGGCCACTGTCTTTTATGTACCTAAGACAAATATAATTTGATACAGATGTTAAGGTGGAATGTTATGTTTTTGGACATCAATATATAAAATAAAAGTAATTTGTAACAAATATTAATAGCTTTCATTTAAATCTCTGATAGGTTTAGTTGCTTTATTTGTAAAACTAAATACCAGAGACTTTTTGTTTCAGAGGCGAAGACAAAAATTGCGTTATTTTAAACTCCCGTCTACATCAATATTACAAGAACTTTTCTTGTAATTTATGTTAAAGAAAGTGATGGATATATTTAAGTGTTACGTATGTTTAGTTACGTTGTTGTAGAAATAAGATTCGTAATCGTTTCCTCTAAATTGAGTAAAAAATAAAGCTATAATTCAGTAAATACACAATGTAAAGTCACGTGTTTTTGAGACGTTACATATCTAGTGCCAACCAGATAAAACATTCTAAAATATGTATTGGTTTCTGATATATAGGGTTTTAATTTAATTGCGTGCCATAGCTTAGGGGGTGATTCAGTAACATAAAAGGAGCCAATAAAAACTATAAACAAAAAACAACTCAAAACAATTTAAAAAATCAATGGTCTGTATTTATCCATTATGATTTGATGATATCCATTATTGATTAATTGCAGCCGTGAGTCACATAAAACATCTTTGATTGAATTTAAAGCCAAATTGTAATGAAAAAACTCTCAATTTGTAATTCTAATTTATATATATATAAATATGATAATTAATTGTAATATTCATATTTATCTTCAATAATTCCAATTTATTCGTATCCTGAATTCAATGTGTATTAATAATAATAAGTCTAATTTTTGAATTTTTATATATCATTTTACTTATTACATTTACTGTTCTATTAATTGTATACATTCGCTTCGCTAATAGCATGCTGTGTTTAGTTGTAAGTGGGCATCGGATTTATGAATGTTTTGTTGTAATATTTATTGTGTCTAACCTTAGTCTGTTGCCTGTAACTGAACATATTTAAATTAAAAAACAATAAAAAAACAAGAACTGCGTCTGGCCGCACCGCTTTAATTGAGCCCGCGCGAGTCGCTTTCACTAGTCGATAGTGAATCGCGCGTCGGCATTGGTTCTTTTACGTTACTCAAACACCCCCTAAGCTATGGCACGCCATTAAATTAACATCCTGTATATTGTAACAACTTTGAGTTGACAAAAAAATATGGCGCAAACGTCTTTCATATACCTAGCATCACCGATAAATGAATCCTCATTCTTCTATAGAGTAACAAAACTAGTTTTGTTATTTATGTTTTACATAGATGATTACTCTTGGCTAAGATAGTATTTTTTTAGACGGACATTGATTGTGGCTGACTTATTAATCTGGGTTGCCATCTCAGCTCAGTAGCTAAATAGATAGAGAAGACACTAACCTTTCAGCTATATTCAACAGGAGCTATTTGTCTCATGTGCGGTCATTCACTCACTCACTGGATGTCATACGCTTCTTCTTGTTAGCGATTGAGTCGAATAACGACCCCATGAACCCTGGTATCAGTTTTCAAACCGCCTAGTAGCACAGCTATAAGGCCTCTGACATGGTTTGAGTAACGACCACTATCAAAGACAGCGACCGGGACCGACGGCTTAACGTGTCCTCCGAAGCACGGACGGTCATACATTTAAAAGTTAAGACCTTTTTTTAATCCAAAAGCTGGTAAAAAAGTTACACAAAATGCCGTACTGTATGTAGCAGTATTCCACCCATAACTCAAGAAACACTTTGAAGTGCATTGGTATATGCATTAGTAATTAATACGAATCGTTTTATAATTAAATATGGCTGAAATATTTCGCCGTTGCCATCTTATTACACATTTTATGACGACGAAGACAAAGATTAAAACGATTTTATCAGGTACAGATGGTAACATTAGGTATAATTGTCTAAAGTTTCGTTGTATAGTGAAAAGTAGAAACAAATAAATGCGACAACGTGCCTTAGAAAGCACAAAAAACCCTGTACTAATAGAAAACCTGTTAAAAAATATTGACTAATTTAGTTTCTTTATTAGTAAAAATATCCTAAATCTTTTGATTCTAGTTACGTTAAACACAGTTAGATATTTTTTTACTAAAATTGGTTCAATAACACTATAAATTGAAACCACTTTTCCCGCGCGGCTTTTGGGAGCACGATATTTGACAGTTAATCTGTGGTAATGTAGGTTCCATATACACTAATATAAAGTAGTTCAGCAATGGCTAAAAGATGGCAAAGTAGATTTTAAGAAAGACCAAATGCGATTTAAAAGAAGCTGGTTTAATGAGCACCCATTGGTATATATCTCATTCCTATGACTTAATAATAATATATCTATAATATATACAGGAAAACCCACTCAGAGCAGACAACTAGTCTGTTGGTAAAATTAATAATAATCAAACGCAAAGGCAAACCCCGAGTCAGGAATAGTCAGGCATAAATAAAAAAAAATACAAAGGGCTAATCTCCGCCAAGTGGCCCCGAAACATCCCCAAATTAAGTGCCAACAATGAACCTCCCTTCGCAGCAGGGGTGCGCATGCGCCGACCAATCAGATTCCGCCGCTTTGATGACGTCACGCAATTGACAGTTGTTAAATGTCAGACCGTAATTCTATAATAATTGACAGATTTGTTTATTACGTACTAGCTCTCCTTAAATCAGTTCTCTTTTCGTGGTAAACAGTAGCCTATACCCGTCCCCGGATTACCCTCTACCATGACGTCAAATTTCATCAAAATCCGTTGAGCTGTTTAGGCGTGAAAGAGAAACATACAGAGTTATTTTCGCATTTATACCTAAAATATTAATAAATTATGGTAGTACGGAAAATCAACATTGTACTATAGTTGGAATTTATACGTAATAAATTACGCATAATTTATTTTTATATAGTATTCTGCTTTTTCCGTGTTTCGGAAAGCACGTTAAACCGTTGGTCCCGGTTAATATCGTTTAATACCGTAGATATTAGTCGTTAAGCCATATCGGAGGCCAGTGCTAAGCATTGGCGGCTTGAAAACTCTGACCTAATCTAGGATTGGGTCTGGTTTCCCTTCTGGGTTGCGGAGGTCAGATGGCAGTCGCTCTGTGTAAAAACAGTACTCTCGTTCAATCCCCTAGATTAGGTAGCCGACCCCGTGAGATACGGGAAAAGGCTAGGGAAATGATGATAGTATTCTGCTTTAACTTTTAGTATTCAACCTCCATTCCCTAATACGTTTTATCCTATGTTATATGTAGTATTATTTTCACATTTAACAAAGATATTTTTTTCTTCCGTTTTATCACATGTCACAGCAGGTCACAGTGTTTTTAAACCGCCTAGTAGCACAGCTATTAGGCCTCTGACATGGTTTGAGTAACGACCAAAGACAGCGACCGGGACCGACGGCTTTACGTGCCCTCGGAAGCACGGAATCCTTCTACTTATTTTTAATTATTAGAATTCTATTACAATTAATTGTACCTTTTTGGACAATCAGGTGATTCAGCCTGCAATGTCCTAACCAAACGGAAAAAGTGATAAATTGACAAACTTCAACCTTGTGATCCCCCTGGGAATCGACCCCAGGATCTCCGGATCGTAATCCCATTGCTCTGACCACTAGACTACGGGGGCAATTAAAGGAGGACTTATGTTCTGAATCAACATAAGACTCTCATTCCGATCTGAAAGAAGTCATATGAGATAATGTAGTTAGATAAGTACGAACCTACTACTTAGTTAAGAAGGCTTCATTGCATTATTAATATCCAGGATTGGGTCAAAGTCAGTCAGTTTATAGGTTGTGTTTTGGTAGCAATATTTATGAGTGAATTTAATTTTATCTGCAGTAAGAGCTACTAAGATTTATGGCATAGTTTTATCAATATTGAAATTCTTGCGGCCACTGATGAAACCTATACTAATCGAAAAATAATGTTATTACTGTTTTAAAAAGTATACCTTGATAAAATTTCAAAATATGACGCCAAAGTTACTTTTTAAATTTAATTTGTTTCTTTTTTTCGATATTTTATCGAGGCATACTTTTTAATTATAATTATTTTATCATATCTGTCGATCGGTTCCATCAGTGGCCGCGAGATTTTTTTATTATATGCCAAGGGGCCTAAAAATCTTCAATGGATTTTCAACTGTCTAGCTATCACGGTTCATGAGATACAGCCTGGTGACAGACGGACGGCGAAGTCTTAGTAATAGGGTCTCTATTTTTACCGTTTGGGTACGGAACCTAAATAAAGAGAAATATATTGTGTTTTAAGTCAAAGGCAATTTTTTTTGCATATCTACTTACATCTATTATAATATGTTTGTTTAAAAGAAATATAAATTGGTATAATTTCGGGTTGAAGTTTAGTAGATTTGAACGTGGTACAATTTAGGCACTCGACCCATTTATGCAACTGCACCGGCGCCGCCGGTCCAATCTACCTATAAAATACTTTGTCCTGAATGACTTAACGCTGATCCTAGATACCTGAAACTTGGAAGGTGTGGTCTTTGTATGATGTAGGCAATTATCATCCAATAGGAGAAGGCGAGAAAAAGGAGGCCAAACTTTGTATGGGACAACGTGTTTCCTTGGTCTAATATACTTGAAATTTTGCATTAACATTCTAATAAGAATGGAAGTACAGGTTCGATAGAGCGGGCAATATTAAGCGCCCGACCCGAATATTAGGATGATGATGCTTTTCAAATAAAGATATGATAGCAAAATTGAAGCTGTTTGTCCCATTCTACAATTACATTTTGGTAATAAGATTAACGAATATATCTAAGTGTATTAAGCTGCATTTCCTCCCGGGCATGCTGTAAAAGTCAGCTAAGGGATCCGAGGGTTTCAGTATATTGTAATTTAGGCGATGGGCTGACAACCTGTCACTACAGCAATATACCTACAAATATATCTTAAATAACCCTCAAAACTTTGTCAGACGTGGCGGAACGACCTTTGTTTAGGTTGTTTACGCTCTGCCTACCCCATTAGGGATAAAGGCGTGATTATATGTATGTATGTATTAAAAAAAAATACGTTAAATCCTACTTTAATTGAATTTTAATATAGTAGCATAACAGATGCTACTATATTAAAATTGTCATTTGAATGCTTCGATGTTTGTTACTGAACTTTGTTTTAATCACTGGACGGATAAGGATGAAATTTGGAAGTCATATTAGATTAGGTTCGGAATAGGACAATTATGCTACTTTTCACCTCGTGAAAACTCATTAACGCGGGTGAAACCGCGGGCGGAAAGCTTAAGTTAAATCAGAAGCACGCCCTTAAACATAGTGCTGTCTATAAATCAATTCACAGCTCAAATGAGCTCATCATCACACCACGCTGAGCTCAATGAGCTTATCATTTCATGGGGAGAATCCGTCCCTCGCCCCGCGCCCCTCGCTTCCCCGCAATGCCCACTACAACAACCCCTGCGCTTGCGCCGTCACTACAGCGCTAACCACCCAGTGACGTCAACACGGTGACGTACAAGTTAGTAGTGTAAAATAGTGCGCCAATTTTGAATTTGGAACGTGACTTGTTTTGTTTCTGGATTATTCAGGTCAGTTGCGTTTTTTTAATAATTTTGTATTTTTTGCTAATGTGCGAGTATTTTACGTTTATTGCAAAGCGAATTTTATGTCTATGACTTTGTTTACAATTTAATTTTTATTGAAATAGAACAAGGATTTTCTTAAAATTTTCACATACTATGGTCATATTTGCCACTTTTGCTATGTAAAAGCTTAGATGCTTAATGCAACGTAATTTGAGACTTGATTGTTAATAAAATAAAGAATAACTTAATGTTTAGCAAATCGTAGTATAAATTAAATCATGAAAATTGTTTTAAAGTGAGATGCAATAAATTTATTACGAAAAGTGTTACCATGTTAAATTCCCAATAGCAAAGCGTCTATTTTTATTCCTCAGTTATTTATGATAATTACGAATAAGTAATGTTTTTGATAGAGGTCATAACACAAACCATGTTAGAGACCAATTAGCTGGGCTATTTCCACACGAAGTGAATATTTTTTTATTTAATACATACATACATATAATCACGCCTTTATCCTTGATGGGGTAGGCAGATCGTAACCAAGGTCGTCCCGCCACGTCTGACAAAGTTTTGAGGGTTATTTAAGATAAATTTGTAGGTATATTGCTGATTGATTGATGATATTGTATTTAATTGATATAAGTCTGTAAAATTTTGAATGGTAGCTGCGACAGATCCATTCTGAATGAAAACAAAAATATCTAAACTAAAAGCCATACAAAAATTGCACAGCTACCATCTAACAGTTTTTCGAGTACCTTTAATATTGTTAATGCGAAAGTACCTCAACTCTGTATACTAGTTGTTTTTATGCAGGCTATATATATTTTTTAAGTACATACATACATATAATCATGCCTTTATCCCTAATGGGGTAGGCAGAGCGTAAACGGCCTAAACAAAGGTCGTTCCGCCACATCTGACAAGTTTTGGGGGTATTTAAGATAGTCTTGGAGGTATATTGCTGTAGTGACAGGTTGTCAGCCCATCGCTTAAATTACAATATACAGAAACCCTCGGATCCGTTAGCTAGTTTTTACGGCATGCCCGGGAGGAAATGCAGCTGGCACATTCTATGTTTTTCTCTCGCTCCCAGGCCAGCATGGAAGTCATCAAGTTTTGCTCAATAATTTTCAATTGAGGAGCATATGAAGGCCCTCATCCAGTCCTGTACATTTCTTGCCTTTGTAGAGATGATTCCTCCTTCGTGTTTTTTGTGATCCACTGCGGTAGGCCGTTGATACAATAATCAAAGGGCAAGTCTATCTGCGGGCCTCGAGGGAGGTCTTTTCATCTCACGACTGCCGCTTTGCCATACTTGGGTGTGCGTGAGTTCGACATAGAAACCTATAGTTACCAATTCACACAAGTGTGTGTGTGTGTTTGTACGCACGACTACTAACTATGCCTGAGCGGCTGTCTTGAAAAATACTAGTAGTCAGGCTTTCCGCAGAGCTCGCTCCCCTTCGTAAAAAAAAACCATAAGTCACAAAACGGAACGGAACTTGCCAAAACACTCTTCTTACTTTTCCCTAAATACATCCATACATATCTACCCCAGAAGTGATAATCACGCCTCTGACAAACTTTGAGGGTTATTTGAGATAGAATTGTAGGTTGTCAGCCCATCGCCTAAATTACAATATCCTGACACCCTCGGATGCCTTAGCTCGTTTTTACAGCATGCCCGTAAGGAAATGCAGCTGGCACATTCTATTTTTCTCTCGCTTCCAGGCCAGCATGGAAGTAAGTAAGCAATATACAGATCTATCTGTATAATTCAGGTTCAATTTATAATTTACGAAACTTGTCGGCTGCAGTATGGGCTTTTGTGCGTGAAATTTGTTCTATTGTGATTTTACGGAGTTGCTTATGGTATTGGGCCAATCTTATCATACATCTAAATAAACATCATTTCGATGTTTATTCAGATGTTGATTTTAACCCTAAATGACTAGTTTTCAATAAAATTTACTTAGTACGTCTTAAAATAAAATTGAAATGATCTACAATATGATATAAGAATTGTGTTTGCAGACCTAATTGTTTTTGGGACACAGCCTTTTAGCCTAAAGGAGATTTCTGATAAAAGTGAGTACTGCTGTAGAGACAGGTTGTCAGTCTGTCGGTTAAATAACAATACACTAAAGCCCTCGGACCTCCTACTAAGTTGTACAATCGAAGTTTGAAGAAAATAATCCATATAGTCTATAGTTAGTACTCTAAATGTAAAAATAACTGTTTGTGATTTACCTGTTACTCGTTAACGCCAAGCGGCTGAACACATATTAATTAAATTTAGCAGGAGAATAATTAAATTAACTGCCTCCGTGGTCTAGTGGCTAGTGCCATGGACTCCCGGTCCGGAGGTCCGGGGTTCGATTCCCAGGGGGTAAAACACAAAATTGATATTTGAGAATTTATCACTTTGTGAATTTTTCCCCAGTTTGGTTAGGACATTGCAGGCTGAATCACCTTATTATCCGAAAAGAAAAAGATTTCTTGCTTCGGAGGGCACGTTAAGCCGTCGGTCCCGGTCGCTGTCTTTGATAGTGGTCGTTACTCAAACCATGTCAGAGGCCTGATAGTTGTGCTACTAGGCGGTTTAAAAACTCTGACACCAGGGTTCATCAGTCGATAGACTCGATACCCACTCGACAGAAGAAGCAGGAGAATAGTTGTTACTGTGTAGACTATTAGAACAAGTTGTAAAAATTGGCTAATGCATCTTTAAAGACTCAGTAGAAAACCAGAAACATCTTATTCCGATATCTTCCAAAAAAGAAGGTATGAGTATCTATCTGTGGTAGATCAATCTTTGTTTACATTGTTGAAGTTCTTCCTACCCATTAGGGATAAAGACTTGATTATATGTAAGTAAATCTTTTTAAAGTGAAGCATGTGTAAACTATCAAACAAGGTCGTAAAGCACCTGACTCAATTATATTTTCCGTTGATTGCTAGCGTTAAATTAATTTGGAATTGAAAACGATACGAGATACAGTTTTCTGCAGAAATATAATAATTGTTAACATACATACATATAATCGTCCCGCCACGTCTGACAAAGTTTTGAGAATTATTTAAGATAGATCTGTAGGTATATTGCTGTAGTGACAGGTTGTCAGCCGATCGCTTAAATTACAACATAGGTACTTCTTCTTCTTCTGTCGAGTGGGTATCGAGTCTATCGACTAATGAACCCTGGTGTCAGAGTTTTTAAACCGCCTAGTAGCACAACTATCAGGCCTCTGACATGGTTTGAGTAACGACCACTATCAAAGACAGCGACCGGGACCGACGGCTTAACGTGCCCTCCGAAGCACGAAATCTTTTTCTTTTTCGGACAACCAAGTGATTTAGCCTGCAATGTCCTAACCAAACTGGGGAAAAAATCACAAAGTGATAAATTCTCTAATATCAACTTTGTGTTTCCCCCCTGGGAATCGAACCCAGGACCTCCGGATCAGGAGTCCGTGGCACTAGCCACTAGACCACGTAGGCAGTATAATATAGGTACTGAAACCCTCGGATCCCTTAGCTGATTTTTACAGCATGCCTGGGAGGAAATGCAGCTGGGACATTCTATATTTTCTATCGTTCCCAGTCCAGCAATAATTGTTTATAAACTATTTATAATCTTTCTTCCCTCTCTACGTTACACCTATGAGAAACCTTCTCATTCAAATGCAGACGGCCTTTTTCACATTTCCCCAATCTTCTTCTTATGTACTTATTATTACTAAGTATATTACCAGGTGTAAGGGACAGTGTCTCAAAAAACTGATAGGGGTTGCTCAGTCAACGACACTGAATAACTATCAATAGGTTGTTTTTTCAGGAAGTTAAAAAAAAAATCTCTTTTCTATACAAATTTTCCGATCGCGGCGAACATTTTGTATGGAAAATAAAATATTTTTAACTTCCTGAAATAATTTCCTGGTGCAAGTCGTTCAGTGTCGTTGACTGATCAACCCCTTTCAGTTTGCAGGACGCTGTCCCTTACACCAGGTATTATATTACTCCATGTTACCTTAACTTCCTCAAAAATGTCGACCGTGTTCCTTGAGGAAAGTTATTTGTTTTCATCACCAGCACATTCATACGATAGTATAATAGTAGTTCACTGACCATATTTTTTTTTAGATAAATATACCTACATAAGATCATACCCCTTTATTTTTTACGGGGTAGGCAGAGCGAAAAATGCCTAGTAATAGGCGTAGTGACCAGGGAGTTCCACCTAACTCGTTTCTCGTTTCTTAACTCGCATCCTGTCACTGGTTTTACAGCATGTCCGAGAGGAGAAGTACCTTTATTCTTATACATACATACAGTAACGCCTTTATCCCTAATGGGGTAAAGTACGGTAGGCAGAGCGTCAACGCCCCAAACGATAGTCATTCCGCCACGTCTGATAAGTTTTGAGGTTTGTTTAATATAGATCTGTATATTGCTGTAGTGAAAGGTTGTCAGCCCATCGCCTAAATTACAATACACTGAAAACCTCGAATCCTTTAGCAGATTTTTACAGCATGCCCGAGGTTCAGCTGGCACATTCTATATTTTCTATCGTTGCCAGTCCAGCATGGAAGAAATTTATACTTGTACTGGCTCCTACTAATAAAAGGCCATTATTTGTGTCATAAATTGAGGTGCGGAATGTTGGCATGAAATCCACATTTTGCACGCCATCGAAATTAATTAAATTTTGTGTTAATATACGGGTGTCAGGGACAGCATCCCACAAGCTGATATGGGTTGCTCAGTCAACGACACTGTACAACTTTAATCAGGAAATTCTTTCAGGAACTGGAATAAATCGGATTTTCCATACATCCATACAAAGTTTGAATGAAAACTCATTTTTCTTTACTTCCTGAAAGAATTTCGGTGCGTAGGGACAAATGATAGTTCTTGACGAGATCTGCATTTTGGATGACAGCTGTCAAACTTGAAACAGCCATATCTTGGTAACTATCGATCCTATACTACTCGTGTGCCCATGATAGATCTTTACGAGATGTGCATTTCGGATGACAGCTGTCAAAAATGAGACGGTCATGCGAAATGTAAATCTCGTCAAGACCTATCATTAAAAAATATTATAATTATAGTAAATAAAATTTTCAAAAGTGACAAGAGGCGTCTCTTGGGTGCGGCTAGGCCGCCTCAGCCTCTTTTCCGCCTCACCGCCTCCTAGCCGCTACCTAATTAACATACGCCTTACGGAGTAGGCAGAGTGTAAAACTCCCATTAAAACGTCTCGTAAAAGGCGCCTTCGCCACGTCTGCCAGAAATGTACGGCAATATTAGATTGTTGTTTTGTGTGACAGATTGTCAGCCCATCGCCTAAATTACAATTCCTACGTACACTTACTTGTGACTTCTACCTACAAACTACAACACGTCCGGGAGAAAGGGTAGCTGGAACATTCTAAGTTTTCTACCGCTCCCAGTTCATCATGGAATAATTTATAACAAATCACGTTTGTAATATCTTTGGAACCAGGATTCTATCCCAGAAAAAGTGGAAGAGGACTGTACTTTTTCCAACTATATAATGTTAATGTTCAATATTAATTTTCTGTTACTTGTCAAGTCGTTAAACTGCCCTAACTGTATTCGGACACGCCTGCTGAAGTTAATTTCGCTCTCACGTCGATAATCACAAGAAACACTGCCTGGAGTTGATGTAAGTTACAGTTTACTTATTAAAACATGTAAATATGGGAACCAAAAATTTCGCCTATTAGAGATTAGAACTCATTACCATCGGAGAACTTCTTCTTCCCCTGTCTGGCGAACTATTTTGTTATTTTAAAGTATTTGAAAAAAAAGTTGTTGCGATAGAAGCTTTTAGCAAGATTTATGTTGCCGCCAAATATTGAGAATTAAAAAGTGAAGATTGTTAAAATGTAAATTGAGAGGTTATTATCGTCCATATATATTCCGAGATATTAAAACTAGTATTTTTTATTCGTCTGTTTATTTAATAAGAGAGTTCTTTTTTCAAATTAGTTTACAGCATAGGCATATAGATTCAAAACCTACATCCTAGGTGATAGGGTTGTATGGACTATTTACTGAGAATGATAAATGTAAATAAATGTAAATGAATTGGTGATATCCTAAGGTACCATCACTCTAAAAATAAAAGAACAAGTATATAGTGATATATTTTTATATGCCGATGCCGACGTACAAATACATTCAAAAACGATAACAAATCTTCCATTGAAGTGAAACTTTTTTTATAGCACCTCAATTTTGGAAGCAAGAAGCTACCGACTTTCCGATGTTGTTATTTTATTATTGCAAATTGAGCAGGAAAAAAGTCTACTATCGTTCAATGGAATTTGGCAATCGAGACTAACGTGTTATGCGGCTAGTAAAACGCCTGTCCTTTGCTTCTTTACAGAAGTTAAAATTTCGAAACAGCAAATCATAACTTTGTCACAAACTTGTGTTTTTCTGTTTCGAAATTCGAATCACCTTTACATTGTAAAGAAAAGGCAATTTTATGAGTTGCAAAACACGGTGGTATGCATTAGCAAACTTTTTTTCTTTTTAACTTGTGCTTTTGTTGCGAACCCTATGGATGCGAGCGGTAGCGGCCATTGTGCCGTTTACCCGGATTATCCTGCCTAATTACCTGTTTTGCGAATCCATAATAAATAATAGTTCAGAAAAAAAGTAAAAATATGCAATTCTTACGTCTTTAATGGCCGCCGCCGGATTAAGTTAAGTACGGATTTTTAGCTACTGTCCTATTGTCAACGGCTGGACGATGGTGCCACCGCCGTCGTCCGTTGTAGGTACGATGTGGTCGAACAAAATAACATTACTGATTATCGTCCATATAATGGGCTTAGTTCTAGATTCAACCAGCTAAACCTAAAATTAAAATCTATTTGTCACTTTTTGACTAAAACCATGGGAAAGGGACAGGAGATCATTTCTCTCCAGTTTTTGATTTATAGTCGGTAGTTTTATGCGTTATCTGTAATTTTTATCTTCCTTCTTATGATATGGCGGATAAAATTGACAGAAATGCTTGGTAAACGTGCAAATGTGCGTCTAAATCTAGCGGACATAGTGTAAAACCATAGAGTATAAATCGCCTGTCCTTTTCAAATTTAATTATTTTGAAAGTGAGAAATTGATACTTTATTTTTTTAAATTCATTATTCAAGACTAGAAACAGGTGGGTGCTAAAATACAATAAAGTTGTATCTCGAAGCTCACAAAATGAACTTACATTTTTTAAAATATGTGCATTGTTTCATTTGCCTCTTTTATATTTTCTATTAAAAATAAGGGGAGCGAATTCTTTTACGTTCTTTGATTTGAAAGAATTTCCTGGTGAACGTTGTACAGTTTCGTTGACTGAGCAACCGATATCAGTTTGCGGGACCCTGTCCCTTACACCCGGTATATAATATTTATGTGTTTTTGTTTATGTTCTGTCCGGATGGATGACACTTCAAATGTACTTAGATACCATCTCATGTATAGGAATTAAAATTACCTGTCATAGAGGTACCATAGATAAGGGCTTATAGGAACTGCATAAGTCTCTCTCTTATTCAGTCTCTATTTTTCTCTATGAAAGGTATTGTTCATTCCTGACAGGGCTATAAGTGGCATCATTCTTTGTCTTACTGTAGGATATTTAATTATATTTTCCTCATAGGTGTAGTATAAAGCGCTATATATCACTCGGAAGAAAACGCGATTCCCAATTCGTGTGTATTGAGGCCAAACTGCACACTCTTGAGGAATCGAACTTGTTCTCCCCTCGATGCACAATGTTCTATTACGCACCGCTATGTGCAGGTCAAGTAAATTCCTTCTAAAGCAAGATAGGATATGGTACCATTTCTTAGTTGCAAAAATCACGACATAACTAATGTAATTCTATACCTGTAATGTTCAGTCATGAGAGAACAGAAAGGGACGCCAATAACTTAAGTCAAGATTTAGTTGAGTTTTGAGCTCTACGAATCGACAGCAATGTACCAAGGGATTAAACATTGTACTAAATTCAATATTTGAATTTGGAATATCAAGTGAACTTCAAAGAAAAGTATTTTCTCGGAAATAAAATAAATAAGGCTGTTCTTACACCCGCCGTCTGTGTGTTGCGTGTTTGTTTATTGATATAGGCAATTTTTACTGCTACAAATAATATGATACCCACAGAAAACTGAGGTGAAACTGCGGCCATAAAGGCTGTACTTAAAAATATCAAGGCTGTGACAGATGCATTTCCTTTAGATTTCGGATACATTTTCTTTTATTTTCCTTCTGAACGGCATTATAGCTCAGTTCGTCACACGATGAAATCGCATCGTATCCGCGTCCTACCATGAACTAATATAATATTCTAACGTATAAGTCCTACCGACGACAGCAGGACAGCCCCTTAGATTATTATTATTATTAACCTATGCTGTCCCACTGCTGGGCAAAGGCCTCCCCATCCTTCTTCCACCTCGCTCGATCTTTGGCAACCTCCCACCAATTCTTGCGATATGCGTCCAGGTCGTCTCGCCATCTTTTCCGAGGTCTACCCCGTCGACGTTGTCCGTCAGAGGGGACCCATTGGGTGACGACATTTGGCCATTGCTCCAGGTGCATACGGCTGACGTGCCCCTTAGATAGTAGCTAAAATACAAAATTAGCTTTTTACGACTTCTACATATATACATACATATAATCACGCCTTTATCCCTAATGGGGTTGGCAGAGCGTAAACGACCTAAACAAACGTCGTACCGCCTCGGTTGACAACGATTTGAGGGTTATTAAAGATAGATTTGTAGGTATATTGCAGTAGTGACAGGTTGTCAGCCCATCGCCTAAATTACAATATACTGAAACCCTCAGCTCCCTTAGCTGGGTTTTACAGCATGCCCGGGAGGAAATGCAGCTGGCACATTATATGTTTTTCTCTCGCTCCCAGGCCAGCATGGAAGAAGAAGAAGATTTTACGACTTCTCCACCCTCGTAATCCGAGACCAAACAGCTTGTTGTGTTCCATCGATGCGTGAGATTGCCAGTGCCATAACTGGCATCTTCTAGGTGAGCTCGTTCCATCGTCGACTCTGTCACGGTCATCCCTGGCCTAGTGTCTACAGTCAAGAACAAACCCATTTTTAATAAAAAAAAACGTCCGCTTTATCATTGTTTTTATGATGCAATACTAAACAATACACAATCACATTACTTTTTTTGCCTAAAATACCTTTTAAATTGCGGACGTTTTGCTCTCGGAACGTTTTACATTGCGGTCTATTAGTCTCCAAAGTTATACACCATTGAAAACATACATACATATAATCACGCCTACAATTTAGGCGATGGGCTGACAACCTGTCACTACATCAATATACCTACAAATCTATCTTAAATTACCCTCAAAACTTTGTCAGACGTGGCGGAACGACCTATTTTTTTAGGTCGTTTACGCTCTGCCTACTATTAGGGATAAATAAATTGATTATATGTATGTATGTATAAAAGTCAATATTCTGGGAAAATCAACATTTTGGGGTTTCAATTTTTGAGAATTCAACCCCATAGTCCTAAAGGATAATGTAATCTATACATATAATAAATCTCTAGATATCTTTACAAAAAAATAATTGCAGCAGGCATAATTAACGATATAAAGATCAAAACGATTTTTTTAGATTTTTTGTCTGTCTATCTGTCTGTCTGTATGACATCACGCCAAAACTACTAAACCGATTTCGCGGGCACAATTACCTAATAAATTTCTTCATGATCTTTCTAACCACAAGGTTTAAAAAAGCATTAACAGTTTTCAATACCTTTCAATCAATGGAGAGCTTACAAGTGGCAATGAAAATGGAACAAAGCCACTATAATTGCTTTTGCTGCAACACTTACAACTATAGAACAATTTGAAACAAAAGTGCAGAGTGAAGCACCCTTAGTATTGTAATAAAAAGATGTCCGACTTGTACAATTAAATTGTGAATGATTTCTTTCGTTTTGTATCGATCATTATTTCCGTCTTATTGTGGTTTTGAAGTGCTCTTGAGATGCCGCTAGGGTCTACAGGTTCGCATGGACTGTGTGAAAATTTGTTGAGAACTCACTGCTTAAGTACGAGGACAAATAATACGCTATTTGCCTACTAGTCAAATCAGCAACTTTGTATGAAATGTCAAACACGCTTCTTTTCTTTCTTTTTGGGTTATGACGTCACTTGCCAGTAAATATTTACTACTCAAATTAATAACTTTTATATTTTTAACTCGATTATTAAATCCAAATATGTATTTTTGTTAAATGATGAATGAGATCCACAGTATTGTAATCCATCAGTTTTAAGTACAAACGTAATGATTTTTTTTAGCCACCCAGTCAACATGCCTATTATGATTTATGATGACCAACCCTTATCTTAAATAGTGAATATATTTTTGTTGAAATTTTACATTAGTATGAAACGCACATCTTATACATTAGTATGAAAATGTATAAGATGTGCGGCGCAACAAGCGCGGCAAAAATAGACAAAACGGTATGAAAATATGCCAGCTGCATCTTCTCCCGGGCATGCATTAAAAACCAGCTAAGGGATCGGAGGGTTTCGTTAATTTAGGTGATGGACTGACAACCTGTCACTACAGCAATATACCTACAAATCTATCTTAAATAACCCTCAAAAATTTGTCAAACGTAGCCAAACGACGTTTGTGTAAGTCGTTTACGCTCTGCCTACCCCTTTAGGGATAAAGGCGTGATTATATGTATGTATAAAAGATTAAATATAAATGTTTTTTTTTGTTTCTAAACTATCAACTATCACTAACCTGTCATGATTCACAAGCACAAAATTAAATATTATATACAATATTATGGTATTACATTATACACTTTTTAAATTTTACTTAACATGATTTCCCTTGAGATCAAGAGCGTTGAGTAGGGTTTCCGGAGGTAAATATTACAAAAGTAGGTTGCAAATCGTCCTACTGTTCAACGCGTTATGGTGCTGAGTTAAGGTATGGTTTAATAAAACTCGAGCGAGCGAATAAAGCGGGCGAGTGAGATTTCATTTAGATTCTGCTCATGAAGATCTTTCATTCGATATGCCATTTTTTTTTAAATTCCATACTAAAATTTCATGACGTCATATAACAGTGATCCGGCGGGTTTTCTAAGAGAAGGAACTTGACTTGGTATTGCCCATCCAATCACAACCAGCACAAAATAAAATAATCTAGGTTGTGCGATTTAGGGCAGAAACGACCATTTCTACGTATTATTATATCATATCTAACAGATAAAACTCAATTTAGGAACATGTTTTTAGATTCAAAGCCGTTTGAAGATTGTTTACCTTTATTTCAATTCGTACTTGGACTTCTTTTTCCATGCTGTACTAGAAGTGAGAGAAAAACAAAGAATGTGCCCGCCGCATTTCCTCCCGGGCATTCTGTAAAAATTAGCTAAGGTATCCGAGGGTTTCTATATATTGCAATTTAGGCGTTAGGCAGACAACCTGTCACTACAGTAATATACTCGTACCTACAAATCTATCTTAAATAACCCTTAAAACTTTGTCAGACGTGGCGGAACGATCTCTGTTTAGGTCGTTTACGCTCTGCCTACCGCATTAGGGATAAAGGCGGGATTGTATGTATGTACCGTACTTGGACAGACTATTGTTTTATTGTTACAGAAATTATGAGCTGATTGCTGCGAAGAATCGGTTATGGAAATGCAATCTATGCCTACTTCTTCAAGTAAGTCTGATTGAAAAGTTATATTGGACTTCATTCTAGATAATATCGGCTAAAACTAAAACTAAAATAAAATAAAAAAAGACGGGCGATTTATCCTCCATTGTTTTACACTTCTTCTTCTTCTGTCGAGTGGGTATCGAGTCTATGGACCCGATGAACCCTGGTGTCAGAGTTTTTAAACCGCCTAGTAGCACAACTATCAGTCCTCTGACATGGTTTTGTGTAACGACCACTATCAAAGACAGCGACCGGGACCGACGGCTTAACGTGCCCTCCGAAGCACGAAATATTTTCTTTTTTTCGGACAATCAGGTGATTCAGCCTGCAATGTCCTACCCAAACTGGGGAAAAATTCACAAAGTGATAAATTCTCAAATATCAACTTTGTGTTTTACCCCCTGGGAATCGAACCCAGGACCTCCGGATAGGGAGCCCATGGCACTAGCCACTAGACCACGGAGGCAGTTACACTTTGTCCGCTAGATTTTGACGCGCTTTTGCACGTTTTCTCAGTATTTCTGTCAATTTTATCAGCCACATCATGACGGATAAAAATTACAGATAACGAATAAAACCACCGACTACAAATCAAAAACCGGAGAGAATAGATCTCCTGTTCTTTTCCAATGTTCTTAGTCAGAAAGTGACAAATATATTTTAATTTTAGTTTTAGCCGGCAAATCTAGAATCGAGCCCATTTTTAATTTACGTATAGTATATCAATATACAGTTTTTAAAATGATGTGCACTCATTGTAAAGGTGTGTTCTTGTCATTAAACTGAACAACTTCTTTTAGTTTAAGGTAGGTTGGGGTAAGATCGCACGGTTTTTCGGTATTTTGAAGATTTTCCTGAAAATATATTTATTTCTCATTTCCTATTTTCTTATGCAATAAATCTTTTGTTGCTAAGGATATAGTTTTCTATTATCCAGGATATATTTTTTTTTTTTATGCAGTTGCTAAGTTACATCATTGCGAAGGTTGGGTTTGCTAATCAAAATCCCAAGAAAAGACCGGGCTGAGATCGGACTATAGCGGGCTAAGTTCGGTCTATCTTTTAAAAGCTACTTTATGGCCTTCAACATAAGGTTGTCTGGGAGTAGGTAGAGTTTCCACTGGGACACGAAAATATTGAGTTTTAGTTTTGTTCCTAATAAATACGTATGTCCTCCATATAAGTATACCCTATCATTGCGTCGATCGCAGATCAAAGGGAGGGGCAGATTGAAATGGAGTTATATATTTTGTTGGCAGAACCAAAACTCATTGCCGCGTTTGGAAGTTATTTGAATTATCCGATCTTACTCCAGCGCACCTTAGTTTTTCTATCTCACGACAGCCGCTTTGCCATACCTGTGTGTGTACTGTGTACACTCATTGTCTCAGTGTATGTACGAGAGATCAGAAAAAAACGCGTGGACCGATTTCAATTATTCTTATGTCAATCAATTTGTCTTAACTTGTGTAAAAGTATCACTGAAAATATATAATTTGATCAAAATTAAGTATGGCGACAATCAGATGCCATTTTGTAAAAAATTAAAATATAAGTCGATCAACTATGGTGCGTGGGATTTAAAAGGTTTTTATTAATCAGTTTTAGGTTTCTTAGTATTTCTTTCTACGCAATTGGGTTTTTTGAACGATTTAAATTACTTGTTCTCCACATACCGGAAGTAAAAGAAATGCTGGCCATATTTTAGGGTGCTATTTGCCTATGAAACTGAACAACTTTTCCCAAGGAACAAAGGTCGAAATATGGAAAAAAATACGCATTGTATGGGACGGTCCTTGGAAGAGAAAGTTGTTCAGTTTTTTTAGGTAAATTACATCCAAAAAAATTATGGCCAGCTATTTCATCACTCTTAGTTTATACTGCGTGTAAAAAATAAGGAACATAGGTAGGTCAACATATGAAAACAAAATAGGACATCCTACAGATTATTCAATTAGACGACAGTTTTGTATATAAAGTCCAGATATTATTTAATAAATCGCCGAGGCTTGTTCCTCTCATAAATATTAATATGCAATTTTAAGGCTCGTATTTATAAAGCTATCTCAAGATTGAGAGCAATATTAAGTATTGATTTGATAGGCCATACATACATACATATAATCACGCCTTTATCCCCAATGGGGTAGGCAGAGCGTAAACGACCCAAACAAAGGTCGCTCCGCCACGTCTGACAAAGCTTTGAGGGTTATTTAAAATAGATTTATAGGTATATTGCTGTAGTGACAGGTTGTCAGCCTATCGCCTAAATTGCAATACACAGAAACCCCTCGGATCCCCCAGCTGGCTTTTACAGCATGCCCGGGAGGAAATACAGCTGGCACATTCTATGTTTTTCTCTCGCTCCCAGTCCAGCATGGAAGAATTGCATTTCCTTCTCGGATCAATATTCAAAATGACAGGGTGAAAGAAAAATTAACGATTATCTTCCTGACCGAGTGATTGACGGACAGAGTCTAAACTACAGACCAGCAATGAAGTGGTGATGGGATCTAGTCACGCAATGATACATTGTTTCCCACGGCACTTCCGCTCACATCTGTATTAGATCCCAGTAACCCCTGTGAGTTTTAAATTATTCGCGGTACGATTTAATGTCATTTACAACTGGTACTCTCCCATGCTGGAGAGAAAAACTTAGAATGTGCCAGCGGCATGTTGTAGGAACCAGCTTAGGGATCCGAGGGTTTTTGGATATTGCAATTTAGGCGATGGGCTGACAACCTGTCACTACAGCAATATACCTAAAAATCTATCATAAATAATCTTCAATACTTATGAAATTACGCTCTGCCTTCCCCATTAGGCGTGATTATATGTATGTATGTATGTGGTACGATGAGCTCGAAATATGGAGAAAAAAGAAACACTGAGAAACCTTTTTTTTTTCTTCTGCTGAACTCATCGTACTTATATACATTTATATAATCATGCCTTTATCCCTAATGGGGTAGGCAGAGCGTAAGCGACCTAAACAAAGGTCGCTCCGCCACGTCTGATTTTTTTTAAGAGTTACTTAAGATTGATTTGTAGATATATTGCTGTAGTGACAGCTTGTCAGCCGATTGACCTAAATTTCAATATACTGAAATCGGATCCCTTAGCTGTTTTTTACAGAATGAAATGCAGGTGGCACATTCTTTGTTTTTCTCACGGTCCCTGGCCAGCATGGGAGAATACCAGTTGTAAATGACATTAAAATACCTACTTGTTACGTAAAGTGATAGGGGTTTTTGAATCAAAGAAACATAGGTAACAACTTTCACCAGTAAATTCTTACAGGAAGATTATTCTTTTTAATTTTCCATTCGAAATTGATGATTATATCGTAATCAAATTTGTACCGTTTCATGAACTTAGCAAGTTTACGTTAAACTGTCCCTTACACCTGGTATTTGAACGACTTCGGCAATTGGCCGGCACCACTGACCTTATCGAACCGCCTTACATGCTTGATTAAAAAAATATATCGACCTACTGACACCATTTGTATAGCAGGGCTATTTGTCATACATCAACCTGCGCTCCGTGGGGAAAAGTTGTTCAGTTTTATGGTTGGCTTCACACCCTAAAGTTAGGTCAGGTAGTTTTGGATCATCGAGATTACCGTGTTTTGCGGCTATAGTAGGAAAATGCTTTTTCTCTGTTTTTTGGCAAACATCAAATTATGTTTTTGTCATATGTTCCACAAACTTATACATAACAGGTTGGTATCCATGATACCATGGAATGGTAATGGAATGTAATGGAATTTAGGCAAATTCGTTATTGTAGTGTAGTAAGATGACGTCACTCGTGGGATGCGCAATTCCCACGCGGCTGCGCGCGCGCATCTGTCGGCTCCCACATCAACGACCCCATAAGCGTACAGATCTATTGATACCGCTCATTAACTAACTACCTTTACCGAGGGAAAAGATATAAATATTAGCTGACGTCATAATTTTCGGCCAGTTAGATTTTTTTTTCAATTATTATTTTGTGGTGACGCAATACTTTTGTTTTAATATTTTGGTAGCAAAACAGTAATGTTATTGCGTGACCTAGCTATACTATAAAACATTAAAAAAAAATCGCATGGTTGTTTAGTAAAAAGTGCTCATTTTGTACAACTGTTCTTTAATTTAACGTTGAGTTATTTATAGTCTATACCAATTTGTTTTGCAGCCCATAAACTGACTTTTCCATACAACTTTTAATAAAGTAAACCGTAAAAATAGCATGGAGGAAATTAATATACTTCGTACAAGTTATAGTCTGCGGTCCAATTTTAACCTCTGCTGCAAAACACATTAGTATCGATAACGCAGCGTTAAAAAAACAAACAACATTCAGGTTTATTTTAAAAAATACTAGCTTTCCGCTCCGCAGTTTCACCCGCGGTTAAATTAGTTTCCGTTTTAAAGTTTCGTAAAGAGTTACTAATTCACCAATGTCTGTCTCCTGAACTCTGTCTATCGTCCTGCCAAATTCCATTGAAATCCGCTCAGCCATTTAGGCATGTTAGAGCAACAAATGGAGTTACTTTCGCATTTATAATAATAGTAAGGATTGTTAACTCAAGTCAATTTACGTATAGAATGACGTACCTCCCTTCTATAACCCCATTTTTGTATAATCAACCGTTTTGACGGACTTTGACCGACTACGGAACGCAAAGAAGGGTAATGTGTTTATCAGCCTATCTATCTATGTATTTATGTTTGATTCTTTGTGGCGCTCTAAAGATGAAACGCGTCGGCTGATTTTAATTACTCTTACGTCAATAGATTCGTCTTAACTATGCGAGTGTCAATAAAGATATGATTCTGTCAAAAAGTCAATATGGCGACAAGTAGACGCAAAAAAAAGTCGACGAATAAAGACGAGTGCGCTATCATTGAACATGTATTTGAAATCAATTCTAGTTTTGTCCGATCATTATTCGTTTCGAACAACCGTTTAATATCTATAACGATTTAAAGCTTGCTTTGTATTCTACGCAGTTGGGCATTTTGAACTTTTTAAATTGTTATTAAAATTACATCACTTTATGTTCTTGCGCAGGTGCCCCTCACTGATCGCGCGTGTTGACGTTATGGGAAAACAATAGGGTCATTAGTCGTTAATTTGTGACTATCACATTAAATAAATAACAATGGCTTTTTATGTTTGAAATTTGTGACCTGGCTAACGAGAAGTGTTCTCCAAATATGAAAATCCTAGTAATCTACACTAATATTCTGAAGAGAAATGATTTGTATTTTTGTGTGTGTGTGTGTGTATACATACATGCATATAATCACGACTTTATTTATTTATTTTACAAACACAAAGAAAAAAGACAAAACAGACACTGCTTATTTCTATGAAGAAATTTCTTACAGCAGACTTATAGAAGTGAGATATCCCTAAAGGGGATGGCAGAGCGTAAACGACAAAGGTCGTTCCGTCACGTCTGTCAAAGTTAAGAGACATTATTTTATTTAAAATAGATTTGTGAAATGAAATTAAATTGAAATTACAATATACTGTACCTTGGCTGGTTTTTACAGCATGCCCGGGAGGAGATGCGGTTAGCGCATTCTATGTTTTTCTGTCGCTCCCAGGCCAGCTTGGAAGAAGTGTTTGTATGTTTGTAACTAATAAACTCAAAAACTACTAGACGGATTTAAAAAGCTTTCACAGCTGGACAGCTACGTTCACCCTGAGTAACATAGGTTGCTTTTTACCTCGGGAAATTACATCGTTCCCACGGGAAAACCTGTTTAGCAGCGAGTGACACCGCTGACAGAAAGCTATAATATTATACGTATATATGCGTAAAAATATTCCATACTGGACTGGGAGAGAAAGAAAAACATAGAATGTTCCAGTTGCCCTTCCTCCCGGGCATGCTGTAAAAGACAGCAAAAAGGGATTCGAGGGTTACAGTGTATTTTAATTTAGGCGATGGGCTGACAACCTGTCACTACAGCAATACACATTACAATCTAAAATTGCCCTCAATTTATGTCAGACGTGGCGAAAGCGCCTTTTTAATTAAATAATTAAAAATAAAGGCGTGATTTTATGTATGTATGTATGCGTAAAAACCAGTACCCTCGTTCAATCCCCTAGATTAGGAAGCCGACCCCGTGAAATACGGGATAAGGCTAGGGCGATGATGATGATGATGATATGCGTAAATATTTTTCTGTCATAAGGGTTTCGAGTCGATCGACCCTAATAACCCTGGTGTCAGAATTTTTAATCCGCCTTATAATAATAACACAGCTATTTCACCTCAGACATGTTTTTTACTTAACGACCACTTTCAAAGCCAGCGACTGGAATCGAAGGCTTAACGTGTCCTCCGAAGCACGGAATCTTTAATTGGCCTGCAATATCCAAACCATACTGGAGTAATTCTCACAAAGTGATGTTACAAATATTAACTATATGTTCCTCTCTCCTAGGAAACGAACCTTGGAAACCCGAACGAAAGCCCATGGCTTATATTTTAGACCACTAGATGGATCACGGAGGCAGTTAAAATTTATGTACTCGTATGTAGTAGCTTTTACCTGCGACTTCGTCTGCGAAGTTTTTTTTCTCCTTCATCCATCCGTAATTATGTGCAGCGTCTTGTGGGTCTGGTCCCAGCGTCCCACCATTACAGAAGTATACGGTACCTTTGACGATGGTGGTGGTGAAAGTAGGGTCAAACCCCTTCTCCCGTCGTCATTCCTCACGTACTTACCACACGTTCCCCCTGTCCCTAAACAGTCATCATTGCTACCCAGTGCTGATGATCTAGGAAAGCCACGAAAGGTAGTACCTAGTCTGTAATCTGGTATCACTACATAGTATAAAATAAAGTCGCTTTCTTTGTCCCTATATCCGTATGTATGCTTAGATTAGGTTGGCTGGAGAGATAAGCTCGCCTGTTGTTTAATTTTTTAAGTTGAACTGTATTTTTAATTTTTAAAACAATAAAGAATATAATATAATAGATCTTTAAAACCACGCAACGGATTGTGATGCGGTTTCTTTCAATGGATAGAGTGATTCAAGAGGAAGGTTTATATGTATAATACATGCATAATATAGTAGAGAAACACTGATAATTCCTGTGAATCCGGGGCGGGTCGCTAGTCAGGTATAAATTGATTTTACTACAAATTGAAGTGACAAGATTCATCCAACTTAGTTCATAAAATACTCTTCGGAATACGATAACTCGTCATGAATGCCAAGTTGTCACAATGTAGCCAGCGCCAGCTGCAAAACAAAAAACCATTTCACTCGCTTCCATTTAAAATTCAGGCCAAATACGAATATTGACTCGAGTCATTCTAACATACTTCTCTATAATCTCCAGCTTATACCTGTCATTGGCCCCGATTCAGCGAAAACACGACATAACTAAAATAGGACTGCACCAATGGGCGCGATTTGAAATATTCCGGCGTAAATCAAAATCTATTTGTCACTTTCAGACTAAAAAACAATGGAAAAGGACAGGAGATCTATTCTCTCGGATTTTTGATAAATAGTCGATGGTTTTATGCGTTATCTGTCATTTTTATCCGCCTTCTAGTTCTTCCATGCTGGACTGGGAGAGATATAAAAACATAGAATGTTCCAGCTGCCCTTCCTCCCGGGCATGCTGTTGAAGTCAGCAAAAGGGACTTGAGGGTTACAGTGTATTGTAATTTAGGCGATGGACTGACAACCTTTCACTAAAGAAATACATATTACAATCTAAAATTGCCCTCAATTTTTGTCAGACGTGGCGAAAGCGCCTTTTACGAGGCGTTTAACGCTCTGCCTACCCCGTAAGGGATAAAGGCGTGATTTATGTATGTATGTATGTTCATATGATATGGCGGATAAAATTGTCAGAAATACTGGGGAAACGTGCAAAAGCGCGTCAAAATCTAGCGGACAAAATTTAAAACCATAGAGTATAAATCGCCTGCCCTTTTTCAATTATATTATTTTTATTACCTTGTGCCTTGTTTATTAATAATAATTACCTTGTTCATTAAGGTGACCGATATATTTTAATTTTTATTTTAGTCGGTGGTATCTAGAATCGAGTCCATTGACTCCGGAGATTCTAGCCGACTTCTCCAGCCAAACCTGTCACTGGCCCCGATTGAGCAAAATCACGATAACTAAAATAGAACTGCACCAATAATTTTTGTGCACGAGAGAACAGAATGGGACAGCAATTTTAATCCTGTCAGTTACAAAATTCGTTCAGAAATTTCAAAGGCTTTTGGTCGTCAATTTAAAATCCCACACAAAGACAAATCGATAGCTTCTTGATTTGATAGAACTTTAAAATTAGATCTTTTATAGTGCCGTCCCTTTCCATTCCCCATGGCAGAAATTTACAGATATGTTTTCAAATTGAAATATTATTATCTGTCGTCAACAGCAGTTTTATTGAGTCGTATTAAATTGTTCCCCAGCCCCACTGCTTGGCTTTTATATCCCTTATTGTCTATGGACGGCAGTTTTGTGAATCATTTTTTACTTGATCTTATATTCGACACCGCGTTTCCTGCTTTACAAGTGGATGTATTCACGTGCACTGTATTAAATGGGGCTGTTTGAATGGAAATGCCTTTGTGCCTTCTCGACTAAGGTCTGTTTGGAGGTGTATTAATAAAGCCATATTATCTCTGCTTTGCTAAACGGTGGCCGTGGGATCGGATCGTATGATGTGCTGCGGGACAAAAAAATACGCCTTTGTTGTCGAAATCCTGTCTTTGCTTACCTACGAATCCGATGCAAACTTGGTTTAAATGCAGATGTTGGTTTTTGCGTCTCGAGATCTCGACTGCTGGGAATCTCCTTGCTCGATAAAATTTACTGGTTGCAAAAATACCTATACGATAAATAATCGATACGTAATTAATTAAGGCGGGTCGATGAGCTCAATCTGTCCCCACAAGTACCTAATAAAATGGTGTCTAACATACAAACATTTTCATAAATATTTTATGATTTACTCGAATCGTAAGTAATTCTTAATTTTGTAATCCATGAGGTTACAATTTACACTTAATATCTACCCAAGTTATGAATATCGATCTTGCCAAAAGTGTCCGCTTTTAGCACTGGTAATTTTGCTACTAGGTAGTGCTATCGATAACGAACTAAATCTTGACTAAAATTATTAGTGTCCCTTTCTATTCTCTCATGACAGACAATGACAGGTATAGACTTATATTAGTTAAGTCTTGATTTTTGCAACTACGAAATGGCACCAATGTCTCCCCGGGAATCGAACGCTAGTTAATTTATCGGAGGGGTAAACTAGGGGCGGAGCCCTAGCGCTCCCTGCCCAAGCCACTCTGTCTTTTAGCGCGGCATTGTACTCGAAATAATATAATTGTGACACTTTAAAGAGTCATTGATTTATGATCGTTTGCTTTTAAATACGGCGTGCTGTATGTGTTTGTGTACAGAATTTATGTACCTACTTAGGTAGAAACAGAGCAGAGGTGGCGCCACCATTCGTAGTATATCTCAAATGCAATCATTTTCATAAATATCGGTTTGCCGCAACATGAAGTAATTCTGTTTTTTTTTGCTTTGCATTGCATTAAAGCTTAGATACTTCATTATCATTATCCCATTACCATATGTCCCTATATCCCTATGTATGCATAAATGTTTAAAACTACGCAACGGATTTTGATGCAGTTTCTTTTAATGGATAGAGTGATTCAAGAGGAGGTTTATATGTATAATACATGCATAATATAGTAGAGAAACACTGATGATTTCCGTGCGAAGCCGGGAAGCGTTATACTATACTAGCCGGGTCGCTAGTATAGTATAAATTAAACCTTGATGGATGACAAAATTTAAAAAATATTAGCGATTTTCATAAAACGTAAAATATTCATTGAGATGTTTTTTTTTGAGACAAAATTAATTATTATTGTGGGAGCAACTCTGAGCTCATCCAACCGCCTCTATCATTCAAAAAATCATAATTCACTGAAACCACAATCAATCTAAAATCCGGTAGATCAGATTGTAGCAAAAGCAATGGAGGTCATTCAGAACCTCATAAAGTTTTAACTTATAGTTCGTTTTAGTTACAGATAGAAAACGGCCACCCTTAGCACTTTTGATATCTGTAACTACCTACCCGTAAGGGATAAAGGCGTGATTTATGTATGTATGTAACTACAGTGTACACTGAATTATTCATTTATGATCTTTAAATTAAACTCAGTACTTATACTTCAATCTGTTTTATCGGATGTTGGATTGATTCCGTTTTCAGTGTATAATGATCTTTTAACTGATGAGAGCCCTGGTGTGCACCGAGGATCCCTTTAAGGTGATAAGTACCTGTACAGAGAAATGTTGTTTTTTTAATGACCAGTCCTCTTCTGTATAGCATTGATTTAAATTGTGTTAATATTTTATAATGCATTTGCGCGTTGGCTTTGGTCTCTTATTGCACCAATTTCAATATCGTGTTGTATCTCATTACGCACTTGTGCGTTATTGTAAAATATAACGCACGAGTGTCACACGGTTTATCAAGATGTTCCGTCAAAAATGAACGGCACATTTTTTTAAATCTTAGCAAAGTCTTTTTATATCAGAAAAGTGTTCAACATTTTATGAATAAAACTTAGTTTGGGCGATAATAGTACATTATGTTATGAGTGCGGTAAGTTGATAAGGGTTCTTCGTCAACTATACCCACTTTAATGTTTACATAGAGAGAGCCCAAAAAGTACAGCTAGCAAGATAAATATAATTAAAACTTTAAAAAACTGGTTGATTTCTCTGCTAAGTAATGAAAGAAAATATAATTATTTTACCCCTACATGAGTCTGGAAAGCCTAGATCTATGTCCAAATCCAAATTTGTTATAAGGTAATGGATTAGGAAGAAGATCTACGCATTTCAGGCCCATCTGGGGGTAACAGAAATATAATTTTCTCTCATTAATTCTCAGAGTTATGCTGCTAGCTGTACTTTTTGGACTCTTTCTAAACAAACATACAAGTGGGATCATTTATATTGTTTATTGTTTGTTTTATAACGTCATCCCGCTGGACCAGTCAATTGCAAATTCAGTTAAAGAAAGTAGAAGCTGTAATTATCAAAGGGCGACGTTTTATTAACTTATTTGTAAGGAAATAGATAAAACAAACAAACAATAAAGCGAAAAAAAAGCTTACTTTATGAGCAAATACGTGTTATAAAATGATTATGGGGGATACGCCATTGATTGGAAAGGTATAACTGTGGAACTGTATCGTCGTCGCCTTAACATCTAAGCTTTGAATGTCGAAATTGCCAAAAACCACTTATAGCATTTTCGAACATACAAACTTTATTTCTTGTGGGGACGCCACTGAACTCATAAAACCACCTTAACGGCGAACCTTCGTTTGATACAGGCCGCATCCTCTACGACGTTCCGTGCGCAGTCTGCCGGGACCACTCCTCGGGGAAACATTATGGTGTCTTCGCCTGTGACGGGTGTGCAGGCTTCTTCAAGAGATCGGTGCGGCGCGACCGGCAGTATGCCTGCAAAGCGCGCAGGCCAGGTGCTTGTCTCGTGGACAAAGCACATAGGAACCAGTGCCGCGCATGCAGGCTGGCCAAGTGCCTCGATTCTGGCATGAATAAAGACGGTAAGTCGAATGACCCATCGAATGAACCTTACATGTTAGACTGGGAGCGACAGAAAAACAAATAATGTTCTAGCTGGCCTATCTCCCGGACATGCTGTAAAAGTTACCAAAAGATAGAGATTCGAGAGTAAGTGTATTGTAATTTAGACGATGGGCTGACAACCTGTCACTATAGCGATTCACACTACAAGCTAAAATTGCCCTCAATACTTGTCAAATATGGCGAAGTCACCTTTTACCAGGCATTTTATGTTCTCCCTACCCCGTAAGCGATAAAAGCGTGACTATAAATGTATGGATATCGAATAACGGTCGGTGCAGCATGCTAGTATGCCTGCAAAGCTGGCAAGAGTATGCCCGGTGGACAAAGCACATAAGAATCCACTTAGGCTGGCCAATTGCCTATATGCTAAAATACATACATACATTAATCACGCCTTTATCCCTAATGGGATAGGCAGAGCGTAAACGACCTAAACAAAGGTCGTTCCGCCACGTCTGACAAAGTTTAAGGGTTATTTATGATAGATTTGTAAGTATATTGCTGTAGTGGCAGGTTGGCAGCCCATCACCTAAATTACAATATGCTGATACCCTCAGACCCCCAAGCTGGTTTATTCAGCAAGCCCGGGAGGAAATACAGCTGGCACATTCTATGTTATTCTATTGCTCCAGCTTGGATATATTTGCTAATAAATAAATAAAGACGGTAAGGAGAACGGAGATATACCTGCAATTTATTAGACTTTACTTTACTTCCATGCTGGACTGGGAGAGATAGAAAAACATAGAATGTTCCAGCTGCCCTTCCTCCCGGGCATGCTGTAGAAGACAGCAAAAGGGACTTGAGGGTTACAGTGTATTGTAATTTAGGCGATGGGCTGACAACCTGTCACTATGGCAATACACATTACAATCTAAAATTAACCTCAATTATTGTCAGACGCGGCAAAAGCGCCTTTTACGTGGCGTTTAACGCTCTGCCTACCCCGTAAGGGATAAAGGCGTGATTTTATGTATGTATGTATGTATTATTAGACTTTATCTCCTTCTATTTTAAGCACCATTATCTTATTGGTTTTCGATTTCTTTAAGTTTATTTTTATTGGTTTGTTTACTCTTTTTATAAGAATCAGACATCATAATTTACTAAACACAACAGGTATGGTTCTAGAACTAGGGCCCGTATTGGTAAACAGCACTTGAGACTGCCAGCTAGTTTGAGTTCGTATCAGAAATGTCATTTCAATACAATATGACCTGTCAAATCCATACTTAATACTGCTCTCAATCTTGAGGTCGCTTTATAAATACGAGGCTAGGTCTGCCACTTTGCATTTTATATTTATAGTTTTATTGTAGCTTCTTCTTCTGTCTAGAGGTTATCAGGTCTATCGACCCGATGAACCCTGGTGTCAGAGTTTTTAAACCGCCTAGTAGCACAACTATCAGGCCTCTGACATGGTTTTTTAAGTAACGACCACTATCAAAGACAGCGACCGTGACCGACGGCTTAACGTGCCCTCCGAAGCACGAAATCTTTATCTTTTTCGGACAATCAGGTGATTCAGCCTGCAATGTCCTAACCAAACTGGGGAAAATTCACAAAGTGATAAATTCTCAAATATCAACTTTGTGTTTGCCCAATGGGACTCGAACCCAGGACCTCCGGATCGGGAGTCCATGGCACTAGCCACTAGACCACGGTGGCAGTCATTTATTGTAGCTATTAAGCTGTTAAAAATATATTGTATTTTATTCTATTCGTTATAACTGTATGTTACCTTTGTTACGCACAATCCTCGAATTCCCTCGTTGATTGCAAAAAAAGGGTCAAAAGGCAAACGCACAATCCCAAAAATGTCCTTGTATTTCGGCCAATGAGCGTTGTAAAATAATCATTCCGCGGAATGGCTAAGACCAAACGGCCGATTGCTAATTTCGTTAAAATGCAAGGTGTAAGGGACATTATATTACCAGGTGTAAGGGGCACCTTAACGCAAACCAATAATGCCTGCTCTGTTCATGAAACTAAACTTTGACCAGGAAATGATCATCGAAATGATCATTTTGAATGAGAAAGTCGACAAATATTTACATTTACTGAAAGAATTCCCTGGTGAAAATTGTTAAATTTCGTGGACTATTCAACCCCTCTCACTCTCAGTAAAGCTTTACAGCCTGTATTTAAAGTCCCTTACATATTTGAACGACTTCGGCAATTGGCCGTTCCGTGTTTGCTCATTCGCGGAATAGTTGTTTTACATCGCTCATTGACCGAGATATAATTCATTTATTCATGCATTCAAAACACTATATGAATGCATGAATTAATAATTTAAAAGGACAAGAAATGTGCGTTTTGAAATTGCTAATCCGCAAATCGTCCCTTTTGTCCGGGCAACGAGCGATTTCGCGGATTGTGCATAACATAATACACTCATAATGCATTTTTTTTCTTGATTGTTTTAGCGGTTCAACATGAGAGAGGGCCGCGCAATTCAACTCTTCGAAGACAAATGGCTCTGTTCCTAAAAGAAGAAATGCCGTCACCTGAGATGGAGATGCCACCACCAGTCTTAAACCTTGCAATGCCAAAGCACACTTTGCTACCACCGCTACCAATCAGTCTCTTCTCCGGTGCTTATCCTTACAGGCTGGACATGAACATGTTAACACCTATGTTTGCCCCATGTCTTCCCAAGGCACCAGCTCCACCAACAATCACACCTCCGCCGCTGCTTACTCCACAAGACCCAGAAACGATGTGCGAAGCAGCAGCTCGGCTCTTATTCATGAACGTCAAATGGGCTAAGAACGTCCCTGCATTCACTTCCTTGTCTCTATCGGATAGATTGTTGCTTTTAGAAGAGTCATGGAGAGACTTATTTGTGATTGGTACAGCGCAATTTCTTTACCCAATGGATTTGAAGCTGCTTTTCAATGAGAAGAAGTCAAGGGTTGATTTGAAGGACGTGGAAGACTTTGAGAGGGCACTAGCGGAACTGGGGAAGATTTGTCCAGATAGTCATGAATATGCGTGTTTGCGGGCAATAGCGCTATTTAAAACAATCGTTGGCGAGAAAACTGAGGGAGGAAGTCCAAGTCAAGCGGAGTACAAAAGACTTCAAGACCTACCTTCCGTGGCTGCGTTGCAAGATCACTCACAGGCAGTACTCAACGAGGTGAGTAAAATAATATATTTTAAAGCTTTCATAGAATATATACTAGTTTTCAATCGGGTCAATCTCTACCCAAATTAGGATGCTCAAAATATTGGTAAATTTCGGGGGTGCTAATTTTACTTTATGCAGTAGTTGGACGTATTTATAAGTATGTAAAACAACCATGCGTGCCATCTCTGAAGGGCATCTAACAAAAATGGCAGCCAGTTAAAGATGGCGGATGTTAGTAATAAACCGGCAAAAATTGTGGTACTAATTTTCCTTCATACATACATACATATAATCACGCCTTTATCCTTAATGGGGTAGGCAGAGCGTAAACGACCTAAATCTCAGTGGCAACTAACGAAAATGGCGGCTAATTAAAGATGGCGGATCTTCACCTTTATAAAATATCTATACGAGAACTATTCATCCGATTTCAGTACTGTTTATTTTTTCAACTAGAGTTATACACGAGCAATAAATTTTCTGAATACACTGTACCGTTAAGGTCAATCCTTAATTAGTAATCAAAGAAAATTTGTATGAATCGTACTTTCTTCTTTTTTTTTTTACAAAATATCGTGTAACCTAGGAAGAGCACGCGTCAATAGAAACATAATACATTTATGTTTGATTTGATGTATTGTAAAGATTTTATAAGCAAAAACACAAAAAAACAGAAATTTCCGTTAAAATCTACCTACATGATATTGATTTTGTTCGTATTTATGAAGTTCACCCTTGTATATATTGTGTTTTCCTGCGTTATCGGTAATCAAATCTTTACATGCAATACATAAAATTAAACTCGCGGTACGCCTAATTTAGCCGCAAAGGGGGGTAGAGCTATGAAAACTCAAATGTTCTTTAGAAATGACCCGTAGCAGTAAAAAAAACATGGATTTTTAGGTGTAATTAATTTAATAAAGTCTAATATTCCTAAAATTAGGGCGTATATTTTTAAGAGATTATTATTGTATGTGAAGTTGTCATATAGGATAGCTCTAACTTGAACCCAGTTTTGCCCCCGCATTGCACGTTAGTTAATACAATTTATTGAAATAGTTCTAAAAAAGTCATAATTATCAGTGTCAGTAATAAATATTATTTGTGGAGTAATACAACATTACCCCCGTAATGCAAATAGTCAAAGAGAAAAATAAATAATCGTTTTTTTTATTATCTGACAGTTTTTTTTTTTTATTTCTGACATATACTTGTTCATAAGATACTAGTACATTTTATGGCAGAAAATTTATGAAAAACAATATTTTATTTTTGTCTTTAACTATTCGCAATACGTGGGGAATGTTGTATTCAAGTAAGAGCTATGCTAGTGAACTACATTACAAATAAATTTATTACAAAAAAAAATATATATATATAATTATTTCAGTAACTAAAACCAAAGTTTACATAAACTGAGGTGGGAGTTTCCATTTAAGCGAAAATAATTACTTGTATAAGGAAACTCCGCTCTTCTTACAACAATAACAGGTAGGTTACTGACACTGATTAATCACTTATAAGTAGAACTATTTGAAAATCTACGTCTTACTGCTACTACTATTGTATAAAGCAAAATGTGCCACCTTACTGTTTTGAAAAATATTACCGGGCATCCCATGGTCTTATTGGGCAAAATTTCTAATTGGAAAAAAAAACCAATGGATTTTATATTCTATTTCAAATTTCAAAAAACCTTTTTTGTTTTCGAAACTTTGTATTATTCTGCTTGTCGTTTGGGTTTCGAGTCAATCAACCCGATGAACCCTCATGTCAGAGTCTTTGTTTTGAGCGAGCATTTTATCATTTCAGTATACGAGCCGGAGCTACCCGCTGGACGCGTCTCGGGCCAGCAAGCTGATCCAGGCCGTGTCCTCAGCGCGCCAGGTGCCAAGTCAGACCATCGTGGATCTCTTCTTCCGGGCGACCATTGGAGACATACCGGTGGAGCGCATCATTGGCGACATGTACCGGTCAGGGAAAGAAACAGTCTGACTGATGGAATTATTTATCTAGCTTTCCGCCCGCCATTTTGAACCCGCGTTCATGAGTTTCCCCGTAGAAATTAAGGGTTTCTAAAATTAATGTTTATCTGGTCCAAGTTTCATTGTGATCAATGTCATCAATACCATGAAACTGAAAAACTGTACCCAAGATACATACCTAGACCGAAATTTGAAAAAAAAGTTTGGAACTGTGCCGCTATTACCATTTATATGCGAGGGCCAATTTATTTTTCATATTTCAAACCTTTTTTTTAGAAGTACAAACATTAAATATATTTTACGCTTCGCGAGAATTGCAACTAATTGTCGATTTCATCATTCATAATGTAATCATTCATATTGAGTATGTAAGCTTATATACTTAGTGAGAATAAATTATATACTGGATTAAAGTATTAACTGAAATTATCGCGTAACGTAAAATATCCATGAAAATGATTGTATTTCAGACACAATCAATTTAAAACGGGTGGCGCCACCGTCGCGCCACTGTTTGCCCTCTTAGGTGCTAAATATTACATAAAAATCCATGTGTAATCTCCAAATCATGTATCATTTGTGTACAATATTTCTAGGACTCGCGTTTGAATATTCAAATTTCATTTGATACCTAAAATTATATATTAAAATAGGAGTTTGTAAATTATTCATCCAAAATTAATTAATATGACGATAGCCTAACGGCGTCATCAAATTTTCAATCAGTTATTTTAGGTGTAATATGTATATTTTTATTATAATAATTTAAATAAATGAATGGTAGCCAAAGGGGATGTAACATTTTTGTATGGTGCCTGGCATAGTGGAAATGGCGACCAGGTATATTTTTTCATCAATGTCGGGTCGCGCAATCAAACCGAAACCAAACTATACGTCGTAGTGCGGTCTAAACTTAATGCAACACAGCTTTAGACAAAAATCACCAAGTGTATTGTAGGTTTGTATTTACGTGGTGAATCTAATAGTTTAGGTCTAATCGTGTGCCAAAATATTTATTTTTTGTTTTATATATGGTATAATATCAGGGTCGCCATTCAAAATGCCAAAAATGTTACATCCGCTTAGGTTATTCTATGATGTGACTGGTGATATTACGATAATCAACATAGAACTTTCTCTGAGGAACATAAGCCAACGTTACATGAAAAATATCCATGTTTTCTATATGTAGACTTAAAGTTATAGTAAATTATCATAAGGTAGGTGCGCAATTTAACGCCCGGTTTTCAATAACGCCCAGTAGTCAAAGAATACACTAAAATTGTTTTGATTCGTAAAATACTTCAATTACACACAAAATATGCAAAGCTAAAATTCCTAATAACGCCCATTTGTCTTAATAACGCCCAGTCAAATCACGGTTAGGCGTTATTAGTATTAACAGGCGGTATAAGGTCAACCGCGGCGTTTTTAATATATAGTTATGCCTACTTACCTTATTTTTACAAAATGGAAATATCGCCGCCAAACATTACAATAAAAAAAGATATTGGCATATATCAATGAATGCAATAATAAATTAAATACTTTATTATCTTATTATTGTTTAAACACTTAATAACTATGTGATATTTATGACACAGTATAATGACTATTCTTACAGATCTATCTTAAATAACCCTCAAAACTTTGTCAGACGTGGCGGAACGACCTTTGTTTGGGTCGTTTACGCTCTGCCTACCCCATTAGGGATAAAGGCGTGATTATATGTATGTATGTATAATGACTACGACGACGATAAGCTTATCGTTGGAAATGAGATACGAGTTGAATTATGTATAAAGATAAGCTAAATATTTTTTATGTGTATCGTAAATTCTTTACGCTTCTTTTTTGTTTTTCTAAAAGAAATTAAAATGCACTTTTGAGTTAAATATGATTTCTGAATCTATAATATTTTTTTTCATTCAGACTCTCATTAATAAAATTGACGTTAGTAAGCCCGTGTCTTAATTAATAAGGCCCAATAAAGGTCTTTTTAAGTGATACAGTGGTATATATTAAAAGTATTGTTACTTCGAAATGAGTATTTTTTGATAAGGAATTGTATGATATTTTCATACATCTCACATTTTATTTGAACGGCAAATGACTGAAATAACTTGATTTAAAGTTAGGTGGGCGTTATTTGACGCCGGTACTCAAATATGTGAATGGTATAAGTTAAACCTAGTCATACACAGGTAATAAATTTAATTTGGTGATTTAGTTTTAGAAAGATTTTGTAATTTTAATGGGTATAATAATTATGTAAAATAAAGTTGGGAATATTATGATATTTAGTAGGTTTAAATAGTGCCTTGCAATAATGTTTTAACATAATAGGTACCTAAGGCTAAGGCATTTGTTAATGCAATAAATTTAACATGAATAATTGTCTTTTTTTTCATTACTTGAATGCTTGACGAACGATTGCTGAATATTCACTAAACAGACCTTTTGTTCCTGTCCCTGCCTAAGAGCCATACATACATATCTGCAGGTTTTCCTTATACAAATAAATAAATAAAAAACAAGACACAGACACTGACCAACAAGAATTTTGGCTTTATTCAACAATAAATATCAGCATGATAAAATAGTAGGAATGACAATACGAATTGATGACAATATCATGGAAGAATCTGGTAATAAAGCAAGGAGTTCATATCATTCACCCTTAGGAAACGTAACCAGGGACAAGATCAATTTTATTGTTACGTAGAATTTTTATTTTGCACGTGGCTTGTTTGTTAACATAATTATTTTACTAGTCTACTAGCATTTATTCTACGGATTATTACAATAATTCCATATGGAAAAACACTAACTCTTATTCAAATAAATCTTTTGTCTAAATGAAGATCCCTCAAATAAAAACTTCACAGCCAACTCCGGAGTACTGAAGAACGGGGTAAAAGCATTCCGAGTTTAAAAGCCCTAGTTTTAACGTTACGTGTAAAATATGACTGCTCCAACACAAGTCCTGATGTGATGATAGTCCCCACAGATCAAAAAGTCGTCTCCCCGTGTCAGTGACGTCACAGACAAACAAGCTGAGTCAAGCTGAGTGCGGCTGTCCGCCATGTGCGTACGTACGCGCATTGTGTCTAAATCCCCGATTAATCTACAACTTTTAAAGCTTTTGTTCACCCGCATTTATTTTTTGCTATCCCATAATACTTACCCCATGCACAAATTAAATTCAGCCGTAACGTGTATGCACACGTATCAATTTTAAACAGCAGAATATTAATGGGATACCATAATAAGTTTTGTGATTTATTTCAATTGCAATAGAGTTGATATTTCAACGAGAACTATAGAGACAACTGAAGGTATTATCTTCCAGAGTTTATAGTTTTTCGGTCGCGTCAATTTGTGTATAGTTGACATAATAGCCATTGTGCCATCCCTACGGGTTTATTGGTTGAATTGTTGAAACCCGATGACAGTCGCTTCGGCTTTTTGACAGATATTCATTTTGTTTCTCTTTCCCGCTTGCAGCGATATGGGATGAATGAGCGAGAAGGGCAAAGGAATAATATCTGAATGAAAGACATACTTAGCAAAATATGGGCCGTTTATTGAGTGATTTTAATAAAGTAAAATAGGGTGACATCTTTTGTGATATACTCGTCTCATTGTAGTAATAGGCTGATAATTTGCCGTTAAGCATTTGCCTTGGGTTTAACTTTGCGGCGCTTATAATAGAGTCAGCCACAGCAAGATGTAAAAACGATCTCGCTATTTTCGCGTAGCTATAAATATAATACCCGCTCTTAGTTAGCGCTTCTGACTATGTTCCCCATCTTACGACTCGTTCCAAACAAAGACCTAGGCATTTCCTTACCGACGGCGAAGCGAAGACGCAATTACTGGTGCAATTAATGCTGCCAACGCAAGTCGAGCCACAGTAACGTTAAGTTATCGATACCAACTTGTTTAGCAGCACATAGACTACTTTTAGAATATTACTAACTCAGTTTTAGAATAAAGGTAAACAAAGTTTCATGTCTTTTACTAATACTGGGGAAACATGCAAAAGCGCGTCA
The DNA here is from genome assembly GCA_949820665.1 of Scrobipalpa costella. Lineage (NCBI taxonomy): Eukaryota > Metazoa > Arthropoda > Insecta > Lepidoptera > Gelechiidae > Scrobipalpa > Scrobipalpa costella. Next base: position 38,155,695 of record OX463295.1, read on the forward strand.
AAATCTAGCGGACAAAGTGTTAAACCATAGAGTATAAATCGCCTGTCCTTTTTCTTTTTTATTATTTAGAAAGTGACGGATAGATATTAATCTTAGGTATAGCCGTTTGTATCTAAAATCGAGCGCAATTGCTTCCCCTAAAAGCTGGGTTATTATAGGCCATAATTTTTAATAACATTTGAAAAAGAACTGTCATTTCACTTGATGTCAAAACTTTATGTTTAAAGAGTATTCTATTTTTCTTCTATTCTCGGAATTGCATTTATTTACTTGAATCCCAATGAAGTTCGAAACGAATTTATGAACACTTTATTTCAAATATCCAACCGGACAGTATTGTTTGTGTTGCTGGAATAAGGCGTCAAAAAAAGAAACTTGGTAAATAAAATGTGTGCTTTTCACAACCTAAAAATTTGAGTTTGTCGATTCAAACAGTATTTTATTAAGAAACATCAGATTATTTAAACAATCAGTATGATGTACAAAATGTATACTGCGAATTAGATAAAGTTTCTTACGCGAATGGAGATGTTTTGTGATGGATGAAATCCTTCATAGTGAGTTTGTTTTGCTTATTGTTTAACTTATTTTCATACTATAATTTTCGTTAAATTTTCTATTATTTAAACTTATCTTTCACTCGATATGTAAAACATAGTAATAACCTCGGGTTTAAACATCACTATTAGCGCCCTCGCTACTCTTATGAAATTGATGTATAGCAGCAACCCTTAGTTACTAAAAGTACTATTTCCTTACAGCTTTAAAGGAAGTAAAGGGTGTCTCCATAAGAACGGAACTTTTGATTTAAAGATGTAAAATCCATTTTTTGAGATATTTCAGATTTTTTTACTGCGTTATAAAGAACAAACATTCCTACACACACACACACACACACACACACACACACACACACACACACACACACACACACACACATACACACATAATCACGCCTTTATACCTAATGAGGTAGGTAGAGCGTAAACGACCCAAATAAAGGTCGTTCCACCACGTCTGACAAATCTTTGAGGGTTATTTATGTTAGATTCGTATCTAACATAAATAACCCTCAAAGATCTATATATCTTAGATAAATATCTTTGAGGGTTATTTAGTATGTTGTTATTTAGGCGATGGGCTGACAACCTGTCACTACAGCAATATACCTACAAATTATCTTAAATAACCCTCACAACTTTGTCAGCCATAGCGGAACGAGCTAAGGGATCTGAGGGTGTCAGTATATTGTAATTTAGGCGATGGGCTGACAACCTGTCACTACAGCAATATACCTACAAATTATCTTAAATAACCCTCAAAACTTTGTCAGACGTAGCGGAACGACCTTTGTTTAGGTTGTTTAAGCTCTGCCTATCCCATTAGGGATAAAGGCCTAAGTATATGTATGTATGTGTAAACCAGAATAAAATCCTGAGCTTAAAAACAGATACATCGCATCATCGGTGGGGCTCTGTGATACAATTATGGAAAATCGCATGAATTTGATTAGCCTGTTCGCAGAGCCGTGGAAGATGTTTTTTCTGGATATTTTATTCCATACTAAATGAGAATATTTGTTCTTTATTATCCAAAAAAGTTCAATGTGTCCAAGTGGTCCAAATGCTGCCCAGAATTGAGACTACTTCCAACGTGTTCCTGGCATCATTGTGCAAGATAGAAAAAAAAACAAAATCACTCCCTGACATAAAAAAAAATTGGTTTAAAATTTTGAAGTATCACTGCTGTTATTTTTGTAACTCTGTCGTTGTTTTTGTACTTAGCTTACAAATCTCAAAATTAAAAGTCCAATTCAATTCAATTAATTCGTGAACAATATACATTGTGTTCGAAATAACATAAAATAAGCAACATCTTATTATATAAATTAATTACTTTCATATAATTTATATAAATAAATTTAAAAAGTAAATTTAAAATGTAAAAACATTAAATTCAACAATTTAAAATGTCACAGAATAAAATAAAGAATCAACAATAAAATTAATATTAATTAAACAACAATATCGTCAGAATTCATCAATACAGTAACAAGACCTTTCTAAAAAGTATGTCTTCAAATTCTGCCTAAAAATATTTACTTTCGTAATAGTTTTGAAATCAGTGGGCAATTTATTAAATAAACAGAATGCCTGATATTGAGCGCAATGTATCACTATATTCAGGGTAGGTTGGATACAAGTATTCAAATCTTTTCGCCTAGTACAGGATCGTAACTCCGTTTCAAGATCGGACTCAAAGATGTGTCTGTGTTTAATAATATCAGTCAGTAACACTAATATCTCATCTCTTAAGTTGCGTAATGCAAAGTATGCAGAACTTATTTAGCTATCGAGAGCATCGAGTTCGGGTTTCCAGTTCAAGAACTGGTATGAACACCTACAAATTTTACTTTGTTTACAATGCTTATGGCTTCTTCATTTAATGTAACATCGAGCGTATCTGTATTTCTAGTAGTTTTTTTAAAAAGTAATTTAAACAAAAAAAAAGATTTCTTCTGTTCGGTTTTATTTTTAGGTTGTTGCATTGAAACCAATCATTAGAACCACGAATAGCTTGACTCACTTTCTCATTGAGCTCAATTATGGTTTTACTCAATAGTATAGCGTTAGTGTCGTTGGCAAATACTACTATTTTAATGTCAGGTATTTGATTAGAAATAAAATTTAAAATGTCATTTATAAATTTTCATTCTTCCATGCTGGACTGGGAGAGATAGAAAAACATAGAATGTTCCAGCTGCCCTTCCTCCCGGGCATGCTGTAGAAGTCAGCAAAAGGGACTCGAGGGTTACAGTGTATTGTAATTTAGGCGATGGGCTGACAACCTGTCACTATAGCAATACACATTACAATCTAAAATTGCCCTCAATTTTTGTCAGACGTGGCGAAAGCGCCTTTTACGAGGAGTTTGACGCTCTGCCTACCCCGTTAGGGATAAAGGCGTGATTTTATGTATGTATGTATCATTTATAAATATTAAAAAGAAGATTGGCCCCAGAATTGAGCCCTGTGGTACACCACTAGTTACTTTCACAATAATAGAATTGAATTGACACTGTGTCTGAGTTTCACCTACAATCTCGGTTATCTCAACAAACTGTTGCCTATTATCACAGAGTAACTATAATACTACGTACAACTATTATGAAGGTGAGATTTGAATAAGTCTAAGGCTTCATGTCTGATACCATAGTGCTCTAGTTTACTGATCAAGATTTCGTGGTCAACAGTGTCAAATGCAGAACTCAGGTCAAGAAACATACCAGCCACTTTTTCCTTAGTATTCAGTTGTTCGACCTTACAATGAATGAGAGTATCTATTGCCATACCTGTACCCAATTCCTTTCTGGTAACCGAACTGTCTTGGATGTAGTATGGCATTGGTGTACAAATGACTTAGTAATCTCCATTTTAATAGTTTCTTAAAGATTTTAGATAGAGTTGGAATCAATGAAATAGGCCTGTAGTTATTCGGGTCTAATTTACAACTCTTCTTAAATACGGGTATTACTTTTGCTATTTTTAACTGATCTGGAAATACACTCTCAGTTAAACATAAATTAAAGAAATATGACAAAGGTTCAGCCAAAATGTCAATATTATCTGATTGATTGATGATTGATTGATTTTTTCATGCCATCTATTACCTTTCTAACTACAGCCCTATTAGTGGGGCGTAACTCCGTTTCAGTTTCGACCCTAATTGTGCTACTTCTGAGTATACTCGTAGCTTGTAGAGCGTCTCCAGTGTTACTTACATTTGCGCGATCAAAAGTGCTACTAAAAACATTAGCTACCTCAACGGGATCTGTAATTATTTACTTTTAACTATTCTGTAACTATTACTTCATTATCTAATTTTAATATAAACATTTCCTTTATTTTATTTCGATTTTTATTCGTTCTTACTGGGACACCCTTAACGTACATACACCCTTTTAATAAACCGCAATGTTCGTAACAAGGTTTTAGTCCGCGGTTCCGAAATAACGAACCTCTGCTGAGTTGCAAAGAAAGTGCCGTTGGTTGATGGGGGTGGTGGTGGTGTAGGTTTCCAAAACCAAAAAGCTAATAAAAAAAGCTCCATAACCATATTATGTCATAATTTAAATAATGAATGGGCAATTTTAAAGTGCAATCCACTTGGCATTGTCAAAACATGTCAACAAGACGTCTTATCAACATTCCCATGGATCTTCCGTAATAAAAAATCATCATAAAATAAATACCTAGCTACAAAAAACTAAACTTCCTTCTACATTCAACGCCACGCTAAGTAAAATATACCATGTTTTTTTAAGCAGTGTCTTCGCAAATTCACAATATGCATCAAAATCTGTAAGTATAATATTCTGGTTCTGATTACTTTGTATTGCTTATATTCCAGCTTGCTCAGTGAAGACAGTAGAGAAATTGTTGTAGCTATAGCTAACTAGCTACAAGAAAGTAGTCAGTCCTATCGCCGACCAGCTAAAAATCTTAAAATACGTCGTCGCCTATTAAAAATAAAGGTCGTTGGATGCGGTTTCTTACCAAAATCGTAGTCGCCTATTAAAACAAAGATCAACGGCGGTGATTAAAAAAAAGTTACCTTCTCTTAGCGAGTTTTGGAACGGTTGCAGCACACTCGCTGAGTTCGCTCAGCTTCCTCCGTATTGCTGTCACCTGCAACCTAACAACAACCTACTGACTTCTTTTTTTCCCTTTTGGGGCGGCTGGGCGCCTTATTATGCGTTATTTCCCCACAAAACTTTTCATACCTTTTGCTCAAACTCTAAAACTCCGCAACTCCGGCAGGTGGAATTTGAAGGGAGGAGTGGGGTGGGGGGGTCCTCCCCGCCCTCCCCCATTCCCAACAAACCCCTATCAAGACGACGTATGTTAAGATTCAACCCGCCGACAATCTTTGCAGATATACCTATATTTCTTATCGTATTTCTATTGTGGAAGAGGCTTATATAGATTATTTTTATTTAGAACGATAGGTAGGTATTTTCTAGGCCGAATTCTGACTTTTTTCTTTTTCGTTTACTCCTGAAATAGATACGCCGTCTATTGTTCTTGACATCTTTCTTCTATGCTGGCCGGGGAGTGAAAGAAAAGCATAGAATGTGCCAGCTGCATTTCCTCCCAGACATACTCTAAAAACTACGTAACTACGTAATTTATACGGTGGGCTGAGAACTACATATCTATCTTAAATAACCCTCAAAATTTTGTCAGACGTGACGAAACGACCTATGATTAGGTCGTTTAGGCTCTGCACACCCCATTAAGGATAAAAACGTTATTATATGTATGTATGAAAATATGATAATTTGAAAAATACAAAATACAGATAAATGATTCAAAGGAGGGCCCCATCGTATATAACCTGAATGTGGACCTGGAATCGCTGTAAGAGTACATCCTCATAACAACAATATACCAATGCTGAGGCTTACCTTATTAGTTTTATGTCTTTCATTGATGTCTAATAAGTTACTGATCTTCCACGACTCGTGGGCACTGTTCCAGATAGACACACACACACACACTTATAAAAAGTTTCGCCTTTATCCCTTACAGGATAGGCAGAGCGTAAAACGCCTAGCTAAAGGCGTTTTCGCCACGTCTGACAAATATTGGAGGCAATTTTGGATTGTAATATGCATCGCTATATAGTGACAGATTGTCAGCCCATCGCCTGAATTACAATATACTGTTACACTCAAATCCCTTTTGCTGACTTCCCCAGTATACCCGGGTAGCTGAACATTCTATGTTTTTCTATCGATCCTAGCCCAGCATTGACACTATACATAATAGGTATTTATGGGGTTGTGTGTACAGCAGTGCGGAGATACGAAAAAATAATCGATTATTAGAAATATAGAAAAGAAAATATTCGATTTCTACTAATCGATTTGAGATCAAGAAACATAGATAAATAAATCGATTATGATTATTTCTTATTTTTAATAATTGGTTTTTAGGGTGGGATGGGATCTACCTCCTAGTGGTCCATCCTGGGCAACGGCAACACAGGCTTGCCTGTGAATAAGTCCAGCTGCCTCCGTGGTCTAGTGGCTAGTGCCATGGACTCCCGATCCGGAGGTCCTGGGTTTGATTCCCAGGGGGTAAAACACAAAATTGATATTTGAGAATTTATCACTTTGTGAATTTTTTCCCAGTTTGGGTAGGACATTGCAGGCTGAATCACCTGATTGTCCGAAAAGAAAAAGATTTCGTGCTTCGGAGGGCACGTTAAGCCGTCGGTCCCGGTCGCTGTCTTTGATAGTGGTCGTTACACAAAACCATGTCAGAGGCCTGATAGTTGTGCTACTAGGCGGTTTAAAAACTCTGACACCAGGGTTCATCGGGTCCATAGACTCGATACCCACTCGACAGAAGAAGAAGTCCAGCTAAAAGATCCTAACAAAGCGGTGGAAGGCTCCACAAGTGGCCGACTGGCTCGCAACCACCCTCTCACCGGAGTCCGGCGCCAAACAGCTTGCTGTGTTCCGACGATACGTGAGATTGCCAGTGCCATAACAGGCATCTTCTGGGGAACTCGCTCCATCGTCGATTCCGTCACGGTTATCCCTGACCTAGTGTCTAGAGTCAAGAGCAAACCCATTCCTAATAAAAAAAAGTGCCATAAAGAAACGTATATGGGCAGCATAAATCGTAGTTGTGATTTTTTCTCCATGAAATTTGATCTTTATGCGCAGTCGCAGCACCATTATCTGATCTAATTTACAATCTGATCCCCTTAGCGCCTTGCAATAAGAAGAGATATTAAAGGAATTAATAAGAAACAGAAATACTGTTTAATTATCGATAATCTTAAAAAACGTGGTTGTGCCCGATGGTGTAGTGGATAGGGCCGCTGCCTCCTGAGCGGGAGGTCGTGGTTCGAATCCCACCACGTACCAATATGTTTTTCGATGTTCGAATTTCATATGTACGTTTTTCCGGTGCTTTTATCTTGCTTCGGAAGGCATGTTAAGCCGTTGGTCACGGTTAATATCCTTTAACACCGTAGATATTAGTCGTTAAGCCATGTCAGAGGCCAGTGCTAAGCAGTGGCGGCTTGAAAACTCTGACCTAAACTAGGATTGGGTCTGGTTTCCCTTCTGGGTTGCGGAGGTCAGATGGCAGTCGCTCTGTGTAAAAACCAGTACACTCGTTCAATCACCTAGATTAGGTTGCCGACTCCGTTTACGATAGATTTGTAGGTATATTACTATAGTGACCGTTTGTCAGCCCATCGCCTGAATTGCAATATACAGAAACCCTTGAATCCCTTAGCTGGTTTTTACAGCCAAGTCAGCGACTGACCGACGGATTATTGTGCTCTCCGACGACACACGTAATCCTTTTTATTTTTACAGAGAATCAGATAATTTCAGCGTGCATTGTTGTAACCAAACTAGGGAAAATCTCACGAAATGATAAATTTAAAAATCTGGGAATCGAACCCAGAACCTTAGGATCAGGAAACCGTGGCTTAGACTACTAGACCACGGAGGCAATTATTGTGTATTGTGTACAGTGTACTATTTGTGTTGTGTGTTAATATCCAATCAAAAAAGCCTGCCTAGCCAAATAGCACTTAGTGAAACTATTAAACAAACCGTCAAATTATTTAATTCAATTAAAGTACAATCCATTTACCCGGTCGTCTGATTGATCATTAATTATTATCAAGTGATCGATGGACAAACCAGTACTTTGCATAGAATTGGAGAAACACTGTAGATCTACTGTGTTGCTGTAATGTCGGGTGTAAGGGACAGTGTCCCGCAAACTGATAGGGGTTGCTCAGCAACTACCTGCATATGTTTTTTAGGATGTGAATAAATAATTTGGATTTCCATACAAATTGTCCGATCGAGTTGTTCATTTTGTATGGGACGGTCAAATTAATTTTTCATCTTCTGTAAGATTTTACCGGTGAAAGTTGTTCAGTTTCATTGACTAAGGTATTTATTTCTATCCGTTTGCGGGACGCTGTCCCTTACACCCGGTATTATAATGAAATGGTACATTTTTGGAATATTAACTCATGGAGTCTTGTCATTTGATATTCCACTACTCGGTTGGTTTCATCACTACATAGTATAAAACAAAGTCGCTTTCTTGGTTCCTATGTCCCTGTGTATGCATAAATCTTTAAAACTACGCAACGGATTTTGATGCGGTTTCTTTTAATGGATAGAGTGATTCAAGAGGAAGGTTTATATGTATAGTACATGCACAATATAGTAGAGAAACACTGATAATTTCCGTGCGAAGCCGGGGCGGGTCGAAATAAAAGTTTAAAAAGATACATACTTTTATGAATGTCTTATTTTGATACATGGAATTACCTAGAAGAGTGCATCGACCTATCTATTTCCTATAATCTATTTCCGGAACGTTATAACCTGGGCCTTTTCAAGGCGAGAGTGAACAGGCATTTTCTAGGCAATCATGCTCCATCATAGTCTACATCATCACTTACCATCACGTGAGATGGCGGACAAATGATTGCCTATCAAATATTTAAAAAAAAAAGCATAAAAGTACAAGATTATATTTTTTTGTACCGGTTGTGATTGGAATAGGCAATACCAAGCCAAATTCTTCATTCGAAAGCTCTTTGGGACACTGTTAATGTTATATGACGTCATGATATGGAATTATAAAAAATAAGGTTCATTTCATGTGACTTGACCGTCGTAGTGTGGTAATATCACAAAAGCATAGTGGTGTTGTAGGTGGCAGGTCGATTTTTTCTCTACAACGACCAAGTCACATAAAATGAACCTTATTGAAGAGCTAAGAAATACTATAATAAATCCTAGACTTGACTCCCTTTTCAGATCTCAATACTTTTTGTCCAATCCACGCACTAAGACCACCATGAACTTGGCTTTCACTTTTAGATTAATTATGTTTTGGTGGGTTCCACTATTCTATATCTTGATCATCATCGCACAAACCATTAACGCATACAAGACCAAATATGACCAGCCATTTTTAATTATTTATTTTTATTGAGATACATAAACTCAGTATCTTCCATGCTGGACTGGGAGTGGGAGAAAAACATAGAATGTGCCAGCTGCATTTCCTTCCGAGCAAGCTGTAAAAACCAGCTAAGGGATCTGAGGGTTTCAGTATATTGTAATTTAGGCGATGGGCTTACAACCTGTCACTACAACAATATACGTACAAATCATTCTTGAATGACCCTCAAGACTTTTGCGGCGGAACGGCCTTTGTTTAGGTCGTTTACGCTCTGCCTACCTCATTAGGGATAAAGGCGTGATTATATGAATGTATGTATGTACTGAGTAAAAATAACTGATAATAAATTAGTGGTATTTTTTTAATTCGTATGCCGTGAGTAAACAGTTAATAACATCATATCTTTACAGTTTGAATAATCTGTATTGCGTCCATTGGATACCCAAAGCTGCTTTTATCAGGGCTGAAATGATTAAATAATACCAATTAGTTTAAACCTGGGACAGTTCCAATGATCGATCGACGTACACGAAGCGACTTTAAATATTTTGATTGAATTGATTGATTGATTGGTCCTTTATCTATTTATTTATTTATCGTATAGCATTCATTTCTTGCGAGGTCCAGAGTACAATGCAGCAGTATGTCTTGCCCTCTTAAAATATGGGCCATCCAGATTTTCCGATCCTATATCCTAAGTCGGATGGTATGTCCATCACACACAAGCGAATATTTGTGCATAAAAATGGGCAAAAATCCGTGTAAATAAAAATCAGCCAAGAGCGTGTCGGACACACCCATATGTACGGGCTATGGCTACGGAAGCCTTGTTTACTTAAAACAACATAATATCTTCAAAATTTTATTCCAACCTTAAATGAAAGGAATAAGGATCATTTCGCATTGATTTATACAGGTAGTTTTTTTTAACGGTTTTTCCATGATATTTCGCGAACTATGTAGGTAAAAGCTACACTTTTCGTTATAGTTTTCATCGAAACTACAACTAAAGATCTATATTTCTCAATTTTTGTATTTATAGTTTTGAAGATATGATTGGAAAAAATAGCCCCCTTTTCACTTGTATGGGGGGGTCCAAAAATAACATATTCGAATTGTCCTTTATATACATTTCTAAATTTGTATTATCATAATCTATTTCCGTACCAAATTTCATGTTAATAGGTGAATTACTGAGTTTTTATCAGGGGCGCAGTATACAGGCGGACAGACAAACAGACATGGCGAAATGATTAGGATTCTTTAGTTGACTATTATGGAACCCTAAAAATGAATTCATTGCATTTTCAAATTAGGTAACGTGAATTTCCTTGGAGTCTTTGAAATTTGGTGATTGACGATCACAGGCAATATTTTGGGGTAAAATCTGTAACGACCAATATTAAAAACTGTGACTGGGATCGACGGCTTAATGTACCGTCCGATTACGGAATCCGTTTTCTAATAAACAATCAGGTGGTTTAATCCAGGGTTGTCCCAAAGTGCTAATAGATAATTCCCCCCTGAGAATCGAACCCAGGATCTCGGGATCGTGAGCCCGTGGCTCAGACTACTAGACCACGGAGATAGTTAATTGAAAAACTTTTTTAATTGATAACAGGTTTGCTCTTGACTCCGATGTAGGTCAGTGTCGGTTCACACTAATATTAAAAAGATGAGGGTTGTATGTATTGGGAAAATAGGGCGCACGGAGTTCTTACTCGTTACTTTATTACTATTAATTTATTACTATTGAAATCCTCGGTGCACGCTAGCGCCCTCTTCAGTTGAAAATCATTATTCACTGAAAAAGCAAATAATCGAAAATCCGGTAGATTAAATTTAAGTAGAGGTACGGAGGCTTATTTTAAGCATTGTAAAATAATAATTTTGTGTTCACTGCAGTTACAAATAGCAAAAGTGCTAAATGTGGCCGTTTTTCGCAATTTTTCTATCTGTAACTACAACAAACTATAGGTTGAAACTTTATGAAGTTCTAAATTACTTTTAACCTCAATCTGAACAGCCGATTTTTCTATTGATTTTTCTATTGGTTTAGTGAATTATGTTTTTTTTTTACTGATGAGGGCGCCACTTAGCCGAGGGGAGCCTCTTAATTATATCGAATTGGTGGTAAATCAACTAGATTTATTTGGTTTCTTGCGGTGCGCCTTCTTTAATTTTGTTCAGTAAAATTTGATCTTGGTATATACCTTACCTGAAAATTATCTAATAAGAAAATTTTAAACGGGATAATGTCAGGCAAGTAGATTTCGAACTCGCTCCGAATCTTTTTAGGTGGTTTGTTGAGCTCAGTGCTGCCCCCACAAGAAATAAATTTATTGTATCTCGAACAAAAAAAAAAAATCTGCTATTATTTACGTTTCTAATCGAAAGTAATTCTTTATTTTGTAATAAATTAGGCCACCATTTAACACTTAATAAAAGTGGTAACTTTTTATTTAGCAAGATCGGCATTCAAAGCTTGTTATATTTAAAAAAAAATAAGTAAACGAATGGAAGTTTTTATGACAATTCCGTAAATTTTAAAGTTAGAATCTTTAAATTTTGTGTATAGGATTATGATTAAAAATGTATGGACATGTGTATCAGCGTTATCCGGTTTTCCACCCCTAAGTCCATTTTTACAAGTTTATGCATAGGCTAATGATTAAAAATAGATTATAAACTATAGTTTAGCTAAAGCGTGAAAAAAGTAACTGCCACTGGAAAACTCTCTTGGCCGCGGGTGAAACCGCAGGGCGGAAAGCTAGTAATGCCATACGATTATTAAAAAATTGTAAATCAAACTAAAAATTTGCGCCGTGAAGCCGCGGGAAAAAGCTTGATCTATTCTCATCTCCCTAGCCTTACCCTGTATTTCACGGGGTCGGCTTCCTAATCTAGGGGATTGAACGAGGGTACTGGTTTTTACACAAAGCAACTGCCATCTGACCTCCGCTACCCAGAAGGGAAACCAGACCCAATCCTAGATTAGGTCAGAGTTTTCAAGCCGCCAATGCTTAGTACTGGCCTCTGATATGGCTTAACGACTAATATCTACGGTATTAAACGATATTAACCGGGACCAACAGCTTAACGTGTCTTCCGAAGCACGAAAAAGCGCCGAATAAACGTACATATGAAATTCGAAAACCGAAAAACACATAGGTACGTGGTGGGATTCGAAACACGACCTCCCGCTCAGGAGGCAGCGGCCCTATCCACTACACCATCGGGCTCTCATAAAAAAGCTAGTTCTATTCTAAAACAAGAAAAATTAAAGTGACACGACTTTTCTCCCAGGTAACAAAAATCAAGTACCTATAACACAAGAAGGATTCACACTACAAAATGGCGTCAACCGACGCAAAAAAACTAGCAGACGAGAAGATCAAGGCAGGACTGGCCAAATGCTGCTTAGGATCATCGTATGGTCATGTAATTGGTTTTACTATTTTACCTATTATTATTATTATTATTACTAGCCTACTGTGTCCCACTGCTGGGCAAAGGCCTCCCCTTCTTTCTTCATTTCTGGCGCTAATGTGCAAGCTCCCACCAGTCTTCGCGATAGGCTTTAAGATCGTCACTCCATCTTTTACGGGGTCGACCTCGAGGTGTCCACCTTGAGGTGTCCACTCTGTGACGATCCTAGCCCATAGCTCCAAGTGCATACACAAGGACCTTTCAGGGCGTCTTGCTGAGGTCACTGGTGACCGCAGGGTTGGCAGCTTTCTTGCGAAGCGGATTAACCTCGCTATCCAAAGGGGGAATGCTGCCAGCGTGCTGGGCACCATGCCTCGAGCAGGACGCTCTGAAGGCCATTTATTACCTTTGCTTAGATTTAAGTAAATTTTGTAAATAATACATGTAAATAGATTTTGATTTATGTTATGTCAATATGTGAATAGAATATACAAAATATTTGAAATATTTTTTTCAGGCAACTGGACCTATCAATCCGCCCATGTCTAAAGCTGTAAGTACTGTAGGTTTATAGTCTCATCATCACCCTAGCCTTATCACTTATCTCACGGGGTCGGCTACCTAATCTTAGTGATCGAACGAGGGTACTGGTTTTTACACAGAGCGACTGCCATCTGACCTCCGCAACCTAGAAGAAAAACCGGACCCAATCCTAGATTAGGTCAGAACTTTCAAGCCGCTAATGCTTAGCACTGGCCTCTGGCATGGCTTGACAACTAATACCTACGGTATTAAACGATATTACCGGGACCAACGGCTTAACGTGCCTTCCGAAGCACGGAAAAGCCCCGAATAAACGTACATATGAAATGCGAAAACCGAAAAACAATTATACGTGGTGGTATTCGAACCACGACCTCCCCGCTCAGGAGGCAGCGGTCCTATCTACTATACCATTGTGCTCTCTCTCTGTAGCTTTATAGATTATTAAAAACAATTTTAAAATGCAATCATTTGTTACAGTGTGGAGTATGCCCACCATGTCCTGCTTCCTGCAACCCTAATGCACCGCCAGTGAGTACCAAGAACAGGCGACTGGGGGGCTAAATAAATTCATAACGTTGTACCTAAACTTTAAACTGATTGACTTTAATATTGTGTATCTCATTCAACATTTTCAAAAATTCACATAGAGATTTAATAATGGAGTATAAAAATAAAGAAGTTATTGATTTGAGTAGTCTGTATTTACCAGAAGGTCACGTCAAAATACGCTATTTTCCTAAAATTTAAATCAGATTTTTTTTATGAAATGTTAAAAACGCTTTTTATATTAAAGTACTTGGTTATATTAAATCTATATGTGCATTTTTTTAATTGATGTTTGATATCTACAGTATTTTAGGCATCAGTTTTAAGTATAAACGTGTTGATTTGTTTTAGCCACCAAGCCAATATGCCTATTAGGTATTTTCCTTAGAGCAACACGGCCAGGCCGGTATTTTCATACAAAAAAGCGTTTAAAACATTACGTAAAAAGTTGCTAGAGTGGATAATGACATAACCAGTTAGGGTTTTCATCTCTGTGCTGAGTTGGGAACTACCCTTACTTAACACAGTTTTACCGAGTTGGTTTCATAGGCAGAATGTTATATTCCTTACTGGATACTGGTTACCAAACATGATGAAAGGTATCATAAAAGTAATAAATCCTATCACTTGGATACCAGTATCCTACGACGATCATTTTTTTCGTATGATACTGGTCACCAAACTCTGGTATCATACACGGCCGAAGGGGATATGACTAGTATTCATTAACGTAATATAACGTTTTTTGTCAAAATCGAAACATAATTGTACAGTCAACAAAGGCGAATGCTGTGCAAGAGTGTTCGGAAATGATTTATGGATTTTCACTAACTTATGTATATTTTTGCAAATTTCTTGACAATAAGGTCCCTTTTCATAGAGAACGTCACATAATTTATTGTTCAGGAGACGACATAAATAGTACATTACTTTAGAATCGAAAAAACGCAATGTATGGTCGAGTAAATTAGGAAGGTAGCCAATGTAAAAGAGACCATATATTGCGTTTTCGGCTAAGACTAGTATAGTACTTTTCTCTCATTTTGAGATGAAACAACAACAATACACTTCTTCTTTTTCTTCTGTCGAGTGGGTATCGAGTCTATGGACTCGATGAACCCTGGTGTCAGAGTTTTTAAACCGCCTAGTAGCACAACTATGGATACCCAGGACCTCCGGATCGGGAGTCCATGGCACTAGCCACTAGATCACGGAGAACAATACACTTAAAAATAAACATCAATCCTGCTATTACCAGGCCACTCAGAAAGTATTGCGATAAATAGTTTTTATACTGGGTGGCGCAAAAGTAAAGACCCTATTTGGTTCAGCTATAACATTTTTTCTAAATTAGAAAACTAGATTTAGGTTTTTTTAAATGTATATTTGTGCCATTAAATTTCGTACCATTAGGATTTAAAGATGATGTCTTTTAAATGGTGACCTCCACATTTGAGCCCTATTTATGACATTTTGCATAACTTGCCGTAACACTTCCTGCGATATGTTCGTTATTTCTTGACGAATGTTTTCTTTTAGAGCTGCGAGAGTCTGTGGCTTGTTCACATACACCCGAGATTTCAAAAAACCCCAAAGAAAGAAGTCTGGACTGGTCAGATCGGGTGATCTTGCAGGCCAAGGTAAATCGCCAAAACGAGAGATAACTCGGCCTGGAAAAGCGTCCCTCACTAAGTCCATAGTGTCGCGCGCTGTGTGTGCCGTAGCGCCGTCTTGTTGAAACCAGATGTGCTCCAGCCCCAATTCGTCCAAACTGGGTATCAAAAACTCACGTAACATGGTTCTGTAGCGTTCTCCAGTGACAGTTATCGCATTGCCTCCAGCGTCTTCGAAAAAATAGGGTCCGATCACTCTGTCAACACAGATGCCACACCATACAGTAACTTTTAGTGGATGTAGAGGTGTTTCTTGAATAATGCGCGGATTATCAGTGCCCCAGAACCGAGTATTCTGCTTATTGACATGCCCTGAGAGATGGAAATGCGCTTCGTCACTCATAACCAATTTTGAAGGAAAATTATCCTCTTCAAGGTTGAGGTTTATGACGCGCTGGCAGTAATCTAGACGAGCTCGGTGGTCAGCAGGCAGCAGCTGATGAGTCATTTGAGTTTTATACGGGAACATCTTTAAGTCTTTCACCAAAATACGCTGCAGGGTCCGTCTGGAAATGCCCAATTGCGTGGCACGTCGCCTCGTTGATGTTTCTGGACACTCTTCCACATCTTCGCGCACAGCATCGATATTTTCAGCTGAACGGCCTGTTCTTGGTCTCCCAGACTTAGGTCTATCCAATGTTGAGCCAGTTGCTTCAAGGCGTGTGGCAAAGCGTCGAATTGTGCGACCAATCGGTGCCGGACGGTGGGGAAATCGTCGACGAAATTCACGTTGTGTTCTTATCACTGATGAATTATTCCGTAAGAACATTGACACAATTATTCCACGTTCTTGGAGAGTAAAACGGTCCATGTTTATTTTCAGTGTATTTTACATTTGTTCACTACACAATTTTCAACAACAGAATGACAGAAAATGTCATATAAAAAAAATAAAAATATTTTCTTTAGTGCCAGTACTTTTGCGCCACCCAGTATATGGCAGACTGGCCGGTTAGAATCTTTTTTGAAAATATGATAACTTGTAAGTAAAAATATGTGTGTTCCATTTTCAAAATTTCCCTCCACATTTTTTGCGGGCCAATTCAAAGTATCGTGTCTTACTGAAAAATGGATCTGCGCCGGGAACATTTTAGAACTATGATTTTTTACGATTTCAAGTGTCGCCTGAAACCGGATGAATCGTTCGATAGACTTCAAATGGCATTTATGGATGAATGCCCCTCCAAGGCAACCGTGTATCGTTGGTATAACGAATTTATTCGCGGTCGACCAACCTTGGGGGATGAAGAAAGAAGCGGTCGCCCTTTGACGGCTATTACGGAAGAAAACGTGCTACCAGTGAAAAATTTAATCCAAGATAATAGGCGAATTACATATCAGGAGATTCAGCACATATTAAAGATTGGATCGGGAAGCGTTCACGAGATTCTACAAGGGCATCTTCGCGTGAGGAGGATAGTATCGCGCTGAGTGCCGCACTACCTCACTGACGCTCAGAAGCAGGCCCGGGTGGAATGGTGCCGTGATATGCTGAACAAATTTGAAGCAGGCTCGTCTCAGCGTGTTTACAACATCGTAACAGGTGATGAGTCCTGGATTTATCAATACGATCCAGAAACCAAGCGCCAGTCGACAGTTTGGGTGTTTCAAAATGAACCAACGCCTACCAAAGTGAAGCGATTTCGAAGCGGGGGAAGATTTTGATCGCCAGCTTTTTTAATTTGACTGGCCACTTGGCCTCAATTCCCTTACGAGATCAAAGAAGCATTAACGCCGAATGGTATACTACCAAATGTTTACCAGAAGTTTTTTCTGTTGTGAGCAACAAGCGACCAAACACAGGGCTCCGCGGACTACTGCTCCACCACCACAATGCGCCTGCACACACCGCGCTCAAAACGAGGGACTTCCTGGACAGCACACCAATCAAACTCCTGGGTCACCCGCCTTACAGCCCTGATCTAGCACCGTGTGACTGCTTTTTATTTCCAAAAATAAAAAATCAGCTCAAGGGGATACAATTTTGCTGCGCTGGCTGCGTTCGAGCAGGCTGTAAACGAGGTGTCTACGGCGGACTGGAAAGTGTTTTGAAAACTGGTTCAGACGCATGAATCTTTGTATAGAGGCTGGTGGAGAGTACTTTGAAAAGATTTAGTAGAACAATTTTTTTTAGTGTCGCAAATCTTTCTGAGTGTCCCACGTACTTCATAATATTTGACATTTTAAATTTGCATGACGCCTTTACGCACAGTTCATTCATTAATTCATTCGTTTTCTTTTACATACATACATACATATAATCACGCCTTTATCCCTAATGGGGTAGGCAGAGCGTACACGACCTAAACAGAGGTCGTTCCGCCACGTCTGACAGAGTTTTGAGGGTTGTTTAAGATAGATTTGTAGGTATATTGCTGTAGTGACAGGTTGTCAGCCTGTCGCCTAAATTGCAATATACATAAACCCTCGGATCCCTTAGCTGGTTTTTACAGCATGCCCGGGAGGAAATGCAGCTGGTACATTCTATGTTTTTCTCTCGCTCCCAGTCCAGCATGGAAGTAAGCTTTTTCCGGGCAAATGGGAAAATGACATACTCGTATTTAATTATGGTTTCTGTTATTTGAAGGCCTGGTTTCTTATAAAACAGTGCGTCAATCATTCTGTTTTCTTTTTATTTTTCAGACTGCAGCAGAAAAGGAAGTAAAACGATTACAACTGCAACTCAATCAAACTGAAGAAAATTTCAAAATCAAAGTAGCCGAAGTAAGTCAACTTGGTTTTTACCACAAAATATATGCACTGAACTACTAATTAAATTATACTAGCGTATAGGGAACACCCATAATGAAAATAAGACATGTTCCCGCAAAATTCAATACGTAAGGCGTCTCCTAAATTCGCGCGTCTCCGTATTTAATTTTGAAGCGTTTATATTGAGGTAAATGTTCAATTAAATTCAATTAAATTTATATATTACACAGTGCAGCATGTTTCTGACATTTTAAATTCTTTTTTATAAAAATAAAATGAGTTCGATTCTGTGACTAGCCTAACTTTATTGGGATAGTTGGTTTTCGAATTTGAACTTTATTATAGACATATACGGTTGAATTTCAAGTAATTGATTTCAATCCTAGAGCCCTATTTTAACCAAATATTACTGAGTCACTGAATGAGATGAATTCACTCTATGAAGAGAAGTCCATGAAGTGCTTGAATGATGTCTTCTCCTTACAAATAGCTGAAAATATATAGTATTTTTGTTAACTCTAAACTACTGGATGGTTCGGGATGAAATTTAGTACTTATACCTAGGTAACTAACAGCTTGGAATAGTACCTTTGATCATCATCATCCTAGCCTTCTGATAGAGGTTAACATTTTGTATGGAAAAGCCAAATTTTATTTTCACTTCCTGAAACAATTTCCTGGTGGAAGTTGTCCAGTGTCGTTGACTGAGCAACCCCTATCAGTCTACGGGACGCTGTCCCTTACACCCGGTATAGAAGAAATCCGGGGAAACTAGGCTGCATGGCAGCTCTAGCCATACGGCATCACTAGGCTAATATTTGGTTAAAATAATTGCAGTGCGCATTGCTTCGTTCGGAGTTGATGAAGAAAAAAGAGGAACTGGAGAAGGAGCGATGTCTGCACAAGGAGGTGCAGAACAAGCTGCGTCTGATGGAGTTGAGGTTCGAGGGCCTTAAGTGCAGCACCAACGCGATGCTGGGCACCAAGGAGCAGGAGTTGGAGCAGGAGGTCAACGTGCGCACCCTGAAGCAGAGCTACCGCGACGCAAGAGATGAGATCGATGAGCTGAGGCTGCTGATCAAGGAGCAGAATGAGCAACTGCAGGACTATAGGGTTAAAGTAAGAGTCACGTCTTTCGGGTTAAGCAAAGTATAAAAACGCCTAGAAAAGAGCGTTTTCGCTACGTGTGACTAAATATACATACATACATGTAATCACGCCTTTATCCCTAATGGGGTAGGCAGGGCGTAAACGTAGGCTTAGGAAAACGTCGTTCCGCCACGTCTGACAAAGTTTTGAGGATTACTTAAGATAGATTTGAAGGTATATTGCTGTCGTGACAGGTTGTCAGCCTTGGACGAATAATCCTCTGGACACGTCACCAAACGAAAATGTATGAGAACTCGTTCAACCAAAACAGGGGGGAGGGAGGTATGACAGATAATACCCGAACAGATTTAAAAGTACGCGCTTCCTAACATATTTGTTTATTTTTGACACTGTTTAAATATTCGGGTTGTATGTCTTTTTTGATCATGTCATAGATAGTGTTGTACCCTAGTCGTTAATCGATAAAGAATGAATGTTGAGTGAATGATGTTTCCTGAATAATAGAAATATGAACACGTGTTTTTATTAAATTATTTTTTAAATAAAAGTAAAGTCAAATTTTCAAATCGATCACTATTCATTGAATTTATACCATTATTTATCTATACACTAAGAAATCTCTAGAGGGGTCTTGTCTGTACTTTGAATATTTTAAAGAAAACATTAGTGCAATAGGCATTATAGCGATACCACCAACGCCTATACAATAAATTTGAAATATTTATCTATCTGTCTGTATCCACATGACGCCAAAACTACTGAACCGATTTCCATGGGAGTCTTTTTATTCAACTAAGTGACATTGGACTCAACAAAGGATACATATATCATACTGCCTTATTAAGGGGGTTGGCAGTTAATTGAATTTTGGTTGTATTGCAACCGATTTTGATTCATCTTTTTTTTTCATCTAAATATTTTATAGACTCAAACATAGATTTCATCACGCTACACGTAGCTTAAGTTACGAGTTGGGGAAATGAATAAATTGAATTTTGGGTTTTGTCTTGGAACTAAATACACATATCTATTATGCTACGTGACTTCGATTTAAAAAATGTACCTATTCATTTTCATACCATAATAATTAGTTCTGCTACCGATTTTTGGTGATGGCGGCCAATCTCCCAGGGATCGGCCAACTGCACAGGATTCGTTGTTTAGTGCCAAGTGTTTGCACTACACACAGGTGCACTCTCTGTTCCTTCAACGACCAGATATAAATCAGGCACAGGACCAACTATTTACATGACCATCCGACAGCATGGATCATCTTACTTTTCGGACAATCAGGTGATCAGCAATGCAATATCATAACCAAACTAACAACAACGCAAAGTCATTGTCCCCCGCCGGAAATGGAACCCGGGCCCTCTGGGTCGAGAGCCCATGGCTCAGACTGCTAGACCACAGAGGCAGGAGCTTTTTAAACAAAGAACAGCATATCCAACATTGTGCATGACTACCACGCGTACTAAGAAGTAGGCATAATTAGTTGTAAATGAAAATAAAAAGTCACGCGACCACAGATGAAGCTTATACCAGTCAATAGATCACAAAATATTAGCGTTGTCCGTTCAAATGTTTATGTTTTTCTTAGATCTACGACATGCCGGCGACGATACTGTAAATAATTCCTATCGATATTGTTCATCGATAGTGTCACGTCTCTAGATGAACAAAAATGAATGAACTAATCGAAAAAAAAAACAATTATAATCCGACTCATTAGAGAATGACAACATACTGGTTTACATGCATTCAGAACCCTGGATGTTTTATTGTGTCGTAGTATTCACTCCTGTCACCGCGCATGTTATTCATTTTAGAAGAAAATTACAAGAAATATTGATCTAAAATACAATTATAAATGAAACAAAATATTGCTGATTCGATTACTATAAGTTTTGCTACACAAAACAGCATATTTCACCATTTTCAAAGGTATTTTTCCTCCCCAAAATTTGAAGTCACACTGACGTTGGTAGTTTGGTTACTGTGGCCAAAATGCCTACTGTCAGTCTAGAGGGGTAAGGAGTAAAATGTCATAATTGCACGTCCAGAGGTTGTTTCGTCCAAGTTGTCAGCCCATCACCTTAATTATAAATTACTGAAACCCTCGGCCCCCCGTAGCTTGTTTTTACAGCAGGCCCGGGAGGAAATGCAGCTGGCACATTCTATGTTTTTCTCTCGGTCCCAAAATATTGAGGGCAATTTTAGATTGTAATGTGTATCGCAACAGTTAGAAGTTGTCAGCCCATCGCCTAAAGTACAGTCCACTAACCCGCGAATTCATTTTGCTGACTTGTACAACATGCCCGAGAGGAGAGACAGCTCCCAGTTCAGCATAGAAGTTGTTTTATTTTATTTTAAACTGTGGTAACCGAGTATAAGGTAAGCGCCTGACGTTGAACACTTAGTTATCGTGTTCAAATCAAGGCAATTGTTTCTCAGTGAATTTTCTAGCAATAAAAAGTAACTCTAAATTAATAATTTGAATAATTTTATTATAGTTCCTTCAAGCAACGCAACTGGCGGAGGGGCAAAAGAAGCAAATAGATTTATTGGCATTGGACAACAACAGGATCAGCGAGCAAATCAACTTGGAAGTTCAGAGGGTGAAGCTAAAATTCCAGGAGAAGCTGCTCGAATTGTCTCCGATTCCAGATCTGTTGAAATCTACGCAGATGAGGCTGAAAGACGCGCAACAATCGCAGGCTTTAGCCGAGCACAACGCTGAGCAGCTAGCAAGGGAACTCAATTGTGCTAGAGAAAAGGTACGACATACATAGAAGTCCAATTATTCCTTTACCCTTCCTATTATTTCTTACAGACAATCAGGTGACTCAGCTTGCATTGTGCTAACCAAACTAATAGGGGAAATCTTACAAAGTTATTAATTGACAAATATGAAATTTGTGTTCACGGAGGAACGTCGAAAGTGGAACTCATCTAAGCCCATGGCTCAGACAACTACGCAACGGAGTCAGTTATGTAATGTATTGTATGTTATGATAGGATTTAATTCCCAGGTGCACGTGCTCCTGCACGCTGCTGCTAAGCCAGCGGAGAAGCAAGAGGTGCGAGGTATGGACGACAAGCAAGTCCAAATGATGCAGTCCCGTCTAGCGCAGCTAACCGATACCAACGCGACCTTGAAAGGCGAGATCGACCGGCTAAAGTAAGACTTCGCTTTCATTTACATACATAAATAAAGTCATGCCTTATTCGGGGTACGCAGATTGTATAACACCTAGTCTTGTATTTATGAAGCAGACTCGAACTTGAGAGCAATATTAAGTATGGATTTGACAGACCAATTTGTACTGAAATTACATTTCTGATACGAACTCAAACTCGCTATCACTAATGAGAGCTGAATATGAATACCGCCCCTAGTAAAAGGCACCTTTGCTACGACCGATAAGATATTGAGGGCAATTTTAGATTATAATGTGTATCCAAGGTATGTATCGCAATTAGTGACAGGTTCTTCGGGTCGTTGTTCGACTCGAGAAACCACACGCTAAGACGAAGAAGTGACAGGTTGTGAACCCATCCCCTAAATTACAAAACACTGCAAACCTTCATTCCCTTTTGATAGCATCTTCTTACAGTAAATCCGGGAGGGAGGGCGGCTGAAACATATGTTTTTCAATCGCTCTCGGTCCAGCAAGGAAAAATATGACATAGATAGATAGATAGTTATTTATTCATCCATAAAAACATACAAAAACACGTTCACATGCAAAGGATGAAAAGGAACAGTCTCAGCAAGGCTGCTGCTTTTCGGACTTCCCTAACATTATTATAAAACATGTTATAAAAAATTGGCTCTAGCTCTTAATTAACAATTGAAATATGAAGAAAATTTTATTTAAAATAAGAAATAACACTAGCACTCAAACTAACAACCTACAATGAATAATTCATTTATGTAAAATAATAAAAAACATGTCACAAGTATCAAAACGAAGTACGAACACAATTAATTTACCTTAAAATAAAATTATAATATTAAAGCTCATTCTACGACAAGGGACCAGTTGCATTGGGACTTTTGTTGGTCAAGAAGCCATTCAGCGCATAATTTTTTAAACATGTATCGAGACTTTGAGTTTTTGACTGCAGGTGGAAGACCATTCCATTGATTCGAGGTTGCACTTCTAAAACTACCTTTGTATAACGCCAAACGAGGAAGAGGTGAAACCCATAAAAGCGGATATCGCACTAGTCTAGAAGGGATGCTCCTATCGTTCCATAACAGTTTTTTGGCTAAGTAAGAAGTTTGTTTGTTTTGTTTGAACATAGACAAACAGACTCTCTTCGTCTTAGCAGATAGACTTCTAGGTACTGCAGAACATAATCCGCCGATAAAGATTAGATCTACAATCCGCATCAAGCAGCTTTCCGTGACTTTTACCAAATCGTCGGCTCTAGCAAAAACTGACCTGTTTATCAAAACTTGATTACGTTCTTTGCAATGTTTATAATGTTAATTTTGCCGATTTTGACTCCCTGCAGAACCAACATCGTTCGCGTTGAAGAGAATGCATTATCGAACGCTAGACGACTGCAAGAGAAGATGCATGAGTGTGCCCAACTCGGCGCAGAACTGGACCGAATGCGCGATGAGGCCGCCAGAGCAGTCGCCCGTGTCACTGAGCGCATCGACATTAGCCGCAAGTGCTTGCAGACCACCATAGCGGAGTTGGAACGGCAGTTAGCTGCTGCTCGTGCTAGGCTTAGGTCTTCGGAGAGGGAACGCGAAGAGGTCAGTAGCTCTGTCACAGAGCGCATCGACAGAAGCCGCAAGTGCTTGTAAACCACCATAGCCGAGTTGGAACGGCAGTTAGCTGCTGCTCGTGCCAGGCTTAGGTCTTCGGAGAGGGAACGCGAAGAGGTCAGTAGCTGTCACTGAGCGCATCGACATAAGCCGCAAGTGCTTGTAAACCACTATAGCGGAGTTGGAACGGCAGTTAGCTGCTGCTCGTGCCAGACTTAGGTCTTCGGAGAGGGAACGCGAAGAGGTCAGTATCTCTGTCACTGAGCGCATCGACATTAGCCGTAAGTACTTGCAAACCACCATATCGGACTTAGAATGGTATTTAGCTGTTGCTCGTGCCAGGCTTAAGTCTCCAGAGAGGGAACGCAAAGAGGTCAGTACCTCTGTCACTCAGGTACGTAGGTCTGTTGCGCCGCGTTTCTATTTTTTTCATTCCAGGTTGCAGCCGACTTTTCATCGGTCTGCTTTCATGGCGTTGGTACGTCCTTAAACCGTTAAACTTCTCCATTGCTCATTGTTGACAGTAGTCAAAATGATTCCTGAAACCTGAATGTCTTATTCAGTTTGCATCAGAAATTTGTTTCGTTGCAGATCCAATGCCGTATGAGTTGCCAGATTAAGAGACTGAACGAGAACTTCGAGCAGGCTCAGCTACGTATCATGTCGTTGAGCGCTCAGATCCTGACCCTCAGACGCACCCCATCCGAAGATGGAGGAGATAAGGATAAGGGTGCAGGTGGTGGCGAATGCTTGTGCAAAACTTTATTCAGCAATCCATGAGACTGTAAGCTATTTTGCGAAAGCATGATCATTTACATAAAGATAAATAAATGTGGAAACCTTTTAATACTTCATCTGAATTTAAACTACTTCCTCTCACGGCTAAACTCTAAATGCAAAGTAAATAGTGTATATTAAAATTTAGGATGGACAGATCATTGAGTCTATTCGACTGGATTTTCGATTCATTGTATGGGGGCGCCACTTAGGCTATATCAGGACTATTTATTTTATACAAAACATAGCTAGCTGTAATGTAACAGTGTGATATATTTTTAGAATAAGTTTAAAACGCCCTTTCATTGGATACCCCAAACCAAACTATAGGTTTCCGAACAAAAAAAGTTTTATCTCCTTAAAAATTTCTTCTCCCCCACGTCCCTCCCAGGATCAAAAAAAATATGTGTCTTGGACTAGAAATACTTAAAATGACATATTGCACACCCATAGCCCAACCCACCGTTAGTTATAGTGGTCAAAACGTCTAGGAGCGAACTCCCAATCGATTCTTTTCTTGGACGAAACAACCTCTGGACGCGTCACCAAACAAAAATGTATGAGAACTCGTTCAACCAAAGCTAGGGGGGAGGGAGGTATGACAGATAATACCCGAACAGATTTAAAAACTACGCGCTTCCTAACATATTTGTTTATTTTTGACACTTTTTAAATATTCGGGTTGTATGTCTTTTTTGATCGTGTCATAGATAGTGTTGTACCCTAGTCGATAATCGATAAAGAATGAATGTTGAGTGAATGATGTTTCCTGAATCATAGAAATATGAACACGTATTTTATTAAATTATTTTTGAAATAAAAGTAAAGTAAAATTTTCAAATCGATCACTATTCATTGAATTTATACCATTATCGATCTATACACTAAGAAATCTCTAGAGGGGTCTTGTCTGTACTTTGAATATTTTCTTGGAAACATTAGTGCAATAGGCATTATAGCGATACCACCAACGCCTATATAATAAATTTTAAATATTTATCTGTCTATCTGTCTGTATCAACATGACGCCAAAACTACTGAATCGATTTCGATGGGAGTCTTTTTATTCAACTAAGTGACATTTGACTCAACAAAGGATACATATATCATACTGCCTTATTTAGGGGGTTGGCAGTTAATTGAATTTTGGTTGTATTTCAACCGATTTTGATGCATCTTTTTTTTTCATCTAAATATTTTGTAGAGTCAAACATAGATTTCATCACGCTACACGTAGCTTAAGTTACGACTTGGGGAAATGAATAAATTGTATTTTGGGTTTTGACTTGGAACTAAATACACATATCTATTAAGCTACGTGGCTTCGATTTAAAAAATGTACCTATTCATTTACATACCATAATAATTAGTCCTCCCACCGATTTTCGGTGATGGCGGCCAATCTCCCAGGGATCGGCCAACTGCACAGGATCCGTTTTTTAGTGCCTAAGTGTTTGCACTACACACAGGTGCACTCTCTGTTCCTTCAATCTCTTATTCTGATGGGACAGATTGACTGACACGACCAGAGATAAATCAGGCACAGGACCAACTATCTACATGCCCATCCGACAGCATGGATCATTTTACTTTTTGGACAATCAGGTGATCAGCAATGCAATATCATAACCAAACTATCAACAATGCAAAGTCATTGTCCCCCGCCGGAAATCGAACCCGGGACCTCTGGGTCGAGAGCCCATGGCTCAGACTGCTAGACCACAGAGGCAGGAGCTTTTTAAACAAAGAACAGCATAACCAACATTGTTCATGACTACCACGCGTACTAAAAAGTAGGCATAATTAGTTGTAAATGAAAATAAAAAGTCACGCAACCACAGATGAAGCTTATACCAGTCAACAGATCACAAAATATTAGCGTTGTCCGTTCAAATGTTTATGTTTTTCTTAGACCTACGACATGCCGGCGACGATACAGTAAATAATTCCTATCGATATCGTTCATCGATTGTGTCACGTCTCTAGATTAACAAAAATGAATGAACGAATGAAAAAAATACAGTTATAATCCGACTCATTAGAGAATGACAACATACTGGTTTACATGCATTCAGAACCCTGGATGTTTTATTGGGTCGTATTATTCACTCCTGTCACCGCGCATTTTATTCATTTTAGAAGAAAATAACAAGAAATATTGATCTAAAATACAATTGCATATGAAAAAAAATATTGCTGATTCGATTACTATAAGTTTTGCTAAACAAAACAGCATATTTCACCATTTTCAAAGGTATTTTTCCTCCTCGAAATTTGAAGTCACACTGACGTTGGTAGTTTGTTTACTGTGTCCAAATTTCACACTATCGGTCTAGAGGGGTAAGGAGTAAAATGTCATAATTGCACGTCCAGAGGTTGTTTCGTCCAAGATTCTTTTAAATGACCCTCTATTTATTTCCCTGCGACCACCTAAATGGGCCTAGACTCTCAGTCAGAGTAGTCTCAGCTACTTGTAGCTCAGCCGCAAAGAGTGCCACGAGTGCGCTAACCCTCTGATAAAACTTAAAATAACATAGTAAACAACGTAGTAAAGATAAGCCTAAAAAAAATTAGTTACTGTAGATGCTTGTTACATATTTCCGGCACTACTTCGCTGGTAATACTGTTTAAATTACTTACTATTAATTACTTAGTCCTACGGCTTTCTGATGGATCGGTTCTGCAATGCCACTAGAAATGCATCAATCACTCAATTTTTATAAAATACAGAGTGTAAAAAAGAATACTGCGTTCCTTTCAATCACGTAATGTATAATTGATATACAACACAATACACACATTAAATTAAATAAATAATAATAAAAAAATATTATTAAATTCATCAAACAGAAACAAGTAACCCTAACTCTACAGCACGTAAACTAAGGCGCGGCGGAACAGCTGGGCGAGCGAGGAGCACGGGGCAGGATCCGCATTTTTGAACCGCTCGAATCGAATCCGCATACGAAAGTGTTAAATTCGCTTGCCAAACTGTATGAAAATCGCATTCGAAAGCCTTCGTTCTCATAATATTATATTCTCAAAATATTACATTCGCAAAACATTACATTCGCAAAATATTATATTCTCAAAATATTACCTGTACAATGAAACAGAAAATACGCAAAAATATTACCTATATACAATGAAACTGTAAATATTGTCAAGAAAAGTTTTTATTTTATATTGAATATTCTATAGCTCCGACAAATTTTGTAAGCATTCTGCGATCGTTATTTCACTGTTTATACATTTTGAAATAATTTTATCAGCTTGATCCGATTTTTCAATATCTTGCTGCCGCCGTTTTTTTTTTTCGTTTGCAATGTAGTTTACTTTTTTTCATTTTAATTGTTTGTAATTCTGCTTCTTTTTTGATTTTCGATATAAAAAGAAATAAATTCGGTTTTTTAATGACGATCGAGTTTATTCTTCTGTGCCATCCTTCTAGTGCATTATTTGTCCGAAATTTTTCATTATGGCAACTAAATATTTCGCCGGTTATTAAATTAATCCATTGTTTCGTAAAGTACTCTTGAAATTTTGTAGATAATTCATTATTAGGAGCTTTTTCACAAATGGATAAGTAGCCCTCTGGAATACAATTCGGTGGGAGTAATGGTAGCATTGTACAAAGGCGAGTAATGTGTTGTCCATCTCTAGTTCCAGAAAAACCAATTTTCTTTGACATTTTCCATACAGCATTTAAAAAATGATAGTAACACCCTTTGATATTGCAACCCGGAAATATATTTTTTACAGCTTGTATAGTCCCCATTTCGTAATCGCATTTGTAAGTCTTAATACTCATACCAAATTGTTCTTTTAAAATTGTGAATAGCCTTTCGTACGTCTCTTTATTTTTATTTGGTAATAAGGCAAAAATCAGTGGAACAAAACATACTGTATCAATGCTATTAGATATGTCTACATGAAGGGTGTACAGCTGCTAATAAGGTTTTAGAGCTACACGAAATGTGCCATCACCATAAACTTCTTTTTTTGTACGGATTAGATCCTTAGCCATTTGGGTGCCGAAAATAATTATTTTGTCATAACTTCCCTCGTCCCATAAATAGAAATTTTTTACTAGTTCTTCGGGTAGTTTAATATCTGCTAGACTTGAAAAAGATGTTCGATCTAAATTCAAAAACTTGTTTCTAGCTCTGTACAATGTATCTTTCTTTGAAGAAAATAATGGTATTTTGTGTTCGAGTGATTGAAAATCGCCATTTTCGTTAGAAAAATGCTTTTCAAATATTTTTGGTATGGACTCAAAATTGGTGCACACTTCTTTCTTGCACACATCAATCTTAGCGTCAATTATATTTTTTAAAGTGTCGCGTGTGCACATATGATTTGATTTTCTAAAAACAGCATTTTTTAGATCTAAAGTAATTGAAGTTTTGCATTCATTCTGATTACTGCACCTCCAATTCGTATATCCAGATTTATTTTTCTTAAAGTAATTATACCTGTAACCGTCGTGCAGCAACACATTTTTACCTTTTTGACTTTTTATAAATAAAACACTTGGTGCTTCGTCTACTCCGTTCCACATTGTGATCGATTACTCAATTATAAATTTCCAATTAAATATTTAATCAATACAGGAAAAATATGTAACGATGACACATAAGGACTCGCCAAGATATGTCATATAGGAAAAAGTATCATCGCTAATGAGTTTAGTGCAAAGAGTTTAATAAAATTGTAAAGAGTTTGGTAATAATGTTGTAATAGGTGGATCACAGGGGAGTACTAAGGATTTTTAATATAAAGTAATAATGTTTATCTACAGTTTTATAGATAATACTTTTGTACTTCATTTTACAAAAGATAATATTTTGAGAATATAATATTTTGCGAATGTAATGTTTTGCGAATGTAATATTTTGAGAATATAATATTATGAGAACGAAGGTTCGAAAGGTGCTCTTTCGTATGCGCATTGGAGTTCAAGTGATTCAAAAATACGGCTCCAGGACTGCGGCACTGTACCTGTGATGAACGTCGTAGTCTGCATGCGGACCACGCTGTAGGGATGCGTTTTTGCTTTTGTTTTACGAATTTAATAAAAAAATGTATAAATATATTTTTAATGTGTTGTATATCATCAATACATTTTGTGGATTAAAGGAACGCAGTACCTTTTTACACCCTGTATAATTTTAAAAGGGCTAAACGTTAATGATCTAAGTAGAAGGTAATTTTTGCCACGTTTGACAAGCGATTATGTTTTCTTTTTTAATCTTGGCCTCCCTTTTGGAGTGGCATACAAAAAGACTTCAACTAAAATCACACCAGTTGGTATACCCGGTGTAAAGGATTACTCAGTCAACGACACTGTTCAACTTTCACCAGGAAATTCTTTCAGGAAGAGGAAATAAATGTCATTTTAATACAATTTATTTGATCTGGGTGGATATTTTGTATAGAAAACCTTTTTTTTGTTCAGTTTTGTTGACTGAGCAATCCCTATCAGTTTCCGGGACGCTGTCCCTCAAACCCCGTAGAAGAGCCAATTGTTTAGTTTCATGGGTAGGTTCAGAGCACCAGTTCAATATATGGAATGATGTGAGACTGATGGTGGCTGATGGTATTTTTTCATATTGTGTTGGGTTTTAAGACATCTTATACTCATAAAAGACAAGTCACTTACATGAGAACAGGACTATAACAAAAAACTAAAATAATCATTCATATCCTGCTGTAAGTCAATCCTACATACATACAAACATATAATCACGCCTTTATCCCTGATGGGGTAGGCAGAGCGTAAAGTACCTAAACAAAGGTCGTTCCGCCACGTCTGACAAAGTTTTGATGGTTATTTAAGATGGATTTGTAGGTATATTGATATAGTGACAGGTTGTCAGCCCATCGCCTAAATTGCAATATACTGAAACCCTCGGATCCCTTAGCTGGTTTTTACAGCATGCCCGGAAGAAAATGCAGCTGGCACATTCTATGTTTTTCTTTCGCTCCCAGTTCAGCATGGAAGTAATATATAAAAAATACGAGAATCGCCATTGACTTTGCTGTATAACTAAGGAAGCAGTTATCTTCGTTAAGTTAGGCACTAAAACATTACCTACACCATAACTTGTGAGCAAGGTTTTTAATAAAGTAGTAACAGGAAGAACAATAACCGTCGGTGGTCGTTATTAGCAGTTTTTCTTCCTGTTACTACAACGAACGATGAATCACAAATTTATTACGTTCTAAATTATCTTCACGCCTTTGCCCCATTAGGGATAAAGGCGTGAATATTTTTATGTATGTAAAATTTCAATTTTCTGAGTCTGTTGGATTCATTGCGTTTATCTCGCTCTTGGCTAGTTTAGTTAGTTACCTTAAATTATCATTTCCCTAGCCTTATCCCGTATCTTACGGGGTCGGCTACCTAATCCAAGGGATTGAACGAGGGTACTAGTTTTTACACAGAACGACTACCATTTGACCTTCGCAACCCAGAAGGGAATCAGACCCAATCCTAGATTAGGTCAGAGTTTTCAAGCCGCCAATGCTTAGCACTGGCCTCTGATATGGCTTAACGACTAAAATCTACGGTATTAAACGATATTAACCGGGACCAACGGCTTAACGTGCGTATGAAATTCGAAAAACACATTGGTACGTGGTGGGATTCGAACCATGACCTCCCGCTCAGGAGGCAGCGGCCCTATCCGACAGCATGGATCATCTTACTTTTCGGACAATCAGGTGATCAGCAATGCAATATCATAACCAAACTAACAACAATGCAAAGTCATTGTCCCCCGCCGGAAATCGAACCCGGGACCTCTGGGTCGAGAGCCCATGGCTCAGACTGCTAGACCACAGAGGCAGGAGCTTTTTAAACAAAGAACAGCATAACCAACATTGTTCATGACTACCACGCGTACTAAAAAGTAGGCATAATTAGTTGTAAATGAAAATAAAAAGTCACGCAACCACAGATGAAGCTTATACTAGTCAACAGATCACAAAATATTAGCGTTGTCCGTTCAAATGTTTATGTTTTTCTTAGACCTACGACATACCGGCGACGATCCAGTAAATAATTCCTATCGATATCGTTCATCGATTGTGTCACGTCTCTAGATTAACAAAAATGAATGAACGAATGGTAAAAATACAATTATAATCCGACTCATTAGAGAATGACAACATACTGGTTTACATGCGTTCAGAAACCTGGATGTTTTATTGGGTCGTATTATGCACTCCTGTCACCGCGCATTTTATTCATTTTAGAAGAAAATAACAAGAAATATTGATCTAAAATACAATTGCATATGAAAAAAAATATTGCTGATTCGATTACTATAAGTTTTGCTAAACAAAACAGCATATTTCACCATTTTCAAAGGTATTTTTCCTCCTCGAAATTTGAAGTCACACTGACGTTGGTAGTTTGTTTACTGTGTCCAAATTTCACACTATCGGTCTAGAGGGGTAAGGAGTAAAATGTCATAATTGCACGTCCAGAGGTTGTTTCGTCCAAGGTTAAACTATATGCTCAGCGAGTTACGTCAAATTAGGAATGTCATAGTCATGTGTTCATGTGTTCATTTGCTATCCTGTTCCTATGTGAAAATTAAGAAAAGTGACAGCGCTAACTAAGAATTATTTAAGGAATAGTGCGCCCAGAATTACCGCCATTCTACGTTTATTTTGCGTAAAGATTGATATTTGGAGAAAACCTTATTTAAAAACAAAGAATAAATAAGTATGACAGGAATAAAGTTGTTTCAGGTGAATTAATTTGTAATGTTTTAAGTATTATATTTGTACTCGTTATTCAAATTCATTCAAATTTTATTTAAAAATAAATGACGGTTCTTATATCTATCGCAGAGTTTGCATACAGACAAAGTGGTGTGAGTCACACCGCCAGTTACAACGAACGAAAGACAAACATGAAATAGTAAGCTAATCTGAGCAAAATGCACTTATCTGGATACACAAACTGCGTAGTAAAAGCAAAAGTCAAGGGCCAACCCGTTGACATGAGAAAAAATATGTATTAAAAAAATAAGCAGAAAAAAAAAAAAACAAAAACAGCTGAGCTATCATTTTGAAGAGGTTGTGTTGTAAGGATTAGTAGTGGAAAAATAAAAAAGGAGCGTGAGCGTGGAAGAAGAGCACGTGACAGGTGGGTCGGTGGGGGTAAAAAAATTGCAACACTTACATTACCCGCCTGACTATTTAAGAAGTTATGACTGTTCGACTTTTATTGCAAATTTAATATCTTTAAAAAATCCTTTATTACCTACTTCGATATCTATCTTAGTATCCTCTAATAACTATCTTGTATATAAATGTATAGTATCTTTTATCAACTTTAATAATATTCGTATCTAATATTCTTTTTCATTATAAATTTATAACAAACTGATCTTGTAAATTTGTTTCAATTATTATTATTTTTCGCGTTATGATTTCCTGCCTTTTATCTGTCCGTGGTAATACACAAATAGTGTTCTGCCAAAGAAAAGAAAAAAAAGTATTATATTGAAGTAGGTGGTAAGTAGTTAAGGTGTTGTGTGTGACACTGTCAATTGTGCCTCAAATACAATCATTTTCGTGAATATTTTACGTTTTGCGAAAATCGAAAGCCATTCTTCATTTTTAAAAGCTTTTATTTAAATTGCAATTAATGTATGTTATATTTGTAATTTAAGAGGATTTTGTATTTTATGATCCAGCAAGCATAAAATATCATTCAAAGTGTAAATTGTTACCTGATGGTATAGATTACAAAATAAAGAATGACTTCCAATTTTCAAACACATAAAATATTCATGTTATTTTTTATTTGAGACACAATAAAATTTGTTGCACTGCACTGAGTTCAACGTTTAATTTTAAATTCATAGCATTTTAACCCGTTTGTGTTATAATATTATTGGTATTTCGGTTTTTAAAAGTTTTTATTTAACTTGCAATGTATGTACCTATGTATGTTCGGGTGGAATCTTACAACTAAATTTTGAAGGATTTATCTTCAACCGATTGAGATGAAATTTTGCATACTTATATAAATCCGATGACAATACAATATTATGATATCATCGAGCTGATCTCGTCATGGAGTGGACAGATAGCCACTATGATGTTCTCGTGGTTCCTATGATGAAAGGTATTAAGATATCTAAATGCTCACTAGATTTGTTTTCTTGAGCAGTTTCTAAATGAATGAAAGATGAAACCGACAGATAGCCATCGAAACTGCCTCGTTAAAAGTGCTAAGGTAGCCGAGTTTGGGCTCATTTGATTTTTTGTCTTGAGCAGTTTCTAAAACCTATCCAGTGGTAACTAAAAATTTAAACATAAATTAAGAGATTTTTTAAATACTACAATGGATCTTGACAATGGGTTGACTAAAACGTTAGAAATAATTAATTAAATGTAAAAAAAGAACTTTTTAAAACAAGGTTTATTAAAAATTATAAAATCAAATTTTCCTTCAATAATTTGTGTTTAATCTCGTGACAAGCTTTAATATTATGAAAATCGTGTAATGTGACGTTATAAATTGATAGAAAAAGTTTTAAAGAAAAAAATATTTTATCTTTCTTAGCACATTTAAAACTTGTTTTTTTTTTTATATATAATTTATTTAACATTGTTTTCATCATTTCAAATCGAGGAAAACAACATTTTATTTTCGGGAAATAAGAACTATATTGTATCTTTCTAAATTATATTAATCAACTTTATATTATACTAGGTGTAAAAAACAGCTAACCAAAGTTTAGGGTAATACTTCCACTTTCTTCAAGAACATATAAAATTAATGGCCCTTCCATGTAAATTATGTTATCATTTATTTACACCCAGTATTTAAGTTGGTTTGAAAGCTGCGACAGTGGCGCCGTCAGTTTGAAATTAATTGTGCCCGAAATACAAACATTTTCATGAATATTTTACCATTGGCGACAAGCAAGCATAAAATATATGCATTGCACATGTGCTAATAATTCATTTATGAAAATGTTTCGTATTTGCATGCATGCATGCATATAATCACGCTTTTATCCCTAATGGGGTAGGCAGAGCGTAAACGGCTTAAACAAAGGTCGTTTCGCCACGTCTGACAAAGTTTTGAGGGTTAATTAAGATAGAGATTTGTAGGTATATTGCTGTACTGACAGATTGTCAGCCCATCGCCTAAATTACAATATACAATATACTGAATCCTACGGATCCCTTAGCTGGTTTTTACAGCATGCCCGGGAGGAAATGCAGCTGTCACATTCTATGTTTTTTTCTCGCTCCCAGGCCAGCATGGAAGTTGTGCAATACATAGCTTTTATGCTTAGTGTGAATTATTATATTATGGATTATAAAATGGAGAATTAGTTGCGACTGTCGCCAATGGTAAAATATTCATGAAATATTCTTATAATTTAGTAACATTATATTCATGAGGCACAATTAATTTAAAACTGATGGCGCCACTGTCGCAGCTCTCGAACCACCTTAAGATAGTGAGTCTTTTGGCTGTTTACATGATCATTTAAGAATTGCGACTTCCGTTGAAGTAGCCGCGCGCGCAATATGCACATTTCCGCCAATAGCGAAGCAGGACCGCATCGCCTCTTGCGCAAGGTGCGTGTCGCGATGCGGCGGCGCGCCTACTGACACGAACAAGTCCACTCCTGCGCACATTGCTTCCGTCGCTGCTTCGCCCAGCTCTTTGTCCATCAGCTCCGCTCCCTCCTGAAGAGACGTCAAATAAATGGATCAAAGTAAACTGCCTTCGTGGTCCAGTGGTCTGGGCCATCCGGAGCAATAAATGTTATTTTTTTCTTTCAGTAAATGAGATGGTTTAGGTCACATTGTCCTAACCAACATTGTCTGGCGTCTCTATCCTGGGTCTCTGGGTTTTATTCCCAGGTGGGAACACAAAGTTAATATTTTGATAAATTATAGCTTCGTGAGATTTTCCCAAAGACGATTTTTTTCCAGTTTCGAGGTTTTATATCGTAAATATTTAAGTGTTGTAGGACTACAACACGACGCATTTAAGGGTTTAAAGCTAAATATCGGAAACTTCTTAAAAATAAAGAAATAAATTGCCTGAAAAATATTTGTGTTACGGAAACATTTTTTTCTTGGCTGAGGAGCCTTTTATCGACCATTCTTTTTTGGCAACCACCCTATATATTTTTGTATTTTTTTGTATTTGATCTTAAAGAAATTTATTTCTTGTAGTGGCTTCACTGAGCTCATCGAACCGCCTTAATAACTAACCTTGTAAAGTTCCACACATTTGTCCACAGTTGTGACAGCAACTTTGACGTGATCTTTGTCCACCCCGGTAGAGCATCTCGGACATTTATTGGGTATAACTTTCGGATCGGCCTTAAATTTCCAAGTGCAAGATGAGTTTGGACACCTGTTAGAAAATTAACAAATACCTAAATAAAGGTCACTCCGCCACGTCTGACAAAGTTTTGAAGGTTATTTTTGAATAAAATGTATGTATACTGCTTTAGTGACAGGTTGTCAGACCATCGCCTAAATTGCAATGTACTGCAATCCTGGGATCCCTTAACTGGTTTTTACAGCATTCCCGGGAGGAAACACAGCTGGCATATTCTGTTTTCCTATCGCTCTCAGTCCAGCATGGAAGATTAGGCAAAGGAAAACATCGCGAGGAAACATGCACACATCTACGAAGAAATTAAAAGGCTATATTTTGATCAATCCGCGTTGTGCCCACGTGATCCTGATATTCACTATTCTAATTTAGGCTCCTGCCCTTCGGTGGGTATATAAGCTGATGATGATGTTCTTCACCTGAGATATGGCGGTGTGTCCTTCCCCATCTGCTTGAGAGTAGGCCAGTCTTCGTTACAAGCGCGGCAATCACATCGGAACCAGTACCGTGACGCCAGCGCTCGTCTCCGTTCCTTCAGGGTACGAACCAGGAAGTGTGGACCGTAATTCTCTGAGACGGTCTCGCCTGGAGATAGTGGACGTATTGAGCGCAGCACTAGCTTGCGGCCTTCGAAATATCTGTTGAAATGTTTTTTTTTTCTAGAATTCGTAACTGACATGGCCAAAGATAAGGTGGAAACAGACCATAGGTGGCCCCCTAAATAGAAATAAATTGTGTCCAAAATTATTCTTTTTTATATTTTGCAGAAACCGCAAGTAATTCTCTATTTAATAACCCATAATATTCCTTTTGTCGACGTCCGGGTTTTGATAAAAAAACTAGTATTTTTTCAAAGTCCGGGTTTTGGGGAACAAACATCTTAAAGGGTTGTCTGTAGCACTCTTAAGATTACTATACAATATTCTCTGCTAGTCCCAAAATCTTGTATATCGACCGACGACATTACATATTTTTTTAATTAATAAATAGAGAGTCTTAGGAGAGTCGAATGTACTTTCTAACACCTGTTAGTTAGATCGGAAGATAGGATCTGAATGGTCCTTAAAATGGAGAATTGCTTGCGGTTTGCGATAAACGTAAAATATTAATGAAAATGTTTCTATTTTTGCCAATTTATTAAAAATTGGTGTCGCCACCGTCGCGGCACTAGACCACACAATACTACGATGTGACTTCGTATCGCAAATACTTATCTGCGTCGCTGACTCCCTACCAGGTCAGGACATAGAGTTGATAATCAGCGATATTCTTTTTTGTGATACGAATCGCACGAACTTTTAAACAGCCCTTAATTTCAAGATCTATTGTCAGTCAGTTTCATTCCACTGCTGGACATGCAGCTCGAATGCAAAGTTAGTTAATTCGCATTAATTAACTGCTTCCGTGGTCTAGTGGTCAGAGCCATGGGCTTACGACCCGGAGGTCCTGGATTCAATTTCCAGGGAACACAAAAGTTGATAATTGTCAAGTTATCACTTTCCCCATTTAGGTAAGGAGATTGCAGGCTGAATCACCTGATTGTCTGAAAAGAAAAAGCATTCAGTGCTTCGGAGGGCACGTTATGCCTTCTGTCCCGGTCTCTGTCTTTGATAGTGGTCGTTACGTTTTGAAAACTCTGACATCAGGGTTCATCGGGTCGTTTGACTCGAAAATCCACTCGCTAAGAAGCAGAAGCATAATTCACAAACGAGCTAAAGGAATTGTTAATTTGATTGCGATTCAAACCTGGCTACAGCGGGGTAGCATTCGTGGTTAAACAATGCCCCGGTTGGGTAAATTCCCACGGCGATATAGAGCGGTCGCGAGCCAGAAAAGGTGTGCTTCCCACGCACAGTCTCGTACACTTCATGAGCGTTGAACTGCAACAGTTGTAGATTGCGGACTAGAACCTCGCATATTGCTGTTTCAGCTGCAAAGAAAAGCTGTGTTTTGTAAAAGGATCTAAGCAAAGGGTGGCCAGCGGAAATCATTCTACTTTGAAATTAAATAAATGAAAAACTAAGGGGTAAAAGGACACATCTTATTTTGCGTAGGTATATCATATGTTGTGATGCGGATTTTTATTTTTAAAAGCATTACCGTCTTTATAAACAAGAGCCTAATTGTTGAATTTTATATAGCCGTTTCGGAGATACGAGGTTATAAATAAATATCAAAACATACATAGGTACAAGATACGCGCGAAAAACATAGAATATAACCCTTCCTTGAAAGTCGGGTATAAAAAATGATACCTACCTTTTTGAAGATTTTCTTGATCACACTTTTTAAAGAAACCAGCTTTCTTCAAGCATTCTGTTAAGAACATTGCCATGACAATTCGTTTGAAAGTATCTTCCCCTCTTCTTTGTTCTGAATGCGTGCATAATGAGTAAATCTGAGCAGCTTTAAGTTCTAAATTCTCTTCATTGTTTAGTTCTTCCCCTTTGCCTTCAATTTCATCTTCTTTGCCACACTTTTCGGTCATTTTTAATCCTTTTTTAGATCTATTTAATCGTTCTTTCCTGGATTTTAGTTTTGATTTTTTGGCGGAACCTTCGATATCATTGACAGCTGAACCCTCAACAGTTTTTACTTCATTAGCTATGTATTTGTTATGTATCAAAAGGGTTGCGTCTAGCCCCGCCTGTGTAACCATACGTAGAGAAATGTGACTCAATATTGACATACCGGAACCTGCAAGGAATTTCGACATGAAATTATTGAGGCTTACGTCCCGCTGGATTCAAAATCAATCAATAACTTAGTGAAGTTGTTAACACCGTCACTATAATTACCTCTATTAATAATGCAAATATATTAATATTATGATAGGATTGCTGCCGATTCGGTTGTAGACACAACTTAACCTATTAATAAGTTTTGTCTTGTCACTATTTAGGTTTAATTCTTTCGAAGTGACGAATGGTCGACCTTTTAGTATTTTTCTCCGTCCGCTGAGCATGGAAGCGAAAGAAGTTTGCAAGGATCGTAGCAAATGGAAGGATGTGATCTCTGCCTACCCCTCCGGGAAAGAGGCGTGACGTTATGTATGTATGTATGTACGCTGAGCGTGGTCGCAGTTGGTCGAAGAGTGGTACTGGGTCATCATCTCCCTAGCCTTATCTCGTATCTCACGGGGACGGATACCTAATCTAGGGGATTGAACAAGGGTACTTATTTTTACATAGAGCGACTGCCATCTGACCTCCGCAAACCAGAAGGAAAACCAGACACAATTCTAGATTAGGTCAGAGTTTTCAAGCTGCCAATGCTTATCACTGGCCTCTGACATGGCTTAACGCCTAATATCTACGGTATTAAACGATATTAACCGGGACCAACGGTTTAACGTGCCTTCCGAAGCACGGAAAAATCGCCGAATAAACGTACATATGAAATTCGAAAATGTAAAAATGAAAAGTGGTGGGATTCAAACCACGACCTCCTCGACGCTCAAGAGGCAGTGGCCCTATCCACTACTCCATCGGTCTTCTTTTTATAAGCGAGTGGATACTTGAGTCAAATAACCAGATGAACCTTGGTGTCAGAGTTTTCAAACCGCCTAGTAGCACAGCTAATAGGCCTCTGACATGTTTTGAGTAACTATCAAAGAAAGCGACCGGGACCGAAGGCTTAACGTGCCCTCCGAACCACGGAATCTTTTTTCTTTTCGGACAATCAGGTGATTCAGCCTTCAATGTCCTAACCAAACTGGGAAAACCCTCACAAAATGATAAATTGACAAATATCAACTTTGTGTTTCCCCCCTGGGAATCGAACCCAGGACCTCCGGATCGCAAGGACATGTCTCTAACCACTAGACCACGGAGGCACTCCATCGGTAAGAGTGGTAATGGATGTGCGTGGTGAATTAAGGCCGGGTTAATTGTAACCCGGTAGTCTCCGCAAATGCGTACTTGTCCCGTTGGTTTCATTACGTTGACTGTGCGTGTCCATGCGTCACTTTGAAAGAATCAGCTGTTGTATTTCTGACCCTTTTAATTGAAATAAATAGGGACAAGAATAGTGACAACAACCATACGGTATGGTGCTTCTTCTGTCGAGTGGGTATCGAATCTATCGACCCGATGAACCCTGGTGTCAGAGATTTTAAACCGCCTAGTAGCACAACTATCAGGCCTCTGATATGGTTTGAGTAACGACCACTATCAAAGACAGCGACCGGGACCGACGGCTTAACGTGCCCTCCGAAGCACGAAATCTTTTTCTTTTTCGGACAATCAGGTGATTCAGCCTGCAATGTCCTAACCAAACTAGGGAAAAATTCACAAAGTGATAAATTCTCAAATATCAACTTTGTGATTCCCCCCTGGGAATCGAACCCAGGCCCTCTGGATCAGGAGTCCATGGCACTAGCCACTAGACCACGGAGGCAGTTATGGTGCTTAAAACTATAGTCCCCCATGAGATGATAGATAGATAAAGCGGTTTATTCGTATTTCTACAAAACACATGTACATTTCGCAAATTTAAAAAGATACATAGAATAAAACAAACAGATAAATCAAAGTAGTTTATACAATATGCACATGTGTGCTGCAGTGATGTGAAAAGGCCAAGGCTCAGTGATTTTTTCTCAAAGGGCAACACTGATTTTCAGCATGATTACGGACAGGCTCATAAAAAAATACATTTTCTGCATGCAACTTCTATCAGTTGGCATCAAATAATCATCTTATGGTGGACGGTGAACCTTTAATTCGCATTGAAGGTGAAAACCAGTGTCAGTTAAGCAACTTGATTTCGAGTTTTTAGAAAATCGTACTTTATGCCATATTGGCGCGTGCCAAACATGGCACAAAAACGAGTTTTTAAAATACACACATATATTGTTTAAAAAGTGAACAATCCACATCCTCGAATAATATTATGAAGTTCTGACATATAATTTAAATAATACAATTACCTCAAAACGTTCTTTAGACCTGAGTATGTGATTATGAATCTCTGATATTATAACGGGTTAAAATGAAAAATTACTTCATGTTGTGGCAAATCTTAACAGCTTGGTGTGTTCTGTCGGTGCATGATAGTTCTGGTAGTGGCAGTGCTATCATAACATACATCTTCTGGGTGACCTCGCTCCAACGTCGACTCTGTCACTATCATACCTGAGCTTGTGTTTAGAGTCAAGAACAAACTCATTTCTAATCACAGTACTATTTAAAAAGAATGATGTATTTACATCTATAATCACGCCCCCATCCCCAATGGTAAGCAGAGCGTAAACGACCTGAACAAAGGTCACGTCTGACAAAGTTTTGTCGATTATATATGATATATTTGTAGGTTTATTGCTGAAGTGACAGGTTGACAGCCCATCGCCTAAATTACAATATACTAAAACCCTCGGATCCTTTAGCTGGTTTTTACAGCATGCCCGGGAGGAAATGCATACATACATACATACATAAATCACGCCTTTATCCCTTACGGGGTAGGCAGAGCGTTTAACGCCTCGTAAAAGGCGCTTTCGCCGCGTCTGACAAAAATTGAGGGCAATTTTAGATTGTAATATGTATTGCTTTAGTGACAGGTTGTCAGCCCATCGCCTAAATTACAATACACTGTAACCCTCGAGTCCCTTTTGCTGACTTCAACAGCATGCCCGGGAGGAAGGGCAGCTGGCACATTCTATGTTTTTCTATCTCTCCCAGTCCAGCATGGAAGGAAATGGAGGAAATGCATTTGGCACATTCGATGTTTTTTCTTTCGCTCCCACTTCAGCATGGAATAATGTATTTGATCGGTGTATACCAATGAAGAGGTCGAGGAACTGGCACTCAATGGGATGGTAGGTGGTAAGGGCATCAGTCCGGCACCGCTCGCTGCAGAAAGCCACCGCGGAGCAAGTGGGGCACCACAGTGGGGCTTCTTCCTCATGATTTTCCAACCTACACATATAAATACCCGTATTGATAATGAGCTCTTGAGACAGACAGCGAGTGTGTATCAGAAATGTCATTCTAGTACGAAACGGCCTGTCAAATTTCTAAGGCTAAATTTATAAAGCCATTTCAAGATTGAGAGCAATATTAAGGATTTGACAGTTCATTTTGTACTGAAATGACATTTCTGACCCTTACTCAAACTCGCTGTCAGTCTCAAGTGCTGTTTATAAATGTGGGCCTTAATATTATTTCTATCAATCTTGAAATCGCTTCATAAACACGGGCCTAAGGTTTCGTTGAATTTGATACACTCCGTGGTTTAGGTTACTTTTTATCGCGAGAAAATAATATATAATCCTACAGAAAAACGTATACGCGTAGCAGCGGCTCAATATGTTAGTTATAACGTACCTTTTGAAACAATGCAAGCAATGAGTTCCATAGTAGTCATGGAGTAGACACGCGGCGAAAGGGTTGTCTACTAAAAGT
The DNA here is from genome assembly GCA_949820665.1 of Scrobipalpa costella. Lineage (NCBI taxonomy): Eukaryota > Metazoa > Arthropoda > Insecta > Lepidoptera > Gelechiidae > Scrobipalpa > Scrobipalpa costella. Next base: position 38,198,093 of record OX463295.1, read on the forward strand.
ACATCACCCGTCTTGATATCTGAGTTGGCTACGGCGAAGCGACCCTGGCAAAATAAGTATGTTTATATTTATACAGACAAACATATAATCACGCCTTTATCCCTAATGGGGAAGGCAGAGCGTAAGCTACCTAAAAAAATCGTTCCACTACGTGTGACAAAATTACAAGAGTTATTTAAAAATAGATTTGTAGGTATTTTGCTGTAGTGACATCGCCTATATTGCATTATACTGAAACCCTCGGATACTTTAACTAAGAAAATGCGGCTGGCACTTTCTGTTTTTCTCTCGCTCCCAGTCCAGGATGGAAATAGTGATTTACAAACCGAAATAAACCCCAAATTCGGCATAGTGTATCCCGCTGAGTGGCAATCAAACCTGTCAATTTTGATCATGAACAGAAAGGGCCGGCAAAATTTCTCCTATTATGGGTACAGGGCTGCAAGAAAACCCGGCTAGATACGACTATTTCTAATTCAGATTTAGAATAAAGGTAAACAAAGTTTCATGTGTTTTTATTCAAAAATACATTTCAAAAATAAATTATACGTGTAGGCAAATAAGTTAAATGACTAAATCTACTATTTAATTATGTGGTCATTAGCTAAAACGACAAGACATAAAACTTTGTTTACCTTTTTCCTAAATCTGATTTGGAAATAGTAAAGGTTATTTGCAAATTCTAAATGGCAAAGAAACGTACCCTATTTTCTTCTTCGGCTATTTTGACCAGTTTCGACAGGGCTGGCATGTTTTGTTTCGCCCCGCCCGTCACTGCTACGCCTGTAAAATCATTTTTATATACAACGTGTAACAGAAAGACTATATGACCCGGAAAGGATATGGAACCAGCCCATGAAACTGAACAACTTTCCCAGAAAAATATACTTAGGTCAACATAAGAAAAAAAAATGACTTTCCATACAAAATGCAACAGCTGATAGCGTGTGTAGTATGGGGAATAAATTTTTGTTTCCCCTTTTCAACCTATGTTCCTTTGTGAAATTTTCATGGGTTGATTCATATCCTTTTGGGTGAATATACCCTTTCTGTTACACGTTGTATAACGAATCTGTCAGATGAACTACGAGATGAAATGATTTTCTCCTCAAAATCTGACTTTCATCCCCACTTCTATCCATTTACTTCGATTCAATGTAACAATGTTACTTTAGCACAATTGAACCACTGTTTTTGGACAGCGTAAAATAGGCATGTTAACTAGGTGGCTAAAAAATCAATACGTTTATGCTTATTTATTTGTTTTTTATTATTTTATTATATTTTTAAAAATTCAAACACTGCGATTAACATAAAGAACGCAACAAAAACCTGTATATAGGTTTATCCGTGCGCCCTGAAATCGTAATCATGACTTAAAACTGACGGCTAAAAATACTGTGGATCTCATTCATCATTAAAAAAATAAATGCACATTTTTTGATAACAAGTTAAAAATATTGAAGTTATTGATTTGAGTAGTCATCATTTACTGGCTAATGACGTCATAACCCACTATTGTCATACAAAAAAGCGTTTTTGTCATTTCATAAAAAAATACTGAATTGACTAGTAGGAAAATAGCATATTATTACATACATATAATCACGCCGTTATCCCTAATGGGGTAGGCAGAGCATTAACGACCTAAGCAAAGGTCGTTCCGCCACGTCTGACAAGGTTTTGAGGGTAATTTAAGATAGATTTGTTGGTATATTGCTGTAGTGATAGGTTGTCAGCCCATCGCCTAAATTGCAATATACTGAAACCCTCGGATCCCTTAGCTGATTTCTACAGCATCCCCGGGAGGAAATGCAGCTGGCACATTGTATGTGTTTCTCTTACGCCCACTCCAGCATGGAAGATATTATTGATCCAGGAAAAAGTACTAACCTGGTTTCTGTGCTGGCACTTGGGTCTTGGCGGTGAAGTCGAGTGAGGCGATGTCCTGCGCGAGCTGGGCTTGCATAGCTAAGTCAGCGTTTGCACCCATAAGCCGCTCTGCCAGCTCGTAGGATACCTTGGCCCGAGTCGGCTCACCTGCCTCTGTTATTCAAGAAACATTGTGTTTACATGTGGACTAAATATAGAATGTGCTAGCTGCATTTTCTCCTGAGCACGCTGCAAAGACCAGCTAAGGGATCCGAGGGTTTTAGTATATTGTAATTTAGGCGATGGGCTAACAACCTGACACTACAGCAATATACCTACAAATCTATCTTAAATAATCCTTAAAACTTTGTCAGACGTGGCGAAACGACCTTTGCTTAGGTCGTTTACGCTCTACCTGCCCTATTAGGGATAAAGGCGTGATTATATGTATGCGTAGGGTACATTAATCAACAACCTGAAGAAAAGTTATTCCTGCCCGTCCGGCAAGTTTAATTTTTATTTGAGGTAGATAATATGTACAAGTGAGCGATTGTCTGCCTAAATTACAATACACTGAAACCCTTCCTATCTCCGGGAGAACATGCAGCTGGCACATTCATGATTATCTTTTCCTATCGCTCCCAGTCCAGCATAGAAGCTCTTTTCATTCATACATAAATCAGTATTTGCAGACGGTCCGTATAGCGCCATAGAACCATATAAAACAAAGGCATATCACGGAAGCCCGTTTACCTTTACAGTGAACCTACTAGACCGTGTGAGCCGAGATCGGCGGCGGCAACGTCCGGTCGAAAAACATTTCTCTGAAAATTTTGCTATACTGCATATGTCAGGCGCTTCATAAAATATTTCAAAGTGAGATATTTCAGATCTTCCAGAGTATTAGGATCCGAATTATTGCTAAATGGACTTGATTTTCGTATAAATTTAGAGTGCGAAAACTATTGTACATCGCAGAAAAAAAATAGATACCAAACTACAGATTTTCGTAGACAAAATTCAAAATAATGGACAATGAAACCTGAAATTGGTTGATAAATGATTATTACATTACTATTATACCCCTCTTTGTATATTATTATATGTCTAGTCACAAGATTCGTTCTTAAGATATTGAACGATTTCTACTCGCATTGAAAACGAACGATTTTTCGATTTTTCTATAGAAAAACTAGATATGATGGTCATGCGAGAGTTCTCGTCATGGATTTAGAATGATAATGGCTATTGAAATTTGTAATAAAAAAATAAAATAAAAAATCATTTTACCGAACTGCGTAATATTACTTACTCAACTTATTTTACTTCAAAATAAATGAAAACAAACACCCCGTTAGTACACCCTAAGCCCTCATTCCAATTGCATCAGTCACAGAATTCCATTTGATGCATAACCTCACAAATATCTCATGCAGTTATGGAGGCAATATGTCTTTAAATTGGTATCTAGTATCTACAATTAAATCATATTGCCATGAGATATTTGTGAGATTTTGCAGCAGATTTTGTCTGAATCTGTTGGCAAGAGGGCGTTAATACCAGTGTTAGTGTTTATTAATCAACTGTGAACTTTTAAATATGAAAAACGGACTTATGATTTCGGCTGAAGGACTTGTTTCCATGCCAAGACTCTTTAAAAAACTAGTCAATGCAGATGGAACTCGGCTTAGTGTGTACTAACGGGGTATGACACTTGGCATTCATATGGTTAAGTCCTGGAATAAGAATTAGGCTACTTTTCATCGCGGGAAAACCTTAAATTCCATGGAAAATCTCATTTAACGCTTGTGAAACGAGGGGCGGAAAGCTTTTAGTCACCAATGAGATGGCTCCAGCATAGAATGGATTGTTTAGCTTACAATATTATTGTAGAATTTCCTTAATTTTCCTCGCAATTAAAGTGAAAAGCAGAGTTTATAACTCGTGCACAAAACCATTTTTGTCCTCAATTTATAATTATCCATCGCCCAGTAGGCTCGAACAATTCAATTTAATAATTTATTAATAATTAAAAACTTACACGTCACTAAATTCATCAGTTACATAATTTGAAGTCACATTCAAAATTATCAATTAATTTTAAAGTTTAATTAATATTTTTGTACATACATTCGGTATTTCTTATTTGTGCAACGGGGGCAGTTAATTGGCAATTAATAATTTATATTATAATATGCTTCTGTTAGTATGTAGTTCCTGTTTAAATTAATTTGTGAAAATGGTGTCAGTCTTAAAGTCTGTTATTTCAGTTGATAATTTATTATACACTTTTGGTCCAATAGTATGAATACATGAATTTGTTTTTAACTAGTCTAGAGAACGGGACGTGAAGTTTGTTGCCGTCTAGTAAGTTGCGATTGCGTACCTCTGCTAAATAAATATCTCGGACAACAATGACTTCTTTTGTGCACTTGTCGTACAATCTATGATTTTATACCCGATCGGTTTCGCACATTCGGTTCGTGTTCGTGAAAAAAATTATGGATTGGCGCGAAAATATTTGACAGCTTCGATATATTTTTCACGAATACGGAATAGTGCAAAACCGCCCTTTTGCACCGGTCCGAATCCGTATCTGAATATTTTCTGATGCGAATTGGCCTTCTTAGTAAATCTTATGCACCCATCCATATCCGTTTTATACGGAAATTGTACGGAGACGATTCGGATACGAATCTAATACGGAGCAGTGAAAAACCAGCATAAAGTACCGGCTTAATACGCCCCAAAGGCTTCTGTTTTTTATTAGTATCCGTGAAGTTCTCAACAAACTCGAACAGTTTCTGAAACTAGTTGAGAAACTTCCAGCCACTGACTTACAGTGTGTGACTAGTGAGCTCTAGTTAAGTTCTAGTTCAATGAAGTCGTCTGATCAAACGGATATTACTTGTAGACGGATCTTTGAGTGCGCCCTACTTCGCAGAATCTATTAAAAGATACGACGCTCTTTAATGACTGAGTAGATACATACATACACATAATCACGCCTTTATCCCGAATGGGGTAGGCAGAGCGTAAACGACTGAAACACAAGTCGTTCCGCCACGTCTGACAAATTTTTAAGGGTTACTTAAGATATATTTGTAGGTATATTGCTGTAGTGACTGGTTGTCAGCCCATCGCCTAAATTACAATATACTGAAACACTCGGATTCCTTAGCTGGTGTTTACAGCTAGCCCGCGAGGAAATGCAGCTATTTCATATATTATATCATAGCTATTTTATATTATCCTATGTTTTTCTCTCGGTCTTAGGCCAGCATGTATGATATGTAGGTTTTTTTAAAAATACTTACTAATCACTAACAAAAAAACCTAATTATTATGAGGGGAATTTCAATATTAGCCTGTATCAATATTGTTATGCATTTTCGGAAATAGTTTTCATATATTCTATGATCATACTGATGTCCCTTACACCCGGTATATTTATGTCCCTACACTCGGTATACTGATGTCCCTTACATCCGGTATATTTATGACCCTACACTCGGTATACTGATGTCCCTTACATCCGGTATATTGATGTCCCTTACACGCAATATATTTATGACCCTACACTCGGTATACTGATGTCCCTTACATCCGGTATATTGATGTCCCTTACACACGATATATTTATGACCCTACACTCGGTACACTGATGTCCCTTACACTCGGTATACTGATGTCCCTTAAACCCTTCTGTGTACCTCTATATGCGTTGCCCATGCGCCAGTAGTACAGGGGCCGCATGCGCGCGGGCAGGCGTTCCTTGAGCGCGAGGCGCAGGTCCGCGAGAGCTGCGCGCGCGCAACCCGCAGCCAGCAGCACCTCCGACCGCTGCCACAGCGCCAGCGCCAGCGATACGCCGCCATCTAGCGCCTCCTCGCTACCTGCAACATCATTATAATACGCTTTTTTATCTTTTTGTATCCTATAAATAGTCCCACTGCTGGGCAAAGGCCTCCCGTTTGTCTCTCCAATTTTGAGGATTTTCTAGCTCGCACAATGCTATTTTTATTACATATAATATGAAATAGAGAAAATAATAAATTCGTTTCTGGCAGGACACGAACCTGCGTTTCGGGAATACTGATCTATCACTCTACCAACTGAGCTACAGAAACAATGCGATCGCTTCTTTTAGTGAGATAGTTTTTTTTAAGTAGATACTCGCATACCTGCATCATATAGTATATGTCACTTACTAATATTGCAAATACCGTTTGATCATAACATAATCCATCCTGCGAGATTGCAATCTGTCGAAAGTTTGTAAGCGCGGCACACTCATTGCAATATAACGCATTACTTTTCGTAAGATTACAATCTATCTAAGAGAAACTGTAAGATTATAATTTGTCAAGCGTTATATCGTCAATTATTTGAAGGCTGTCTATGATTGGACCATCTTGCGCTTAATAGATCTAAGAATAAAAACAATTAGTTCTTTATTAGCTTAGCTGAGGAACAAGGTTATTACCCGAAATTTTCCTTGTTAATTAATAAGATTTCACACAGGTTCACACACATCTATAATGCTAAAACTCGAAAAATTTTCGGTGTGTAACATTTAGCTATTTCATAAAAGAAAGTGCACTCTTTTCTTTAATAACGCAACAACAGTTTTAAATCGCAGACTGCCAAAAACACTGTTTGTTTAGATTGAGATATAGGTACACCCGACAACGAACGAATTGACAGATAAAGCTCAGTCAAACGTTCAATCAAACAGCGCGCGAGATTTGCTTTGTTGCATGCCAGTTCACAATTTGGCGGTTTCTCTTGGATATATTGTGTTTTTCAAAAAAATACTGCGATATACTGCAATAAATCTCACGAGCCGGATTATGATCCAACGGTACATTATGCAAAATTACGGTTACGTAAACACATATAAAGTCACGTTAACGACTTTATCTATTACGGGGTACGCAGAGAATAAAATGCGTAGCAAAAGGCGGTTTTGCCACGTCTAACAAATATTGAGGGCAAAAGAGCTTTTTTTATATTCTTTCTAATAATCATTAAGAAATCTGGTCCGATTAGCAACATACTTCATTTTCTTCCATGCTGCACTGAGATCGAAAGAAAAACAAAGAAAGTGCCAGCTGCATATCCTCCCGGGCATGCTGTAAAAGCAGCTAAGGGATCCGAGGGTTTCGGTACATTGCAATTTAGGCGATGGGCTGATAATCTGTCACTACAGCAATTTACCTTTATTTAGTTAGTTTACGCTTTACCTACCCCATTAGGAATAGAGGCGTTTGCATTTATGTAAATTTGGTGCTGGTATCGCCAAACGAACTAATCATATCCAATAAAAACCGCATCTCCGTCAGAGTAATAAAGTGAGCTAACCTGTAGGAGGCGCTCGGAACACAGCCTGGCTAGAAAGCGCAAGGGCTCTGTCCAATGCTCTCTCGGTAAGAGCCGCGCGCGCATCGTCGCGTCGAGCTTGCGACGCACGCGCCTCCTTGCCGCGGTACAGAGGAGTCACGCGGGACAGCACTTCAGTTAGCGCGTCCATTACCTGTGTAGATACAAGTTTGTTTTATCATCACATCATTGGGAAACTGCCTCTGTGGTCTAGTGGTCAGAGCCATGGGCTTACGATCCGGAGCTCCTGGGTTCGATTCCCAGGGGGGGGGGGGGAACACAAAGTTGATATTTGCCAATTTATCACTTTGTGAGGTTTTCCCCAAATTGGCCAGGATTGCAGGCAGAATCACCTGATTGTCCGAAAAGAAAATGGATTCCATGCTTCGGAGGGAACGTTAGCATGTCGGTCCCGGTCGCTGTGTTTGATAGTGATCGACTATCTAAGAAGTAAAAAACTAATCCACTCGCTAAGAAGAAGCTTGAGGAACCATATTTTGAATCGCACAAATATAGATTAACTAGCTTTCCCCCCGCGCTTTCACGCGCAGCTAAATGCATATTCCCGCGGGAATGACATATTCGAATAACCGGTCCAACAGAATCAAGTTTTAGTAATTAAGATAATTTAGAACCTTATAATTTGCGACTTATAGCTCGTGGTAGTAAGTAACAGGAAGAAAATTTGCTGTTGGTGACCGTTATTTGCAATTATCGTAAAAAATAAATATAAAGTAATAAGCATAGTATTAAAGCTAAGCTAACTTTCTATTTGGAGAACTGAGCAAGCTTACCTGGGTATCACTCTGGAAGGTAGGAACCTGTTCTCGTTCAGGAAGTTTTTGAAGTTTCTCTAGCAGTTCTGTTGGTGCTATGGCTGCTAGCTCATCAGCCAGTTGACGGAAAAACCCTCGGGTGGGAGAGCTAAGCGTCCCATCGCTGCAGGCGGCCGCGTATCCAGCATCTTCCACTTCATATACCCTAGACATTGTGCTTCTGCAACAGGTCATTGATTATTTAAGGCTCGCATTTATGAATTGATATCAAACTTGATAGCAATATTAAGTATGGATTTGACAGGTCAGTACTGAAATTACATTTCTTATACGAACTCAAACTCGCTTTCACTTATGAGAGCTGACTATAAATACGGCCCTAAGAGCTCGCTTTCGTCGGTTGAGTACAATAAAGTGAACGCCAACTCTTCCTGCATTCCGCTTTGTCCTTGACTTCCTGTTACGACTTTGATCGATGTAACTACATACATACATATAATCACGGTTATATCCCTTATGGGGTAGGCAGAGCGTAAGCGACCTAAACTAAGATCGTTCCGCCACATCTGACAAAGTTTTGAGGGTTATGTCAGATAGATTTGTAGGTATATTGCTGTAGTGACTGGTTGTCAGCCCGTCGCTTTAATTACATTATACTGAAACCCACGCATCCCTGAACTGATTTTTACAGCATGCCCGGGAGGTAATGCAACTGGCATATTCTATGTTTTTCTGCTGCTCCCAGGCCAGCATGGTAGTAAATTATTGTTGGTAACAGGTAGCCATTAAAAAAAATTGTAGGTGCCTGGCCTAGAAATTTTATATAGTGTGTCCTCATTGCGAGCATTCGCCTGCACCTAATGAGCACAATTGCGTATGACAAATGCTCATTACAAACCTGTAACTGTAATGATTATTACAGTTACAGGCCTGTAATGAGCATTTGTCATACGTACGCAAGCTCGTTAGGTACAGGCGAATGCTCGCAGTGATGATGCCCCTTTATAACTAAAATCTACACGCCCCTTTAGAAGGGCGATAGGTATAGAGAACTGGTGTTTTTTAGTTGACCAGTCATACATACATATAGTCAAGCTTTTATCCCTAATGGGGTAGGCAGAGCGTAAACGACCCAAACAAAGGTCTCTCCGTCACGTCTGACAAAAATTTGAAGGTTACTTGAGATATATTTGTGTATATTGCTGTAGTGACAGGTTGTCAGCCCGCCGCCGAAATTACAATATATTGAACCCCTGAGATCCCATAGCTGGTCCTCCACACACTGTCCTCTTCACCACAACTATTTACAGCATTGATTAAAATTGTTTGCGTCCCGCAAACTGATAGGGGTTGCTCAGTCAACAAAACTTAACAACTATCACCGGGAAATTCTTTCAGGAGATAAAGAAAAAGAAAGCATTACCTTTCCATACAAAATTACCACCTTGATGAGACAATTTATATGGGAAACTAAATTTATTTATTCTTTCGCTTCCTGAAAAAATATATTGATGCTAGTTGTTCAGTTTCGTTCACTGAGCAACCCCTATCAGTTTGCAGGACGCTGTCCTTTACACCCCGTATTTTACATATTATTTTTATTTATTGGTCCTTAGGCGTAGAGTTTTTAATAAATAAGTGTTTTATTAGCAACTACCGACCCACCCCGGCTTTGCACGGAAATCATCAGTGTTTCTCTACTATATTCTGCATGTCTTATACATATAAACCTTCCTCTTGAATCATTTTATCCATTAAAAGAAACCGCATGAAAATCCGTTCCGTAGTTTTAAAGATCTAAGCATACATAGGGACAGAGAAAGCGACTTGTTTTATACTATGTAGTGATAAGAACCTAAAGTGAAGCTTAGTTTGTGCTTCAAGTAAAGCGTAACTGTCATGGCTTAATCAATAGTATTAAAGCATGGATATCTAGATGGACATAATAAAGTTACCCTTGGAGTAGATTTTTACAAGGTTAAGCAATAACATGATTGAAAATCTTAAGATGCAAGAAAACGACAGAGTGCGCATTCTGTCATTAGTTGGAAAGTCCCACCGATTTTCGGTGATTGCGGCCAAATTCCCAAAGAATGGCCAACTGCGCAGGACTAGTTTTTATTGCCCAAATATTTGCGCTACACACAGCTGCACTCTCTATTCCTTCAATCTCTTATTCTGATGAGACAGATTGACTGACGCGACCAGAGAAAAATCTGGCGCAGGACCGACTATTTACATGCCAATCCGATGGTATGGATCATCTTTATCATACTTTTCGGACAATCAGGTGATCAGCCTGCAATGTCCTAACCAAACTAGAAACAACAACACCAAGTCATTGTCCCCCGCCGGGAATCGAACCCGTGCGACCTCCGGGTCGAGAGCCTATGGCTCAGACCGCTAGACTACGTCATCTTACGCAGCATCTGAAGAGCGCTTTGGTAAGCGATAGGTTCTGTTGGTAAAACGCCTTGTCAGCGCGTATTTCCGTTCTATAAACTGCTCGCGTAGGTATGAGGATGTAAAGAAAATTAGACCAGCTGGTTCATGTACTACATAAGGCCTGATTCGTTATATATACATTTGCCAAATTCAAAATGCTGCCACATAAACGTCTTCCACCCTTTTTTGTTTTAGATTGACGCATTGACAGGGCTAATGTCTCTAAATTATAAATCCATTTGAGTATTTCGTTTCAAATCCGACGAAAAGCCAGAAAAATTAATCAACGTGAACGTCGTGAGAAAATCGTCGCCAAATGGATGGAAAATACTTAGCGACCGAACCTTTTCTTTGCAAGAGAACTAAAACTTCCTCGAAGAACCGTTGATATGGTTCTACAACCATACGTCGACATCCTGTCGACCACTCAGGAACCTCGAGACATAAAACGTGGTAGTGCTCGTGATCCTCTGAGTGAGTGAGTGAGTCATTCTCACACGTCTCGATAGGAAAATCATTAAAATAATTTGTAGTAACCGCAGTATGTCGGAACGCTATGATGTTTAGCATCATAGCTTTCCGACATAAACAATACAAGTCAGTCTATGGTAAGACGTGCGAAGACATACATACGTAGAATAACAATACTATGGTTACAAGGCCTGCATTAGTGTGTATGTAAGTAGTACATGGGCCAGCTGTTCTAATTTCAGAAAACGGTCAATTATGGGCGGAATTAACTGTCTCCGTGATCTAGTGGTCCGAGCCATTGGCTTACGATCCGGAAGTCCTTGGTTCGATTCCCAGGGGGGGACACGAAGTTGATATTTATCAATTTATCACTTTGTGAGATTTCCCCAGTTTGGTTAGGACATTGCAGGCTGAATCACCTGATTGTCCGAAAAGAAAAAGTATTCCGTGCTTCGGTGGGCACGTTAAGCCGTCGGTGCCGGTCGCTGTCTTTAATAGTGGTCGTTACCCAAATCATGTCAGAGGCCAAATAATAGCTGCGTAATACTAGGCGGTCTTAATACAGTAGTTGGTCATATTATGTTTCATTCGAAATAAACATTCGAAAATTGTCCTTTATACCTGATATTGTGATCAAAAATTAGACATTTCCCATTTTCCGACATTTTGGAAAAAATAGAGAACATTAGGAACCCTGTATCGAAACTGTCAGGAATTTGTTAGACTTTAAAAAAGTAGTACAGGATTCCTATTTCTGAACCGCTCGTATGCGACTGAAAACGCATACGAAAATGATTCCTGTACGAAATCAAATTGCTTCCATGCTGGACCGGGAGCGAAAGAAAAACATAGAATGTGCCAGTTGCTTTTCCTCCCGGGCATGCTGTAAAACCAGCTAAGGGATCCGAGGGTTTTAGTATATCTTTTAGTAACTGCCTCCGTGGTCTAGTGGCTAGTGCCATAGACTCCCGATCCGGAGGTCCTGGGTTCGATTCCCAGGGGGGAAACACTAAGTTGATATTTGAGAATTTATTACTTTGTGAACTTTTCCCAAGTTTGGTTAGGACATTGCAGGCTGAATCACCTGATTGTCCGAAAAAGAAAAAGATTTCGTGCTTCGGAGGGCACGTTAAGCCGTCGGTCCCGGTCACTGTCTTTGATAGTGGTCGTTACTCAAACCATGTCAGAGGCCTGATAGTTGTGCTACTAGGCGGTTTAAAACCTCTGACACCAGGGTTCATCGGGTCGATAGACTCGATACCCACTGGACAGAAGAAGAAGAAGAAGTATATCGCAATAGGCTGACAAACCTGTCACTACAGCAATATACCTACAAATCTATCTTAAATAACCCTCAAAACTTTGGCAGACGTTTGTTTTATTCCTTAACTAATTCGTAGCTATCGCTGTCATTTTCTTAACTTTGACATAAGAACAGGATAGCAAATAAACACATGACTTTGTCATTCCTTATCTGACGTAAAATGCTTTAAATAAGAAATGCGTATAGAGCGTGCTTCTTTATTTTACGTCAAATAAGCAGTCTTATGTCAGATTAGAATCACGAATCACGTGATTATTTGTTATCCTGTTCTTATGTCAAAGTCAAGAAAGTGACTGCGCTATCTAAGAATTAGAATTATGTCGCGAGAATCGACGCCAATATTGCTAAGGATGTCAAAATAACTACATTATTAAAAAGTAAATCAGGATGTTCTCTATTTACTTCTTTCTGTAATGATCGAATTATAGTTTTGAAATACTGCTTCTCAGCTCACTCATTCATTAAATTAAGTATTATAGAAGCTATATATTCTTTTTATTAAATGATTTAATAATATTTTCGTTTATTCATAAAATATAATAAATATCAAAATACCTCAAAATACAAACAACACATCGAACCTCATCGTCAAAAAAAAGTACGAAAATGTCAAAATCTCATTTAAAAAGATTTTAGTCAAAGACCCCGCCCCTTGTCATCCCCGACGCAAAGGTGCCCATAACACGCTACTCGCCGCGTTTCCGCGTTGAATAGCCATGGACGGTCATTGGTCATTGCATCAGGAATGACCTGATCGCAGCCTCTCTCTCTCAACCGGCGACCACATAATATAAAACAAAGTCGCTTTCTTTGTCCCTATATCCATATGTATACATAAATCTTAAAATCTACGCAACGGATTTTGATTCGGTTTCTTTTAATGGATAGAGTGATTCAAGAGGAAGGTTTATATGCATAATACATGCATAATATAGTAGAGAAACACTGATAATTTCCGTGCGAAGCCGGGACGGGTCGCTAGTCGCTAATAAAAGCTTTTACAATTAGGTGCAGTTATTAAGTATGCGGGGAATCTGGCACCGTATTTTCGAAGCACTCGTATCGAATTCGCATGCGCACGATCAAATTTCGCTTGCCAATTTGAATTAAAATTAAAATCGAAAGCAAACTTTACTCTTTCGTATGCGCATTAGCTTTCGAGCTGTTCAAAAATAGGGCTCCTGATCTGATGTATAAGCGATCGTCACACGTCGTTTCAATCAGGTTCCCGGTGGGTAAGTTAGGACAACTAGGTAGGTCAGGGAAACCAAATTAAAAATACACTATAGGTAAGTACATGAGACCTGAGATGAAGTATTTATTCATGTATGTATCAAAACAGTAAGGAACAAACACAAAGAAATAAGAAACTTCAGTCATATACCACGTTTCTTGTGTATTTATTAGGATAATAACGTCACATTATAAAACTATACCTACTTGTTTACTTGCAGAAGCCGCGTGCGCTTCAGCTCACTGAACGGCAGTGTTGCCATAATAGGGAAAAAATATGCACTAAGTATTAACATTGGTATCTGAAATAAAAAAAACGGAAACTTTTTTTTCATAGCGCACGAAACATTCTATAAAATTGAACAACTTTCCCTACGCAACATGTTGGAATATGAAAAATAAATCTCATACAAAACGGTGTCAGCTGCTGCTCGCTTGAACCTTTTTGTATGGAAGGGCCATTTATTCATATTTCGACATTGCTCCTTGGGGAGAAGTTGACACTCTGATGATGCGTCCTCACACTCAGAACGCACCTTACATTTTTAGCGGATAGTTTGGAAAAAGAATATGCAGTTTTATTACACCAGACTTAGCTGAAAGTACGTTAAAACGGCAACACTGGGCCGTCGTGTGCGCATCTAAAATTACATGCGGATATATACGCGGCTCTCTCGCCAGAGCGCTGTTTATTTATAAATTAGGACCACGCTATAAATAACAGCAAATACCAATGCAAAAACACTAGGTATTTACATATTGCGAGGATTATATTCCTAGATCCTTCCTTGGGAAATAATTACCTATATCTGGATTTAGTCATTTTCTGCGTTGACTTTTACTACTACTGAAGCCCAATGGTGTAGTGGATAGGGCCGCTGCCTCCTGAGCTGGAGGTCGTGGTTCGAATCCCACCACGTACCAATGTGTTTTTCGGTTTTCGAATTTCATATGTACGTATATTCGGCGCTTTTTCCGTGCTTCGGAAGGCACGTTAAGACGTTGGTCCCGGTTAATATCGTTTAATACCGTAGAAATTAGTTGATAACCCATATCAGAGGCCAGTGCAAAGCATTGGCGGCTTGAAAACTCTGACCTAATCTAGGATTGGGTCTGGTTTCCCTTCTGGGTTACGGAGGTCAGATGGCAGTTGCTCTGTGTAAAAACCAGTACCCTCGTTCAATCCCCTAGATTAGGTAGCCGACCCCGTGATATAAGGGATAAGGCTATGGAGATGATGTTATGGATTTAGTAATTTTCTGCGTTGATTTTTATTAATCATTCGATGTTGAAGTTGTTAAAATGTTATCAACATGGTTATTATTTTGTTTTAATATCATTGACTTATAGAGTAACAATACGATACAAATATTCTTTATTGCACATAAACAACATATTTTAAAAATTATTACAAGACAAAAAAGGTACAAGTAGGCGGCCTTATTGCTAGGGTAGCAATTTCTGCCAGGCTACATTTGGGTAAAGGAGTATTTTGATTATATTATGCGGGATAGTGCAGTTACTACCTATAGTTATAAATTTTAATAGAATACACAAACTATGTACGTATTAGTTACATAAATATGAATAGGTACAATAACTATTAACTGCCTCCGTGGTCTAGTGGCTAGTGCCATGGACTCCCGATCCGGAGGTCCTGGGTTCGATTCCCAGGGGGTAAAACACAAAGTTGATATTTGAGAATTTATCACTTTGTGAATTTTTCTCCACTTTGGGTAGGACATTACAGGCTGAATCACCTGATTGTCCGAAAAGAAAAAGATTTCGTGCTTCGGAGGGCACGGTAAGCCGTCGGTCGCTGTCTTTGATAGTGGTCGTTACACAAAACCATGTCAGAGGCCTGATAGTTGTGCTAGGCGGTTTAAAATCTCTGACACCAGTGTTCATCGGGTCCATAGACTCGATACCCACTCGACAGAAGAAGGTACAATAGAGTAATATATAAGTACCATTTTTATATAATAAACTAATATAATATGCTATAAGAGAGAGGAAAATGCAGTATTTCATTTAGATGGGGAAGTGAGATTCTGAAAAACTAAATAACAATCTAGATAATACCGGGTGTAAGGGACAGCGTCCCGAAAATTAATAGAGGTTGCTCAGGGAATGAAACTGAACAACGTTCACCAGGAAATTCTATCAGGAGATGATAAAACAAACTTGACCTTCCCATACAAAATGATCATCTGACAATCTGTCAATTTGTATGGAATAGCAAATTATTTTTCACTTCCTTAAAACAAATCCTACTGATAGTTGTTCAGTTTCGTTGACTGAGCAACCCCTAATAGTTTGCGGGACGCTGTCCCTTACACCCGGTATAGTAATTAAGAGAAATAAAACACAGTAGGAGTTTGCAGTTCATATTTTATTTTCCTTCTACGGATTTAACAGAATTTACAATGGAAAGTGCATTATAAATATAGCAATTATGACCATTAAAAGAAGTTCAAAGTAGATTTCATTCGGGCTATTTAAATTAACTAGAGACTATTATTATAAGGATGCCTGGAAGAAATTTATGTTGCCTGGAAAATATTGAAAGGAAACCAGCTAAGAGATAGTTTCTGTTTATATTGCAATTTAGGCGATTGGCTTACAACCTGTCACTACAGCAATATACCTACAAATCTATCTTAATTAACCCTCAAAACTTGTCAAACGTGGCGGAACGACCTTTGTTTAGATCGAATACTGGAGTATTTAAGGATAAAGGCGTGATTATATGTATGTAAGAAATTGCTGCTTAGCAATAAGGCCGCTTATTTGTACTACTTATTGGTTTATTCCTTTTTTCTTGTGTCTTTTCGGAAGAAAACAGAAAAGGCTAATATTTTTGAGGCGACTAAAAACTTATTAGGCAAATAACAACTTGGTTACAAAAAAATATATCTTAAAATCACGCCTTTATCCCTAATGGGGTAGGCTGAGCGAAAACGACCTAAAAATAGGTCGTCCCGCAACGTCTGATAAGTTTTGAGGGTACTTATAGATATGTTATTATGACGTATACTGCCATAGTGACAGGTTGTCAACCCATCGCCTAATACACTATAACCCTCGGATCCCTTAAAAATATCTTGGCGACTATTATATTATCTGAGCTGCAAAATGCAAGGACCCATAAAAACGAAATAGTGGCAGTGACTACAAAACAGCAAGTGCATTAAACAGGGTCAATGAAATAATAGGTGAGGTATTAAAACTAATGAGAGAGAGAGCCCGAAACTGATAAGAGAGCCCGATGGTGTAGTGGATAGAACCGCTGCCTCCTAAACGGGAGGTCGTAGTTCGAATCTCACCACGTACCAATGTGTTTTTCGGTTTTCGAATTTCATATGTACGTTTATTCGGCGCTTTTTCCGTGCTTCGGAAGGCACGTTAAGCCGTTGATCCCGGTTAATATAGTATAGATATTAGTCGTTAAGCCATATCAGAGGCCAGTGCTAAACATTGGCTGCTTGATAACTCTGACCTAATCTAGGATTGGGTCTGGTTTCCCTTCTTGGTTGCGGAGGTCAGATGACAGTCGCTCTGTGTAAAAACCAGTAGTTACCCCCGTTCAATCCCCTAGATTAGGTAGCCGACCCCGTGAGATACGGGATAAGGCTAGGAAGAAGAAGAGTTTTAAAACGAATGATTTGGCGACTAATATTAATAAGTTGGATATCAAACATTATATTATTGGCTTCCATATTTAAAAAAAACACTTTCGGGCAGTGATTTGCAAGCGACTGTAAAAATGAAAACGACTCTTACAATAAAGTATTAGTATAAAGTAAAAATTGTTAGTAGAATTGTACATACATATAATCACGTCTTTATCCCTTATGGGATAGGGAGAGCGTAAACGACCTAAACAAAGGTCGTTCTGCGACGTCTGACAAAGTTTTGAGGGTAATTAAAGATAGATATTTAGGTATATTGCTGTAGTGATAGGTTGTCAGCCTGTCGCCTAAATAACAATATACTAAAACCCTTGGACCCCTTAGCTGGCTTTTACAGCATGGCCGGGAGGAAATGCAGCTGGCACATTCTATGTTTTCCGTTCGCACCTACGCCAGCATAGAATTGTAATGTAATGAAAAAAGTGACAAATGCTTTGGTTGCATAGAAGCAGAGCAGGAGCCGTGACTCGGGCTGGTGGAGCGCCAATGGCAAGTGACAGGCGAATGACACAGGATTCAATATAAAAAAAAAATGTCAATAAAAGGCAAGTTAAAATGCAAAGCTGAATCACTTTCTTTGTCGCCTTATTCCATGCAACACAAACAATACTGGCCAGTTCTATATTTAGAATAAAAAATTCGACAAAAAAATCCAATACTATGACGTTTTGAGATTCGAGTAAATATGCGATTCCGAGAAAAGAAAAAAATAGAATAGGACTATTAACGTTCTAAAATATTGTTTTGACGTATAGCAAAATTACAGTTCTTTTTTCAAATATCATTTATGCCCTAAGGTTTTTTGGACTATAACAACCCAGCGCGCTGTGATTACCTACTCAGTGAACCCAGCTTTTAGGGAAGCAATGGGCACTTACAAAGAAAGACATATTATTATGTAAAATCTGTTTTACTTATATGATTGGTGTGAAACTGAGTGACAGAATAAGAAATAGCGTGATAAGGGAACGTTGTGGTGTGAAAGAGGATATAGTGACAGGTATAGAAAAAGGAATGCTGAGGTGGTTTGGTCATGTTGACAGGATGGATGAAAAGAGATTAACCAAACAGATATACATGTCGAGTGTGAGTGGGAATGTCGGAAGGGGAAGACCTCGGCAAACGTACCGCGTTCAAATCGGGGACGTTCTAGGGAAAGGTCAGGTCAGGAGTACCCTAAACCGACGAGCGTGCATGAAAAGATTGATGAATGTAGATGAAGCGAAAGAAGTTTGCAAGGATCGTAGCAAATGGAAGGATGTGATCTCTGCCTACCCCTCCGGGAAAGAGGCGTGACGTTATGTATGTATGTTTTACTTGGATTGGAACAAGGATACAAACAATCACGCCACTTCACTTAAGGGGTAGGTGTTGGTAGGAAATGAATTAGAGTTTAGATTGCATTCAAACCGATTTTGATGAAACTTTTTATTCGACTATGTGTTACCTGGACTACACAGGGACCAATCATCACGCCACCGTACTTAGGGGGTAGGCAGGATATCAAATTCTGATGGATTTTGAGCGCGGTAGCGTGTTTCTGATTGTTTTTGTATAAAAATTACGCTTCCCCGCGCGTGCTAGCAGAGAGTCTGTTGTAGAGATTAGTTCAGATTCAAAAACCATCAGATATTTTTTTAATCAGTTGTCCCCTGTCGGACCGGGACTGTTTTTTTTTCAATAGTCTTGGCATGGAAACAAGTCCTTCAGCCGAAATCATAACGTTATACGGGAGTAGCCTCAGTTACTTTAAATACCACTTTGTAGCACTTAGCACTATTTAGAGTTTATCGACATTCTGTTACAAACACACATTAAGTTACACTTAGAAGAAGTAAACAGGGTTGGTACTACAACGCAATTGAATAACGACGAAAAAAAAACCAAAATAAATGACGGCCTTAAAAAATACCACTTCGATCAGACACTTTGTACAGAAAAAAATAAAAAACGTCCAGTTTACGGGAGTTTTAAAGTGTAAGCGAGGCATGACGTCACTTCTTGGTAAATACTTGACTACTCAAATCAATAACTTTTATGTTTTTAACTGGATTATTAAATCTACTTGTGCAATTCGGCCAATGATGAATGGATCCAAAATATTCTAGCCATCAGTTTTAAGTATACACGTTCTATTTATTAGCCTCAGTCAACACGCCTAGTGTTGGGCTAGAAAAAAATAAAAAAGTTTTGTGTATGAATCTTTACGTACCTTCACACACCAATTTCAAACTTTCCGATTTTACATCAGCCAATATCATTATTTTATAATTTAAATAAATGTACACCGATGACGTCACTATAAGTATATTTTTTTTTGCAGAATATATTTAAACGGTCTTTGTATTTGCACGTCTTCTAAAAAAAAATAACAATCCGTATTGCTTGTATTTTCAATCAGTTGCGACCGCGCAGTGTTTTTGGGCGGCGGCAGATTATATTTTGATCCTTAGTGGCAACCCTATTTGCGGCCGCAAACTGTGCACTGACTGGAATCAAACACACAAACTCGAGTTAACAATGTTTCTAACTTTGCGTCACTACCAGAAGGGCGGTTGATAGCGCTAAGTGCTCTACGGTTTTATAATACACCGCGTAGGTACAACATTTTCGTCCATGATAACATACATACTTACATATAATCACGCCTTTATCCCTTATGGGGTAGGCAGAGCATAAACTACCTAAATAAAGGTCGTTTCGCCACGTCTGACAAAGATTTGAGAGTTATTTAGAAAGATTTTGTAGGTATATTGCTGTAGTGATAGGTTGTCAGCCTATCGCCTAAATTGCAATATACAGAAACCCTCGGATCTTTAAGGTGGTTTTTACAGCAAGCCCGGGAGGAAATGCAGCTAGCACGCTGTATGTTTTTCTCTCGCTCCCAGTCTAGCATGGAAGTAATAAGAAAACATTATAAATCAAACGTCAATGGTAAAAATATGAAAAATACAAAAAAAATGTTCAACACTAAACGAAAAACAAGTGTTATTCATAATGAAAATTGATGGGCTTACTTGTTTGTATTAAAAAGAGGATTAGCCCTCGACGTTTCGATCCTATACGAGGATCTTCAGTACTATATTAATACTGTGTCAGGAGAGAAGAAAGTCATACTCCCATAATATTACGTTATATTATAAGGTAATTAAAACATTTTATATTTACGTATTGCTCATGTTGGTAAAACATTTAAATTGTGCACGTCTTAACTGCATAACGTTTTATGCTATTACTCTCTTATTAGGTCTGCCTGCCTGTTGTGTCTGAATTCCTCATGTTATTGTTCTGTGTATGTTCAATTTCATGTTTACAATAACCTGTTAAATAAATAAATAACTACAATGTGCCAGCTGCATTTCCTCCCGGGCATACTGTAAAATCCACCTAAGGGATTCGAGGGTTTCAGTGTATTGCAATTTAGGCGACGGGCTGACAACCTGTCGCTATAGCGATACACATTTCAGTCTCAAATTGCAATCAAAACTTGTCAGAAGTGTTACGCAACGAGCTGTTTTTTTTTTTGGTCGTTTTCGCTATGTTTTCCCCGTTCGGGATAAAGACGTGATTATATGTATGTATGTAGCAATTACATCTGTCATAGCTACTTTCCTAGTTTTTTATTTTGTATAGATCTAGATAGGGTCCTTATCTTACGTAGTACGTAGTTATTTTAAGCGTCCAAGTAAGAGGTCCAGTTGTTGGCTTTTAATCGATTTCGAGAGTAGTTTTGTATAATCTCTACTTTACAAAACTACTGTAATTTCTCGAGAAAAGCATCACGCGATTAAATTTTTCTTGAAGTTCAGAGTTGAAATTACTTTCTTTTTATTCTTAATGAGTCGATGGAACACGAGAAATTACATCGTAGGGGCCTTTTAATTCAGCTACATGTATTGCGGATTGACTGCCGTCCATTAAATCCGCTGGCGTGCAAGTGTTGGGGCACGCCGGACACGATGTTAAGAGCCATATTTATAATTAGCTGTCATGGGTGACAGCGACCATGAGTACGTATCAGAAATGTCATTTCAGTAAAACTGACCTGTCAAATCTGTTTATTATGTATGGAGAGGGCACGTTATTCAAACAACAAGGTCGAGCTCAGACTAACTTTTATTAATATTTTTACAAACACCTACAATCCCCTCATTTAAAAGAGAATGAAAATACAACATAAATAATAAATAAAAATAAAAACTTTTGTTTACTATAATATTCCTAATACAGTCCAAGTTCATTAAAACAACACATTAAAATGATCATTCTATTCCTTATAATACATTATAATCTCCTTTTTTAATATAACACTAAAAGAGGGATTTAAATAATAATAATCACAATTTACACATGCATGTATCTAAGTTTGAAAACAAAAACAAAAGATAAATGAAAAAATAAAATTAAAAATATAGTACCTTAAGTGAATTAATATATTAGTTTAGTAAGCACTTATTCAAGCCTAACTTACGTTTTATATACATATCTATTTACACAGCGTAGATATTTTAATAAATGTAAATAAATTGATTAAAGTTACCTTTCGACACAAATTACCTGTTTACAAGTAGATCATTGCTGTAGATGTATTTAATTTTATTTAGTACATACATAATAATTTCTAATTTATTTCCAAAATAAACAAATAAATATACATCTTATTACTATTTTTAAATATTCGTTTGTTTTAAATATATTATGACATTCCTGACAAATGATTTTTAATTCAAACGATAGATAAAACCTTCCATCTTACACCAAAAAGATAAATGACAAATTATTTTATCTAATTGATAAACAAACTAATACACAAAAAATAATTAATTACATGCATAATCAAGTCATTTAACATTCATTTCATGACTTAGGTGCCGTTCTATTAAAATGATAATAAATGAAGTTACTACAAATTACGTTCAATATGCTCAGTGCTCACTGTGCGAATACGATACATACACAACAGTCACATATACTACCTATACAAAACAACTTATTTTTGTAGATACTTACAGGGTGATCAATAAGTTTACCGTGTAGCCGCCGTTACAGGATAAGTCCACCGATCAGGAGGTCGCACTGTCCTGCCGGAACGAATAGTGTAATGGTTAGTATCATTGTAACTATCAGCTGATCGGTGCGGAACTCGGGTGCCAATGTGTGCGCGAGTACCTACGTTGTTGTTCATTATATCGTCAAAGTAAATACCGGTGGGATCTAATCGACGATTTGAATCAATCATTATATGTTTTCTGTTTCTACGCAAAATTTTACCATTACATAACCTAACAAAATACGACCTAGGACCTTGAATACCATGCAAAATACCGTTAATCCATTGATTGTTATGCCTGATCTTCACTTTTTGCCCTATCTTTAATGTAGGTAAATTTCTTGCCCCTTGATCATAATACCGTTTATATCTTATTTGACGATCTTTAAGTTTTGTGAATGATTCATTATTTCTTTTGTTTTGAATAAACACTTTTGTTGGAATACAAGGAAGAATACTGCGCAATTTACGGCCATACAATAATTCTGCTGGAGACGGTAATTCTCTTTCTAATGGAGTATTTAAATATTCCAAGAGAGCCAAATTAAAATCTTTCCGGTCAAACTGCGTTTTTCTCATCATATTTTTCACAGTTTGCACCGCACGTTCAACCTGACCGTTTGACTGCGCATATCTGGGCGATGACGTAATATGTGTAAAACTCCAACTATCACTAAATTCTTTAAATTCCCGAGATGAAAACTCAGGGCCATTATCTGACATCAGTATCAACGGTATACCGTGTGTTCTAAAAACATGTTTTGATTTACTAATTACTTCTCGGGAAGTTAATGAGTACAATTCCTCAATTTCAATAAATTTGCTAAAGTAGTCTATTACAATTAGAAATGACTTTTGGCCAAAATGAAAAATATCTACTCCTAATTTGCACCATGGGCTACTGGGGATTTCATGAGGAATCAGAGGTTCTTTAGTGTTTTGTTTTTTGTAAGTAAAGCAAGCTTGACAGTGTGACAAATAATCTTCTAATTGCGAACTAAAATTTGGCCAGTACATTAATTCACGCGCCCTTAATTTACATTTTTCTAGTCCCATATGACCTATGTGAATATTTTCTAACATTTCTCGACGCATACATTTAGGTATCACGACCTTTGACCCTTTCCAAACCACCCCAAAATTTACCGTCAACTCATCCCTACTATCCCAATAACATTTCAATTTATCGATCACATTTTTCTTTTCATTCGGCCAGCCATTTTTTATTACTTTTATTAATTGTTGCAATTCCTCATCTTGTTGTGTGAACTTCTGTATTTTTAGAAAATGAGAATCCGTAAGTGGATTTGTAGCAGAGATAGTACATACCTGCGCCTGCGCGTCAAGATGATCACGTGATGATGGCTGCGTATCATCACTATCGGGCCCGGGCGCAACTGCTCGAGATAATGTGTCGGCTATGTACAAATACTTGCCCGGTTTATATACTAACTTGAATGAGTAAGGTTGCAACCTCATAAGCATTCTTTGTAATCTTGCCGGAGTATTAACCAGAGGCTTATTTATTATGCTGACCAACGGTTTGTGATCAGTCTCAACCGTAACATCGGAACGCCCATATATATACGTATAAAATCTCTCACACGCATACACGCATGCATATAGCTCCTTTTCGATTTGCGCGTAGGCTTGTTCTGTGTTAGTGAGTGACTTAGACGCGTAGCACACCGGTAGATTATTTTGCATTAAGCATGCGCCTAAACCATTTTTGCTCGCATCTACTGAAATAACAATAGGAGTTTTTAAATCATAGTATTGTAGTACGGGTCGGGACGTCAAGCATTTTTTAAGTTTTTTAAAGCACTCATCATGTCGTTTTTCCCAATGCCATTCTATATCTTTTTTTAATAGTTCCCTTAATACAGATGTTTTCTCAGAAAAATTCGGCACATAGTTACTGACATATGTCACTAGCCCCAAAAACCTTTCTAAATCTTTTAAATTGTTTGGTGTTGGCATGTCCCTAATAGCACTTATATGGGATTCATCTGGATAAACTCCATTTTTACTAATTCTGTGGCCCAAGTATTTGATTTCTGATAAACCTATTTTGCATTTTTGTTTATTTAACTTAATATTTATTTCCTGACACCTTTTTAAAACTTGACGTAACCTTTCATCATGAATCTCTTTCGTTGGTCCGTATACTAACAAATCATCTATAAACAATACAACTCCCTCTATATCATCAAAATGCTCATATAGTTTCTTATGGAAAATTTCAGATGCTGAGCAAATTCCGTATGGCATCCTCAAAAATTTATATCTGCCATAAACTGAATTGAAAGTGCATAAATCTGTACTTTCTGAATTCAACCTCACCTGCCAAAACCCCTGCTTTGCATCTAGCGTGCTGAAATATTTAGCACCCATCAAGTTTGCCGTAATTTCTTCGAAAGTAGGTAACTTAAAATGCTCCCGTTTTATTGCTTTATTTAAATCTCGGGGGTCTAAACATAAACGCAATTCTCCGTTAGGCTTTTTCACTACTGTTAAACTGTTGACCCAATCCGTAGGTCCTTCAACTTTAGCTATAATTCCCTCCTGTTCCATTTCATCTAGTTTATTCTTCACCTGTTCCCTAAGGGCTATTGGCAGCTTTCTAGGAGCATGTACAACTGGAGCAATATCTTTGCGAATTTGTATTTTATAATCTCCGGGAAGGCAGCCAATACCAGTGAATACATCAGGAAATTCATCAAGAATTTTATCATTACTATATTCTGAGTTTAAAGAAAATAACCTTTTAATTAATTTTAACTCCTCACAAGCATATTTGCTTAAAAGGGGTGTGTCATCAACATCCGCTACAATAAACTTCAAAAAATAATTGTTATCTTTGTGTTTAACCTTTAAATAACATTTTCCTAACACTGGAATCCGCGTTCCAGAATAACTTGTTATGCGCGTTGATGTCTCTGTTAAATCATTCTTAGATAATTTAATTTCCCTTAAATATTTATATGGTAACACGCTCACATCGGCACCGCTATCTAGTTTAAATGATATTTTACTATCAAGTATTCCTAAATCCACAAACCAATCACTACCTTTTTTATTACAAATACTATGACAATAAAAACTTGCCTGATCAGAGGAGTCCTCCTGTAACGTGTACACACGAGCTCGACACATACGTGCAAAATGATTCATCCTTTGACATTTTTTACATCGTTGACCAAACGCTGGACAATCATTTCGTCTATGAGTTCTACCACATGAAGAACACCCATTAGAATACTGCGGTAGCGAGGTGTTATATTGCGCCGGGCGTACATACGATGATGAGTCACTACGGTGCGCTCGCGGCAACAACGGGCCCCGCGGCGCCTGGGGGGGCGGCGGCTGCTGCTGAGGGGGGCGAGCCAATCGACCAGCTGATGAGCGATGACGACGATTGATAACATTTACCTCCGCGGGCAATTGTTGCTCACATTTTACTATTTCATGCACATTAACATTATCATTCTCTGACTTGATAGTTTGTGCCTGCATACGCGACATTTCGGCTAACTTACAAATTTCGACAGCTTTTCTGAGGGTAATCTCTGGTTCCCTTAATAATCTCTCCGCTAGTGCCATATCCTGAATACCGCAAATTAACCTACTGCAGACAAGGTCATCTTGTAAAGTCTGGAATTCGCATTTAGATGCTATTTTACTTAATTCGTAAGCATACTGCTCGATAGACTCAAATTCCTTCTGGTCTCTCTTGAAAAATTTTTGTCTTTCCACTGCCAAATTTTTCTTCGGTATAAAGAAAGCATCAAAACTCAGCAACAAATCTTTAATAGTTTTAAATTCGCCGGTAAATTGATCATAGACCTCTCGACACTTATCTCCAATTACGTGCAACAGTATGTTAATTTGAACCTTCGCATCCTTTTTCGATAACTCGCACGCTTCATAGTAGATCATAAAAGATTTCTTCCATTTTACCCACTCACTGCATAAATTACCAGATGTAACATTCACCAAATTATTTTCGAAATTAAACGGCAATGGTGGTTGTAGTACACTCTCCATTGTCAATCTACTACTTGTTATTCTTGCACGTATTTATTTTATTCACTACACTCGTTTGTCACAAACCTAGTTTATCGCTTAGTTATATTATATTCGACGTACTAATTCGATACCGACTGCGCCATGTTTATTATGTATGGAGAGGGCACGTTATTCAAACAACAAGGTCGAGCTCAGACTAACTTTTATTAATATTTTTACAAACACCTACAAAATCGATACTTAATATTGGCCTCAAGTTTGAGATCGCTTCATAAATACGACCCTAAGTATGCCATGGTTTGCATAGCATCACAAACACAGTCCTAATGACTGTACTTTGTAATAAAATTATGTTTATAAGTCGGATTAATACATCAAAACCTAAATTATATGTTTACTAGCTTTCCGCCCTCGGTTTCACCCGCGTTAAATGAGATTTCCCGTGGAAATGATGGTCTTCCGCGATTAAAGTAAGCCTTTGTCCTAATCCACGACATAACCTACATGTGTGCCAAATTTTATCCATATCGGTCTAGTAGTAGAAGCGTGAAAGCGTTAAAATATTCAATTATCCATATCGGTCTAGTAGTAGAAGCGTGAAAGCGTTAAAATATTCAATTATCCATATCGGTCTAGTAGTAGAAGCGTGAAAGCGTTAAAATATTCAATTATCCATATCGGTCTAGTAGTAGAAGCGTGAAAGCGTTAAAATATTCAAACATCCACACTTCGTATAAATGTTAGTAGGATTTAACAGCATTTTATTTAATTTTAATTTAATTGTACATTTCACAACAAAAGCTGTTATTTGTAGGATATGGGGCAGGAAGCAACAAAGAACTTCTGATCTTTCTTTATTTACCTTTAGTTAAAAATCATCTCTAAGATCCAAATTTTCCAGACGTGCTCTTCCATAACGATCTTCTCGTACATCGTAGTTCTATCACTGTCGTCTCTTTCTCTGATCTTCGTCTAAATATCCATCTAACGGCCTTCAACGTTTAAAACATGTTCATTCACCATTAAGATCACACTCAGCTTTCCACTGAGTAGTCAGCGTTCATCATCACATCAGACATGGTACCAACATTCACTCACACAAACTTACACCTTACATGTACTCTTGAACTTATATTCTGTGCATATACTTTACATTACAACTTATTTTACATTATATCTTGTCTTGTCTTGTCTAGCCGTTAATGTCCCACTGCTGGGCAAAGGCCTCTCTCCGGTCTATCCACGACTCTCGATCCTGTGCTTCCTCCGGTCAGTCCTCAGGAAGGCGTCGAGCTCATCTCGCCATCAGCGTCTGGGTCGGCCACGCCGCCGTCTGTCTCTTCTAGTCATCCACTCGGTGGTAATTTTGGCCCATAATTCATCTGGCATACGACAGACGTGACCTGCCCAGTCCCACTTTAATTAAGCTGCTGTAAAGGCTACATCAGTAACACCAGTTTTGGATTTAAGGCATTTCGGACTTCCGTCAGTTTCAAGTCTAGTATACTTCGCTCCATTGCTCGTCATTAAATAAATTCTATATTAAATGTTTCCATTCCACATTACAACAATCATGAACAATCGTCTATAAGCAAATTTCTTCCTGTATCAAATGGAAGGAACATGGATGTAGCTTCTTTCGAAACTCTTTGAAAAGAGCACATCTTTCGGCGAACATAAGATATCTATAGGAAAACTCAAGCAATATTCACGTTTTCGTCGTCATCATACAAAACCTTAGAGCATAACCCAAGAGCTTCCATTGGAAGGCCGTGTTGCTCTAAGTACATAACAGTTCAGGTTAAGGGCTGCTTGCTTTGCATTCCATACTCCTCGCATTATCTTTGTCTACACTACATTTTATGGACTGTCAATAAAGCTTTTTTGGATGAAAATAGCAAATTATGACGTCACTCCTTGGTGAATATTGTCCAGTACAACTACTGAAGGATCAACGCACAGCCTAATCCGCTGATCGTAGAGACTTAAAAGTTGGAGGGTATGTTCTTTGTATGGCTTAGGCTTCCGATAAGAAAAGATTTTCTGTAATCTGCCCCTAAGGGGGTGAAAAAGGGGGGCAAAGTTTGTATGGGACGATATTTGTCCTATATTTGTACTACTCAAATCAATAACTTCTGTATTTTAAATGATTATTAATCTAAATGTGTATTTTTGTTTTAAATTTTGAATTTAGCCATCAGTTTTAAGTATAACCGTTTTGATTTTTTTAAGCCACCCAGTCAAAACGCCTATTCTGTAATTTTGATTTCGCTCCTGGAGCCGTATTTTTGAATCACCCAAACCAATTTCGCATACGACAAACTAACATATGCGTGAAAAATTGTATGAAAATCGCATGCGAAAGTTACTCTTTCGTATGCGCATTGAAGTTCTAATGATTTAAAAATACACTACTGGAGCTGTATTTTTCAATCACTTGAATCTAATTCGCATACGAAACACTAACTAACATTTGCATGGCAAATTGTATGAAAATGAGTGTGAGTGTTACACATTCGTATACGAATTCGATTCGAGTGGTACAAAATTGCAGCTGGACTTTTAAGCCGTCCTCTACGCGACAAAAAAATGCATATATTTATATTCAGACACTGTCTTTCAATGCCTTTTGCTATAACCAATATTGCAGGCACTTTTATTCAAAACGATAATCGCGAATATCACCAGTTAGACTCACCTGATCTGTTTTTATTTTCATAGGTAGATATATATACAGCTGATGAAATAGAAACACAGAATAATAAAAAAACATAATCAAAAATGATAATTTTTATTTCCTTCTGAATGATTAAGAAATTTAATTCCAATTAAAATACCTAAAAAACAATTTCAACAACCCGACTGTAGTACCTATAAAAAGAGACTTAATGCATTAATTGTTTATAAATCATAATAAGTATGTTTGTGAACTTCGTTTAATTTACTTTATTTTGATACCGCACTCAATAGCATCACTCGATAAAAAATTGAAGTCTTACAATTTTGCGCCCAAAATACTCCATTTCGAAGTATGATAAATAACACCTATCTTAGAACACACGCGTGGTTGAGACTAACCTAACAATATCCTAATTGTCGAATTCAATCCAGTCGTTTTGGAGATACGAGGTAAAAAAGAAATATCAAAACATATACGTACATACATACATACATAAAATCACGCTTTATCCCTTACGGTGTAGGCAGATCGATAAACGCTCGTAAAAGGCGCTTTCGCCACGTCTGACAAAAATTGAGGGCAATTTTAGATTTAAAAGTGTATTGCTATAGTGACAGGTTGTCAGCCCATCGCCTAAATTACAATACACTGTAACCCTCGAGTCCCTTTTGCTGACTTCTACAGCATGCTCGGGAAGAAGGGCAGCTGGAACATGCTATGTTTTTCTATCTCTCCCAGTCCAGCATGGAAGGAACGTACGTACACACATACATACAATATGCGCGCAGAAACATAACCCTTCCTTGACAGGCGCGTAAAATGCCTCAAGACCTCATAATATTACTTAAAATAACTCACGGACCCGCCGCACCACTCACACTACTACTGGTGGGACGGTGGGACTAAAACCATAACACAATAGTTTGGTGATATGAATGTGACTGATCTAAGTTTGGTAACTACGATTGTAACAGGAGTACTAGGTTGTATGAGAGTAGACAGAGCGTAAACGATCTAAACAGGTAGGTATAGGTATATTGCTGTATTGACAGGTTGTCAGCCCATCGCCTAAATTACAATAAACTGAAACCTTCGGATACCTTAGCTGGCTTTTACAGCATGCCCGGGAGGGAATGCAGCTGGCACATTTTACGTTTTTCTCTCGCTCGCAGGCCAGCATGGAAGAATACTAGGGAACGATACTAGGGAAAGTAACTATGATTGTAACTATAGTACTAGGTAGTGTGATGGTATTGTATGGAAGGTCCGTCCGCAACGGAAAAGCGTTTGATTTTATGAAAGGCTCAACAGCACATATTAAGAGACATGCTGGGCTTCTCGCGGGCCTTTGGCCACGAGGCGGGGTCCGCTGCGCACACCGCGACGGTTGTAGCCGCGGAATGTCACTCTGGTGGTCTTCTACATGCAAGCACACGAACGCCACTAATTAAGGAGTTGAAGCAGTCGCCGTAGCCAAAATCGGTCTAGAGCAATATACATATATTGGTACTAGAAGTAGATGATGTTTGTCTATTTATCACTTTTCAGGGACACATGGTCGGTCTCGATGAGATCTTCATTTCGGATGACAGCTGTCAAACTTTACACGACCTTAACTCGAAAACTATAGATACTAGACTGTTGATGTTTAGGGACGAATAATAGTTCTCAACGAAATCTTTATTTTGGATGACAGCTGTCAAACTTTAAACGGCCATATCTCGAGAACTATGCATCCTAGACTGTTGGTGTGTATGGAGGAAAGATAGGTCTGGACGAGATCTTTATTTCGGATGACAGCATTTAGGATCCGATGCCTCCTGTGGCTGGTGACCTTACAAAAATATAACAATATTTACAGGGAAAGAAATAAAAAAGGCTTTGTAAGATACACACACAGTGAGTTTTTATTGAAGGCGATTCGTACAGATGGGAAATTCAATAATCAGCCTGGGAAAGTATACAAATTCATTAAAGTTGTAAATAAAGGGGCTGATTGTTCAAATTCTTAACATAAAATGCTATAAATACCTTCTATTGAAGGGTGAAGCCGGATCCCGCACGCCGCCGGGGGCGATGAACAAACGTGCGCTGTTTTAGTACACCTTTTAAAAAAATGTTTATTTTATTATTTTTAGCGCATTAAATACAATCTTCGTTTGGAAAAGCCTTTTTTTGGTTTTATTTTTTTAATTAACTATTAAAAACGTTATACGATATTACTGTAAATGAGAAGGATTTTAGTTATGTCTGGATTTCTATGTTTCTATGGTTTTGAACAGAACAAAATGCAATTATTTTAAGTTTATTTTTGTGTCAAAATCTCATTACAGTATTTGTAATTAATATTTTAGTTGTTTATATAGTTTTGAACAGAACAAGTTCTAATTATATAAGTTTATTTATTGTCAAAATTTTATTGCTACGCATTTTTATTTCACCCAGAGATTGCCTGGAAGAAATTGCTACCTTAACAATAAGGCCACCTATATATACTTGTCTTTGTGTTATCTGTTGTATTGTATAAATATTTCTTATGTGCAATAAGGTATTTTCATAAATAATTCTTATCTTAAGTAATTGTAATAAATAAAGTCTGATATAACTGTATTGCCTTAGCTGACCACCATAATTTCTGAGATGTCATCCGAAAGGAAGATCGTTTATCTCACATGGGTAGTCTAGAATCAAGACTTTCCGAGATAAACGTTCCAAATACTGGGCTCGGCGCTACGTGACGTAGTGTGTGACTGTCTATGCTCCCATTGTTTAAAGCAATTGAAGATCTCGTCAATGTACACCAGTAGTCTAGGATCAGATCAGTTTCCGAGATATGGGCATTTAAAGTTCGATAGTCATTTAAAATAAGGAACTCGTCGAGAACTATCATTCGTCCCTACACACTAACAGTCTAGGATGTATAGTTTTCGAAACATGACCGTTTAAAGTTTGACAGCTGTCTTTCGAAATAAAGATATCGTCGAGTCCTATCTTTCGTCTCTACACATCAACAGTCTAGGATGTATAGTTTTTGAAATATGGCTGTTTAAAGTTTGACAGCTGTCATCCGAAATCAAGATGTCGTCGAGACCTATCTTTCGTCCCTACACATCAACAGTCTAGGATGTATAGTTTTCGAAATATGGCCGTTTAAAGTTTGACAGCTGTCATCCGAAATCAAGATGTCGTCGAGACCTATCTTTCGTCCCTACACATCAACAGTCTAGGATGTATAGTTTTCGAAATATGGCCGTTTAAAGTTTGACTGCTGTCTTTCGAAATAAAGATGTCGTCGAGACCTATCTTTCGTCTCTACACATCAACAGTCCAGGATGTATAGTTTTCGAAATATGACCGTTTAAAATTTGACAGCTGTGATCCGAAATGAAGATTTCGTCGAGACCTATCATTCGTCCCTGCGCACTAACAGTCTACGGTGCATAGTTTTTAATATTGCCTTTAAAAGTTTGACAGCTGTCATCCGAAATAAAGATGTCGTCGAGACCTATCATTCGTCCCTGCGCACTAACAGTCTAGGATGCATATTTTGTAATATTGTCGTATAAAGTTTGACAGCTGTAATCCAAAATGAAGATCTCGTTGTGACCTATCATTCGTCCCTACACACTAGTGCAGTCTAGGATAAATAGTCTCCAAAATACTTGACATAGAGCCTAGTGCTATTGGGTCCACGGTCATTATTAACCAATTGGCCAATCAAACAATTTAGATAATCTTTTAATCGTTTCAAGTTATTTATTTATAACCCTCGTTGCCCGGGGTCCACCACCCCTGCAGACCCACCATACCACACACACTACCTCTATTATAGCACTAAGTATATACAACGTGTAACAAAAAGGGTATATGCATCGAGAAAGGTGTAAATCTACCTTTGGAACTGAACAACTTTCCCTAAAGAACAAAAACGAATAGAAATATGTTTGGCCTTCCATACGAAATCATCAGGCGATAGCGTATTCAGTATGGGAAGTATTTTTTTTTCTATTTCAACCTATGTTCTTTAGGGAAAGTTGTCCAGTTTCATGGGTAGATTCACACATGTCACGATGTATATACCCTTTATGTAACATGTTGTATACTACACTTCCACAGGTCAGTAACATTACAACACTATGGTGGTATGGTGTGGTGAGTCTGTAGGGATTTTTAGAATAGGTACTGTGCGTAGACCATTATAAGGTTATGAAAAATAATGTTATTTGCATTAATCGGGGAAAACCTCACAAAGTGATAATTTGACAACTTAATATATAATAACTTAATAAATTAACTTTGTCCCCCCCTACCATGGGAATCGAGCCCAGGACCTCCGGATTGTAAGCCCATGGCTCTGACCACTAGACAGATAAATAGAGGCAGTATAAGTACTTGTAGGCCCATATTGAAAAACAGCATTTCAGACTGACAGCTAGTTTGAGTTCGTATCAGAAATATAATTTTAGTACAATACGACCTGTCAAATATTTAATGCTCTCAATCTTGAAATCGTTTTATAAATTTGAGCCATAGGGAGGTCATCATTATCACCATCTCCCTAGCCATAACCCGTATCTCACGGGATCGACCACCTAATCTAGGGAATGGACGTGGATACTGGTTGTTATACTAGTATATAAATGATATGATAAATGCAAGACTCGCACATTATCTCACGGGGTCGGTTACCTAATCTAGGTGATTAAACGAGGGTACTGGTTTTTACACAGAGCGACTGCCATCTGACCTCCGCAACCCAGAAGGGAAACCCAACCCAATCCTA
The DNA here is from genome assembly GCA_949820665.1 of Scrobipalpa costella. Taxonomy (NCBI): domain Eukaryota; kingdom Metazoa; phylum Arthropoda; class Insecta; order Lepidoptera; family Gelechiidae; genus Scrobipalpa; species Scrobipalpa costella. Next base: position 38,231,830 of record OX463295.1, read on the forward strand.
CTCGTAGATTAGATCAGATGTTTCAAGCCGCCAATGGTTAAGCACTGGCCTCTGATATCGCTTAACGACTAATATCTACGGTATTAAATTATATTAACCGGGACCAACGGCTTAATGTGCACGAAGCACGGAAAAGGCACCGAATAAACGCACAATGAAATTCGAAAACCAAAAAACACCTTCCGCTCAGGAGGCGACGGCCATATTCACGGCACCATTAGGTTGCCCTGCAAGACTCACACATACATACATAAAATCACGTCTTTATCTCTAATGGGGTAGGCAGAGCGTAAACGACCTAAACAAAGGTCGTTCCGCCACGTCTGACTAAGTTTTGAGGTTTATTTAAGATAGATTTGTAGGTATGTTGCTGAAGCAACAGGTTGTCAGTCCGTCGCCTAAATTACAATATACTGAAACCCTCGGATCCCTTAGCTGGTTTTTACAGCAAGCCCGGGAGGAAAAGCAGCTGGCACGTTCTATGTTTGCTCTCGCTCCTAGGCCAGCACGGAAAAACAACTCACATGTTGAGCGAAATAACTGCCAGGTATCGGATCACCAGTTGCCTCATCGAGGCGCGCTGTGACGTCACTTAAAAGTAACTTCGCCTCCGGCCCCCAGGGGCCTATCGTCCCAATTGCAAAAGGGACAAAAATATACCAGGTGTAAGGGACAGCGTCCCGCAAACTGATAGGGGTTGCTCAGTCAACAACACTGAACAACTATCAGAAGTTTTTTTTCAGGATGTAAAAAAAAATACTTTTGCATACAAAATGTTCACCTCGATCAGTCATTGAGGTGAACATTTTGTATGGAAAAGCTTATTTTTTGTCTGTACCTGAAAAAAAAATCCTCCTTTGTGGGACGCTGTCCCTTACACCTGGTATGATCCCCCCAGCAGCCCCGGCATGCTCAACAGTGGAAGGTAAATACGAAGTATTCTTATAATATGACAGAAAAAAAAATATAAATTCGTTTCTTTATTCGTTTCAAGATCGCTACTGACTGGGTGCCAAAAGATAGCCGGCGAGGCAGAGGTAGGCCCCGAAAGAGGTGGCGTGATGAGATGGATGCCTTCGAAAAAGACTGGATGCAAATTGCACAAGACAGAAAAAAGTGGAAACAAAAAGGGGAGGCCTTTGCCCAGCAGTGGGACAGATCAGGCTAACAAAAAAAAAAAAAAAACGTTTATTTTCTTTCTTCCATATTATATGAAATAAAATAGCATGCTGGCCGACGAGCGAGAGAAAAACATAGAATGTGCCAGCTGCATTCCCCTCCCGGGCATGCTGTAAAAGCCAGCTAAGGGATCTGAGGTTTTTAGTACATTGTAATTTAGGCGATGGGCTGACAACCTGTCTCTACAGCAATATATCTACAAATCTATCTTAAATAAACCTCAAAACTGTCAGACGTGGCGAAACGATCTTTGTACAGGTCGTTTACGATAAGCCTACCCCATCGTTGTAAACATTCTGAGTGCTAAAAGTCCTCAAAACTACGAAGTATTCTTAGTCATCATCTCCCTAGCCTTATCCCGTATCTCACGGGGTTGGCTTCCTAATCTAGGGGATTGAACGAGGGTACTGGTTTTTACACAGAGCGACTGCCATCTGACCTCCGCAACCCAGAAGGAAAACCAGACCCAATCCTAGATTAGGTCAGAGTTTTCAAGCCGCCAATGCTTAGCACTGGCCTCTGATATGGCTTAACGACTAATATCTACGGTATTAAACGATATTAACCGGGACCAACGGCTTAACGTGTCTTCCGAAACACGAAAAAGCACCGAATAAACGTACATATGAAATTCGAAAACCGAAAAACATATTGGTACGTGGTGGGATTCGAACCACGACCTCCCGCTCAGGAGGCAGCGGCCCTATCCACTACACCATCGGGCTCATTACGAAGTATTCTTAGTATAGTATTTTTATATCCGTTTTCCATCGGTCAGTACCTACAGGAATTCACCATTTGATTGCCGTAGCGTCACGGTTACCACGACCGTGAAGTATCAATAAATATCATTCTCCACGTAGTATAAAACAAAGTCGCTTTCTCTGTCCCTATATCCCTATGTATGCATAAATCTTTAAAACTACGCAACGGATTTTGATGCGGTTTCTTTTAATAGATAGAGTGATTCAAGAGGAAGGTTTATATGTATAAAACATGCATAATATAGTAGAGAAACAGTGATAATTTCCGTGCGAAGCCGGGGCGGGTCGCTAGTATTGTACCTAATTAAAGATTAATATTTTTGTATGTATATGTTTTTAGAAATAAACTCAAATACTACTGGACAGATTTAAAAAATCTTTCGCTGTAGAAAACTATACGTATGTAGCTTAAATAACAAAGACTAACTTTTTAAGGGAAAAATACCTTATTCCAATGGGAAAACTCATTAAGCCAAGTGTAACACGGCGGTCCGGAAAGATAGAACGTAATGGCACTTAAGGTTTAGACCGAACTAGGATGTAGCTGCAGCGGAGCGGCGGCGCGGCACTGCAGCGACGCGAAACTGCGCGAAAAAATCTGTCAAGATTTATGAACTGACATCGCCGGCCTGTGTCGCGCCATGTCGCTCCGCTGCAGCTACAGGGGTGGTTCAGTGCCGTAAATCTTATACATTTTTATTCAAAGACGCGAAGTGATGCGCCGTGCCGCGCCGCACTGTGCCGCTTCAGGTACGTCCTAGTGCGGTCTAACCTTATATCACCAATGATATAATTGGATGAAATAATCACGAAAAAACTTTGCAACAATATAGATCAAGATTTCGGTTACGGCTACCAATCTCCCAGAGATCGTCCTACTACGGAGGACTAGTTTTAAGTGCCCAAGTGTATGCGCTACTCACAGATTGAATGACACGACCAGAGAGAAATTAGGGGCAGGACCGACGACAATTTACATGCTTATCCGATGGCATGGATCATCATACTTTTCGGACATCAGGTAATCATCCTACAATGTCCTAACCTAAGTCATTGTACCCCGCCGGGAATGGAACCCGGGACCTCCGGGTCGAGAGCCCATGGCTCCGACCGCTAGATCACGAAGGCAGTTCAAATAGCAATGTAACTGGACTGGAATAACCCTCAAAACTTCTCAGACGTGACGTGACGGAACGACCTTTGTTTAGGTCGTTTACGCTTTGCACGACCCATTAGGAATAAAGGCGTGATTACATGTATTTATGTATATATGTAATTTATTTGGACGCTTTACATAGAGTTTGTTGCAGAGTACTCGTATTTAAAAAAAAAAGAAAGCAGTGATACTACACAAAAAAAAGACAAAACCCAACTGCGTTCGCAATGCTTACTAATTTACCTTTAAAAAGATTAATTTACCTTTAATTTACCTTTAAAAAGAAAGAAACAAGTTGACCTTTTCCTTTCTTCCATGCTGGACTGGAAGCGAGAGAAAAACATAGAATATGCCAGCTAAATTCCCTCCCGGGCATTCTGTAAAAGCCAGCAAAGGGAACCGAGGGTTTCAGTATATTGCAATTTAGGCGATGGGCTGACAACCTGTCACTACAGCAATATATCTACAAATCTATCTTATATAACCCCCTAAAACTCGTGACGGAACGACCTTTGATTAGGTCGTTTACGCTCTGCCTACTAAGGCGTGATTATATGTATGTATGTATTCCTGTCGCCAACCAAACCAACACTTATTTTCTACATCAAAACTAAGCCAAATATTCCATGTCCATTGACTAGTATTAACGCCCACTTGTTAATTGATTCCGTCAAACAAGTCCATCAGTTGCAAAATCTCATGCACTCCGAGGTAATAATTGATATGATTTAATTGTAACTTATATTGGGCATGATTCTAGATACCACCGACTAAAACTAAAATTAAAATCTATCTGTTACTTTCAAAATAATAAAATGGAAAAAGTACAGGCGATTTATACTCTATGGTTTCACGCTTTGTCCGCTAGATTTTGACGCGCTTTTACACGTTTCTCCAGTATTTTTGTAATTTTATGTGCCATATCATAAGATGGCGGATGGCAGATAAGGCATAAAACCACCGACTGTAAATAAAAAACCGGAGATAATATAAAAAAAGTTCTCCTGTCCTTTTACAATGTTTTTAGTCTGAAAGTATTTGATTTTAATTTTAGTTCTAGCCGGCAAATCACATAATTATTGCGTCTTTTGAAAGATTTTGAATCAAGTATCAAGAGGGTCTTAATACTAGTTATTGGACATGGAGCTTGGCTTAGGGTGTATAAAGAGAGTGTTGGTTTATTTAATAATATACAGTATACAGAAGTTTTTTCTTTTAACTTTTTAGTATATTAAACTTAATGGCCTAGAGCGACGGCTTATCTTGCTATCCAAAGCACTCGGTATCTTTTTTTTCTTACCGATACATCAGGTGAGTCAGCCTGCATAATCCCAAACAAAGTGGAAAAAATCTCACAAAATGATAAATTAACAAAAACTGACTTTTGGAATCGAACCCAGGACCTTCGGTCCGGAAGGCCATGGCTTAGATTACTAGAAGAAGGAGGCAGTCCATCAGGCAGACCATTCGTGCTCGGCTGTGTTGTGGAAAATGAATAATAATAATGATGTAGTAAGTGTCATAGTTGGTCCAAGATGTTCTGCTCAGTCTGTAATGTATACAGGAGTGAGTATTATGATGTATTCAAACACGCTGCCTCGCACTATGATGCACGATTATGCTTAAGTTCTTGTAAAATCGACGATGAATTTTAAAAAGTTTAACATCTTTTAAACTATAAATCTAAAACGATATACCTAGTGTTAAGAACAACAATTGTAATCTTCTTGTAATGCCATAGCTGACAAACGTGTTTATTTAAATAAGGATTTATACTAAATTGGAGAAATTATTTCTTATGAATAAACTTTACTTCGTCGTATGCTTTTTATACCGATTGAATAATATGATACCTTACTCGACATAGTTCGCAGAGATTACTTGTTTTTTTACAAAATGGCTTCTAAAGTTTCTGTCGGCATGTTTAATGTTTATTAAAATCATGTGTTCAGTGACACTCGCCTCGCCGCTTGTCTTAACCATAAGACGAATCAATTGACATATGAATCACTAGCTTTTTGCCCCGCGGTTTCACCCGCAGGTTTCATAATCATTAGTCTGAACACGAAATTGAAAGAGCCTTAATTTAAAATTTACGTCATTTCCACACAATTTCCAACCCCTGTTCAACCAACTTAGACGTTAAAACTTCAAAAACGCTGGAACAGTTTGTTTTTTTTTTTTAAATTAGTCTAAACACGAAATTGGAAGATCAAAACTTTAAAATTGACGGAATTCACAAACAAACTTCCAACCCTCAGATAACACCCTTAGAAGTAGAAAAACTAAAAACGCTGTACGCAACATTATAATTTATTTGTTAGTCAAAATATGAAATTGCAACATCGTTAGTTTAAAATGGACAGACTTTTATAAAACCTTCAAACCCCCATTTTACCCCGTTAACAGTGGAAATTCTAAATCCTTTCTAAGGCTTGTATTTTTGAAGCGATCTCAAACTTGTGAGCCATATTAACCTAGATTTGACATCAATGCCAGATTGTACAGCAATGACATTTCCGATCTGAACTCAAACTCGAAGTACGTCATGAAATAAACTTTCTGTAAAAAAAACTTTCTAGCTTTAGTACTTTAGGCTCTTCGTTAATGAATCAGTCAGTAAGGACAAACGATAGGAGCCTTTTCACACGTTTTTTGTACGCGCTGAAAACGCGCAGAGGACGCATCTCGTACGCTTAGCGAACGCGAGGCCACCGAAAAATTTTACTCTTTTCAGACTATACTTGCGCTAATATCGCGTTTTACGTGCGCAAGTGAGACGCTTTACGTAAAAAGCGTGCCCGAAAAATGTGGTGTGAAAAGGCTCTAAATTGGCCCACGCGTTTGGTCTCTAGAGCGCACAAAGGATCAGACGGCCGCGTGTCTGCTCGGCCCAAAGTCAGCTCGGCCCAAAGTCAGCTCGGCCCAAAGTCAGCTCGGCCCAAATAATACTACCAGATATTTTACTCCCGTTCATGATTTATTTACGAATATCACTCACGATAATCTATAAATTTATTTACGAATACGAATATTTATATTCAAACAAATATATTGGGCTCGATTCTAGATTTGCCGGCTAAAACTAAGATTAAAATTTATTTGTCACTTTCAGACTAAAAACATTGGAAATGGACAGGAGACCTATTCTCTCCGGTTTATGATTTATAGTCGGTGGATTTACGCGTTATCTGTAATTTTTATCCGCTGTCGTATGATATTACGTACAAAATTGTCAGAAATCCTGGGGTAACGTGCACGTCAAAATCTAGCGGACGAAGTGTAAAACCATACAGTATAAATCGCCTATGCTTTTTAATATTTTTTTTTATAAGTGTCGGATAGATTTTAATTTTAGGTTTACCGGTGGTATCTAGGTCGTGTCGTACCAGGATGTCAAGAAACTTACACAAAATCGATCCGAATGGCGATTACTTCACAGACAAGAGCCCTGCTCTTAAATTTATAGAAAGGTGGTATCTAGAATCGAACCCATTGTTTGGACATATTTATTTCAAATGAATACAATGCTTGTTGCCTACTTCAACTATAATGTGTATTGTAACTATTATTACAAGTAGTCTTAGTTTGCTTTGCTATGTACGACCATAGGGTCGTACTCGAACATCAATTAAAACTATAACAATAGAAGAGTTTCTATCTCACTCTTTGTGTTATTATTATTACTATTGCAGCTTGAATTACCTACTATAAATGTTCATTGATGTTGTTTTATTCCTAGGCCCGTATTGATAAACAGCAGATGAGACTGACAGCTAGTTGGAGTTCGTATCAGAAATGTCAGTTTAGTACAATTTAGCCTGTTAAATCCATACTGAATATCGCTCTCAATCTTAAGATCCCAATCGATAGATACGAGCCTTCATAATTTTCAAAGATAATACTTATAACACTAATGGCAATCCTATGACTGTGATTTTTATATTATTAGCTTTAAATATGTTATAAATATGAAGTAATTATTTTAAATTGTCAGTTGTAACTTTTCTAGCCGACTGTACACACGCGTAGTACCAGATGGTATTATTATTTGGACGGAGCCGACATACATACATTTATACATATAATCACACCTTTATCCCTAATTGTAATGGGGTAGGCAGAGCGTAAACGGCCTAAAAAAATGTCATTCCGCCACGTCTGACAATTTTTTGAGGGTTATTTTGTAGGTATATTTGCTGTAGCGACAGGTTGTCAGCCCATCGCCTAATTTGCAATATATAGAAACCCTTATTTGGTTTTTATAGTATGTCCGGGAGGAAATACAGCTAGCACATTCTATGTTTAATCTCGCTCCCAGTCCAGCACGGAAGACATACATAGATAGACTGATAAAAACTTTAACCTCCTTTGCGTTGAGCATTCGGTTAAAAATAGAATTTAACGCTACTATTCATCATTTTGTGTCAATACCAACAACACGCATGATTTTACCGCCGCGCCGCCACCGAAAATTTACATAAAAATAAGGAAATCATGCAGCATTTTAGCGTTGGTTGTGTTACGGCGCTTATCAGCGGTTATCACCTTGCGAGCCTCTTCTACGGCCGCTGGCAGTAGCGCGTACACGCTCGCCGCGCGCGCACCGCAGGGCACGCGCGTTCCCTCGCACTTTAGCGTAAAATACGCGCGAACGTACCTCGCAGAACGTACCCCCAGCTATCTTCACAAACAGCTGTTCAGATCACTGATGCCCTATCACCTACGACGTCTGTTTCTAAGGTAAGCACGTTTTGTTTGAAAAGGCTTACAGTCTGCTGAGCTGAGATTATCGGTATTATATTCGAGAATCCGAGTAAGGCCAAGCATGTCGCGTTGCCGTTGCACTGACTCACTGAATTGAAAGATGTGAAGGTCGTGGCTCATCCTAGAGTAAACCTGTCTCCAGTACGCTGCTGGACGTACCCTACGAGTGTTATTTAGAAATCATTTGTTTTTGTGCGTCACTTGTCAACAATAGATTCTTCCATGCTGGTCTGGGAGCGAGAGAAAACATAGAATGTGCCAGCTGCATTTCCTCCTAGGCATACTGTAAAAGCCGGCTAAGGGATCCGAGGGTTTCAGGATATTATAATTTAGGCGATGGGCTGACAACATGTCACTACAGCAAAATACATACAAATCTATCTTAAATAACCCTCAAAACTTTGTCAGACGTGGCGGACCGACCTTTGTTTAGGTTGTTAAAGCTGTGCCTACCTCATTAAGGATAAAGGCGTGATTATATGTATGTATGTTATAAACAATAACTTTAAAAAATCTGGGGAGGTAGCTGTGACAGATTTCATATATAATTTTCTTTTGTTTTCCTTCGAAATTACATCTGCCGCAGTCACAGCAGCTATATTCTTAGATTTTACAAAGTAAACATACATATAATCACTCCTTTATCCCTTATGGGCTAGGCAGAGCGTAAACAACCTAAACTAAGGTCGTTTCGTTACGTTTGTCAAAATTTGAGGGTTATTTAAGATATATTTGTATGTATATTGCTGAAGTGACAGGTTGTCAGCCCATCGCCTAAATTGCAATCTACAGAAACCCTCGGATCCCTCGGATTACAGAAGATACAAACCATTAACATTTCGTAATGTCATCAGTCTGCACTGTTCGTCTGTATTAAACATTGTTTTTTAAATATTGTGTAGGGTATCGCTATCGTTAGACCTGTCTTTTAAAATTAAACTAAGTCTTTCAACGTTAGCTTAGACCGCACTGGGAAGTAGCTGCAGTGGAGCAGCGCAGCGCGGCACTGCGCGACAAATTATGAGAGGTACTGCACTGAAGCGTCACTGATGCTGCAACGGAACGGCGCGGTGCTTCACAGATCATTTTACAGATTTTGTCGCGCAGTGTTGCGTCCCTGCAGTGCCGAGTTGCGCCGCGCCGCTCCGCTGCAGCTATGCCAAGGTGCGGTTCCACTTTATTGTCAAGATATTTGCATTCAAATTTGTTGTTTTTGTCACAAAGTTCCAGTCCAATCTCAGGCTGACATTAGTCTTATCTTTTAAACTTTCGGCCGTTTTAATTGCCATTACGATCTTCCTTTTATTATATTGTGTTTTGGCTAGGCCAATGATTAAGGTGTATCCTAACGGTAGATGAGCAGGTAGATTTCAGGATATGCAACCATCGCCCGTATTGCCTTTGAATGTCGTTCATATCAGCGCTACGGCTTAGCAGTTACGTCCGTGGCCGCGTCAAAAATATACGCACTAAAAGGCTTATACCATACAGACTAAAAGTAACATTTAAAAAAGCTATGTTGGGATTTTAGATAATCATAATACGGATATTTTCCCGAAAGAACCGTGAAAGCGCCCCTAATAGTTTCGAAGAAATATCAAATTTACTGATAAAAACAGTTTTACTTCCAGTTTTTGTTTAGCATACTGGTTTATGAAATGCTTCTTTTTCTTCTGTCGAGTTTGTATCGAGTCTATTGACCCGATATAAAATAGAATATTTTTAAATGTTGCAATTGTAGGCCATGAACAAGTTTTTTTTGAATTTTCACATGATTTGTTTAGGAGAAATAAGCTCTAAAACACAACCAATTGCTGATAGGAATCACCTCCGCTGCAGCTACGTCCTTATGCGGTCTAACATTTATAAGCACACTAGCAACCCGCTCCGGCTACGCACGGAAATAAGTGTTTCTCTACTATATTATGCATATATTATACATATAAACCTTCCTCTTGAATCACTCTATCCATTAGAAGAAAACATGCATCAAAATTCGTTGCGTAGTTTTAAAGATTTATGCATACATAGGGATATAGGGACAGAGAAAGCGACTTTGTTTTATACTATATAGTGATTAGTGAGAGCCTTTACACTTCTCATGCTCGTGGTCCTAACCTACTACTTTTTGCAGGGTGTATGTAGGCTGCACAAAGTTGAAAGGGTACAAGGGCAGATAAAGTAATTTTATAAATGTGTAATATGGGTGTAAGGGATAGACTGATATTGCTTTGTCAACTACACTAAACCACTTCCACTAGAAAATATTTCCGGAAATGATAAACAAAATATTGGCTTTTGCATACAAATTGTCTCATCAAGGTGACATTTTGTATGGAATAGAAAATAACTTTCTGATAATAATCTTGGTGGCAGTTGTTCAGTATCGTTGCCTGAGCAACCCCTATCAGTTTGTGGGACGCTGTCCCTTACACCCGGTATAGTAAGACAATTAGGCCATGCAGACAAACCAATAAAAAGTTCACGAATAAAACTTTTTAAATTTTAAGATAGATTTTATTTTAAGTGGAATGATGATTTTGTTTTTTCATGCGTATTTTTTTAGTTTGTTTACTTTTATTTTTTAATTTTAATTAAGGCGAATAATTAGTTTTGCAAAAGTTGAGGTAGTAGTTATACTCAGTTACTATTAACATATCACACCCTTAAAGAAATATGTGGAACTAGAAAATAATTTTGAAAGTCCCTCTCCATCTCCCTAGCCTTTATCCCGTATCACACGGGGTCAGCTACCTAATCAAGGGGATTGAACGAGGGTACTGGTTTTTACACAAAGAGTTTAGTTTGAGAGTATAGTTTGCTAAATTTTTCAATATTTTACTTTTTTTTATAATAATTAAATGTCAAAGTCACGTCTAAAAGAGTCGGTTGTACTCTTTAATTACAATTCAGAACTTCGTTATTTGGACTGAATATTTTTCTCAAAGTATAAGCTAGGACATGGACGAGGGAGCCAGTGAAATTACTGGCACAAGAGACATTTCACCTTATTACTTTTCACTAGGATCTAGCTGGATGGTAGTACTGCTGGTGCTATAAGCTAGTGCTTGCTTACCATCAGGTGGGCCGTATGCTTCACTGTACAAAACAAAAACAAAAAAAAATGAAAAAAATAACGATCACTTTTTAGAAAAATTGTTTATTTTTTTAAACTGAAGGCGTCGAGTCACTGTTTGCCCCTTAAGTCTACATACATACATACATAAAATCACGCCTTTATCCCTTACGGGGTAGGCAGAGCGTTAAACGCCTCGTAAAAGGCGCTTTCGCCGCGTCTGACAATAATTGAGGGTAATTTTAGATTGTAATGTGTATTGCCATAGTGAAGGTTGTCAGCCCATTGCCTAAATTACAATACACTGTAACCATCGAGTCCCTTTTGCTGTCTTCTACAGCATGCCCGGGAGGAAGGGCAGCTGGAACATTCTATGTTTTTCTATCTCTCCCAGTCCAGCATGGAAGTAAGTCCCCTTAAGTCTTTTTAACAAAATTAAAGTAAATTATTTTTATGGATCTGTATTTTTCCATGCAGGACTGGGAAGGGAGCGATTAAAAAACATACAACCTACTTTTCTTCCCGGGAATATTGTAGAAGCCAAGAGAGCTATTAATTTGCAAAAGTCTGCACCTTTGACAGTTCTGATTAGATCAGTTTTAATTAACCAAGCTTTATAAGACACATCAATAGTATATATATATATATGTCGCAGGGATATGCCAAAATTAGGGACTTGGCCGAATCCCTAAGCAATTTGATCAAATCCCGGCAAATGATCAAATAATTACAACATTTTAACATATCCCTAAACAAATCTAGAGATTTGGCCAAATCTCGAATCTGGTTTAGTGAAATGACATAAACTAAGTTTGAGTGTTTAATCAAAATGTTTAATTGGTAAGACAAGTATTTTAATTTGAACATAAATCTCAAAAATCACTTCCTACTAATCGTAGCATTTAAGTACCTACTACTAGCCGGAGAGCTGACTACGTTAGAGGGCGTACGATTTGAAGTGCAACGAAACTTTGTAGGTAGTAAGCCATTCTATATCCTTATCTTCTATATTCTTATCAGATCGAGATGCCTGCCAGCTTTTCATTGGTAGGTTTAGGTATGGCAGAGTATTAAAGGTGTTAAAAAATTAAAAGGAATTAAAAATCCAAACAAATGGAGGAGTATTTTTGAGAATAATTTACTTGATACGAGAAAAATATAAAATAAAATATTAGTTGGCGGGAAAGCAGCGGTAGGCGACGTTGAAATTTCAAACTTTGACGGTGCCTACTAAGTTTTGTAGCTCTTCAAATCGTACGCCCTCTTACGTAGCTAGCTCTTAGGCTATATAAAATCAAATAAATTAATGAATAATGAAAATAGCCTCGATTCTGACACCTCCTTAGCTAATTCTTAGATACTTGAGTCATTTTCTTAAGTAAGCTAGAGAAAAGAGACAGGAAATCTGCAGCTGTCAATCGTCTCCCTGAAGTAATGTTTGATTCCTTATTTACGCATTTTTACACAAGAGGACCATTAAATATGCTTTCTAATTTTGCCTTATTTAAGAAATCAATCGTCACTTTAGCACGTAAAATGACAGCTGTAGATTTCCTATCTCTTTTCTTTTGTTTATTTAAGAAATTGACAGGAATAGCTAAGAATCAGCTAAGGAAATGTCCCGCCAGAATCACAATAAGAAATCACGTAATAGGTAGGTAATTCTAAAAATACAGAGAATTTTTATTTATTAAGACACGTTGCAGATTTGTGGCATCTTGAGTTGCACAGAACGTTACTTTTCTTGCAGGCACATCTGTTTATTTTGCATCGTATTTTAGACTTTTCGCATGAACACTTCTTAAAACCTTGACCTCCAAATACAGATAATTTTCCTGCAATCTCACGTAGACTTAGCTTAGTTGGTAAAACTGGACCGGTAAATGTAGATGTGGAAATTTGCAAACAGTTTCGAGGAAGCCAGTCTTTTACGATGCCAGATGAAGTGCCGATTTGAAATAAATTGTTTTTCTCATCTAATACGATTCCTGTTATATTGTTTGAATCTAGTGGACCTCTGTCCACCTTCGCAGGCAGAAGGGGGCGCGGTAAAACTCAAGAACTGACATTAATTTTCGACATTTCACTGAAATCGTATAGGGATTTGATCAATTCACTAGATTTAGTCTAGGGATTTGGCCAAATCTCTAGATTCGTTTAGGGATATGTTAAAATGTTATAATTATTTGATCATTTGCCGGGATTTGATCAAATCGCTTAGGGATTCGGCCAAGTCCCTAATTTTGGCATATCCCTGCGACATATATATATATATACATACCAGGTTTAAGGGACAGCGTCCCGCAAACTGATAGGGGTTGCTCAGTCAACGAAACTGAATAACTAATAGCAGGTTTTTTTTTCAGGATGTGTAAAGAAAACGGTTGTTCATTAAAAAAATCTGATCTAGGCGGTCTTTTTGTATGGGAAGGTATTTTCTTTTTCATCTCCTGAAAGATTTATCTGGTGAAAGTCGTTCAGTTTCGATGATTGAGCAACCCCTATCAGTTTGTGGGACACTGTCCTTTACGCCGCATATTTAAAAAACAATGCAAAGTCGCAAAATTAGCTGATACATTCACCAATTACAGACGTTTCGTGCCAAAATTCACAAAAATCCTTCTAAAACTCGATAATTGTACTCAAATTGCAATGATAAATGGACATTTCTGACAAGATACAAACATAATTATGTGAGTAAAAGGTAATGTTGCCAGAATCTTGGGTACTTGGCCTCGGTGTGGCGCGCAGGATTACATACGAGTATTATTAATAGTAGCGACCCGCCCCGGCTTCGCACGGAAATTATCAGTGTTTCTCTACTATATTATGCATGTATTATACATATAAACCTTCCTCTTGAATCACTCGATCCATAAAAAGAAACCGCATCAAAATCTGTTGCGTAGTTTTAAAGATTTATGCATACATAGGGATATAGGGACAGAGAAAGCGACTTTGTTTTATGCTATGTAGTGATAATTTCTTGTTCATTAAGTAAATAAATATGTGTTATATGTAAACCCTTGGCTCTGACTACTAGACCACGGAGGCAGTGTCTGAAGGTCCTGGGATCGATTCTCAGGGGGGAAACAAAGTTGATATCTGTCAATTTATCACTTTGTGAGGTTTTCCTCAGTTTGCAGGCTGAATCACCTGATTGTCCGAAAAAAAAAGATTCCGCGCTTCGGAGCGCACGATAAGCCGTCGGTCCCGGTCACTATATTTTATAGTGGTCGTTACTCAAACCATGTCAGAGACCTAATAGTGTGCTACTAGGCGGTTTGAAAACTCTGACACCGGGGTTCATCGGGTCGTTTGACTCGTGAATCCACTCGCTAAGAAGAAGAAGAAGTTATGTGTAAGTTAACTTAAAACATATTGAAAATCATTACAAGTTTGTTTGAATTCAAATAAGATGTTTGAATAACAATTTTAAATTAAATTAACGCAACACATTTTCTTAAAACTATCGTAACCGAGATGGAAAATGTCAAGATCTCGCACCTTACTAAAATATTAACTTGGGGACTGTACTGGTTCTATTTGAGGTGCATCACTACATAGTATAAAACAAAGTCGCTTTCTCTGTCCCTATATCCCTATGCATAAATGTTTAAAACTACGCAACGGATTTTGATGCGGTTTATTTTTATGGATAGAGTGATTCAAGAGAAAGATTTATATGTATAATACATGCATAATTTAGTAGAGGAACACTGATAATTCCCGTGCAAAGCCGGGGCGGGTCGCTAGTTCATAATAAAAGGCTATGATCACGGAAAATACGTCTACTTTTAGCAAATTGCCAAGATGACAAAAATAAATATGACAACTAAAACATAGTTAATGTCAAAAGACAATACTGAGATTGTTTTATGTACTTGGGTAGCGAATTTCATTCAGTGGAAAAGGCTGCATCTCTGATATATCAATTTCGCTCAGTACCCTTTCAAATCAAGAGGCTGCCTTTGACGGATGTATCTGGCGCAGTTTTTATTCGGTTCAAAGGCTGCATCTCTGACGGGTCTGTTTGGTTCAATTTCATTTCAATTAAAAGGCAACAACGTATCGACTCATAAATGCAACTACAGAAGAGTAAAAGCTAGCGCTCCCCGATAGCGACTTCTCAAATCAGTGAATCACTTCAAAAAAATAAACCGACCATACAGTCAAACACAGGGGTCTATCGGGTCGATAGACTCGATACCCACTCGACAGAAGAAGAAGAAGTCAAACACAATAAGAAGTTCATAGATAGAACTCGTTACTTTAAAATTATTTGCCTTTTGTGTTTTTTATGACATAAAACGATATTGGGCTCGATTCTAGATTCCACCGACTAAAACTAAAATTAAAATCTATCTGTTACTTTCAAAATAATAAAATTGAAAAAGGACAGGTGATTTATACTCTACAAGGTAAAGGATTCAATAGTTTCAGGGCGAGACGCTGCAACATATCATTATAACAAAACACAGTTCGTACTTTCTGAAATGGTCCTCAAACGAGAGTTTTATGCTGATAAATAAACTACTACTTACTTTTTGTTTAACGGAGGTGTTTGGTGAGAGAGTTTTATGCTCTGCCTACCCCGTAAGAGAAAAAGGCGTGACTATATGTAGGTATTACCTATGTTTTTAAGACCGTTTTACTTACTTGGAATTGTATTACTGCCGGGACGCGATTACAGACTTTTTATATTTGAGCATATAGTCATCAAATTTTGCTGAATAATATTCAATTCAGGAGCATTTGAAGGCCTTCCTCCAGTCCTGTACATTTTTGCCTTTGTAGAGAGGATTCCTCCTTCGTGTTTTTTCTCATCCCTAATACTTTAGCTTTACCCGATCATAATTACAACGTAATGCCCAATAATAAAAATATTTACAAAACATAGTTTGAAAACCATCACAGTTTGATAAAATTTTAAATTAACTTGACATTTAGTATGACACTTACGGCTTACGATCAATTACAACTCAGTTTTCGGAACTTACGGCCAACTTCATTATGTTACTTTTTTGTGTTACAGTGATGCGCGCGCATCGTAAAATTTCACTCTCAACAATTTCTCCTAACGCTCCTAAAGCAGTATAACCGCAACAATTTTCTATTAAATGCTTTAATTAAAATTTAAACTTCCATGCTGGACTGGGAGAGATAGAAAACATAGAATGTTCCAGTTGTTCTTCCTCCCGGGCATGCTGTAAAAGTCAGCAAAAGGGATTCGAGGGTTACAGTGTATTTAAATATAGGCGATGGGCTGACAACCTGTCACTACAGCAATACAAATCATTACAATCTAAAATTTACCCTCAATTTCAGACGTGGCGAAAGCGCCTGTAACGAGGCGTTTTACACTCTGCCTACCCCATAAGGGATAAAGGCGTGATTTTATGCACTTCCTGGGAAAACACACCGATTACAAACTAAAAATAAATTTCTTAGGAGTATCAAGTATTCCACTATTGAATGGTTTCTATAATGTTGCAATATAATCAACAACTTCTCGCCCGCGGTTTTACCCGCGTTAAATTAGTTTTCCCGTGGGAATGAAGTATTTTCCCGCGGTATAAAGTATATCCGAGGCCAGGTTTTTATCTATGGCCTTTTTAAATTTCATCAATATCCGTTTAGCCGTTATTAAACAGACAGACAGAGTTTTTTTCGCATTTATAATATTAGTAGGGATGGTTTTTCACTTTGTCCGCTAAATTTTGTCGCACTTTTGCACATTTCCCTAGTATTTCTGTCAATTTTATCCATTATATCAGATGACGGCGGATAAGAATGACAGATAACGCATAAAACCACCAACTATAAATCAAAAAGCTGAGAGAATAGGTCTTCTGTCCTTTTCCAATGTTTATAGTCTGAAAGTGGCAATAGATTTTAATTTTAGTTTTAGCTGGCAAATCTAGAATCGAGGCCATTCAAATTTTTATTTTAAAGTAGTAGGGTAGTTTCAATAACGACTGAGAAACTTGTTACCCCAGACACTATCGAAGTGTAATTTGATTTATTATTGCAAATCCCTATTACCTCTTCCTATCATTTGTATGCAGACGATCTCCAAATGTATACACACGCTTCACTCTCTGATCTCTCAGTCGTTATTGAAACTACCCGCAGAGACCTAACTCTGACAAAGTTTTGAGGTTTATTTGAAATCGATCTGCCTTGCAGGTATATTCCTGTAGTGACAGATTGTCAGCCCGTTGCCTAAATTACAAAACACTGAAACTTTCGGATTCCTTTGCTGGTTTTTACAGCATGCCCGGGAAGAAATGTAGCTGACACATTTTATTTTTTGGTGTTGCTCTCAGTCCAGCATGGAACACTGGTATATTGCCCGGAATAAACATAGCTTGTTACCCCAGATTGTTTTTGATGGAACACCAATTCCCTACCAAAGTCCAAAACCTGGGCGTTATATTTGATGACTTCCTTCTGTGGAATAATCAGGTATTAGAGGTAAGCAGGAAGATGTTTGCCGCGTACGGGTCTCTTAAGCGACTTAAAAATCTTTTGCTGACCAAAACCAAAATCAGCTTGGCACATTCGCTTCTTCTTCCTACTCGTATACTGGATTATGCAGACGTTTGTTATCCTGATCTATCTGTTCAACTACTAAAGAAGCTCAAACGTACAGAATCTCTGTATAAGGTTCATCTTTAGCCTGCGAAAGTATGACCATGTCTTTCTTTGAGGTCCAGACTTTAATGGCTACCTATTACCTGTAGGAAGGACTGCCACATCATCTTCCTCTTTCAGTCCGTTCTTACCATCTTAACACCCCTCCTTACCTTAAAGATCGCTTTAGTTTTCACTCGGCAACCCTGGCCCACAATTTGCGAGCCAGCTCTAAATTGACACTCAATCTGCCTTCTCAAAAGACTGACTTCTACGGAAAGTCTTTCACAGTGCGAGCGATCATGCTGTAGTATGCCTTGCCCGATAATATTCGACGTGTATCATCTCTGGAAACTTTTAAGAGTCGAATTAAAAGACATTATTTGGAATAAATAATTACCATCTGATCTTTAGTTTCTTTCTGTGCTGTACTTTTGCTGTCTTTCCCTTCATCTTGTTTTGATTGTAGTTTGCATTCGCCTCTCTTCCATAGTTTATGTAGTAGACACTTAGTGCGACTTCCCGTAAAAATAAGATATTTTACCGAAATAAAAAGTGGCTTAGGTCCGTCTCCAGGTTACCATCTATCGTTCTGCCAAATTTCATTAATATCAGTTCAGCCATTTAAGCGTGCAAGAGCTACAAACAGACAGACAGACAGACGGAGTTGTGATGTGTGTACGTTTTTATTCACATTAATTACTTGCTAGTTACCTAATTAATTATTTACCTAATTAACTATAAGTTTTATAAAACGTTGTTCATTCGGTAATCAAGTAAAATCTTTCTGACGGATGATATCATCTACGTTTATGGCCATGATCTATAACACCCATAAAGTTATGGTATTTACGTACTTGCATGTTAAACTGGGAAGTAGCAAACATTTATTTGCCCGGGGTTGGCACCGTAGGTACCGGGTGTAAGGGACAGCGTATTATATATAACTGATAAGGGTTGCTTGGTCAACGAAACTGAACAACTTTAACCAGATATTATTTTTCAGGAAATGAAAACATTAATGAATTTCCTATAGAAAGTGTTCTTTTTTATTTCCTGGACAGTAAACCTCCCAAGTTGAATATTATAAATTGGCGTTTGAATGAAAAAGAAAAATGCTAACAACAGGTATCGTTAGAATCAGTGTGAGTTACTTGGGTTGAGTTCAGTTTTGTAGACCGCTATTAGCTATTGCACTTTTATAAAAATTGGCAAATTGGCCTATTCAAAAAGTACAAAAGAATTTTTATTATATATATATTTCGGAATCTTTACTTAATTTTAAACAGCTAATATTAAAGTTTTCGATTTTAGGTCAGTCAATATTTTTATTTATTAAATTAAATAAATGTACAAGAAATAAACATACCGTTCGTGTCTAGAGCAGAATAAAAAAACTTGTACTTGTCGTAGAAAAACCAATAATATCAACGTACCATACTATAATTGCCAAATTTGATTTGAAATATAAACAAACCATGATCGTTTTCAAATTATATTTGATTTAATATTTTTACTATTGGACATTTTGAGTAGCGTAGCATTCCTATGTATCCAAATTTAATTTATAAAATACGGGACAAAGTGTTTGTGTAAAAAACGTGTTTAAAACGGAAATATTGCTAGCAAGTAAACATTACCCCATAATTCTTAATATCTTCAATATTATTGCGTATATCAAATGGTCGTAAGTTATTCATGGAAATTACTAAAATTAGGCATGCATTATTTATCTTAAAAATACTAATAAAAGTAGAATAAACACAGGGTTATACTTTGTTTATTCAAACAAATGTCAAATTACATAATACACGTTCGTTCGTTTAAAAAATATTAAACGATGCGTCAAAAAAAAAATTGCTGTTTTATAATGACATCACAAATGTCAAGTGAAGATCATCGTAATTTTTAGATATTTTACGATAATCTTAGACTTTTTCGAGATATAAAATATGATATAATATCTAACTTCCATGCTGAACTGGGGGCGAGGGAAAAACATAGAATATACCAGCTGCGTTTCCACCCGGGCATGCTGTAAAAACCAGCTAAGGGATCCAAGGGTTTCTGTATATTGCAATTTAGGCGATGGGCTGACAACCTGTCACTACAGCAATATACGTACAAATCTCTTAAATAACCCTCAAAACTTTGTCAGACGTGGCGGAACGACCTTTGTTTAGGTCGTTCACGCTCTGCCTACCCCAATAGGGATAAAGGCGTGATTATATGTATGTATGTATAATATGTTCAAAATATCTCTTAACAGTTTTTTTTATTATCACGTCATCTAAAAATATTAACAACCCCAATTAAATTATCTATCTCTTTCCTATCAAAACGGTGATGTGCATAACATCGGCGGCACCGTACTATTGTGGGATTTACCAGCAAACTCGATAAACCCGAACCAGCGGTCCGTCAATCAAAAAACAGTACGGGGCCATTAGTAATGCACATCACCGTATTGATGAGAAAGAGGCAGAAACATTAATTTGGCAATCGTTGTAAAAGTGTAATAAATAATATAGCGGTCTACAAAACCGAACTCATCCCATGTGATTTATTAGCTACCCCGTTCTGTAATTGTAATAGACGACCAGATGAACCCTGGTATCAGAGGTTCACTGAAGTCTCAATTCAGGTCGTCTATCTAGGTGACAGGCGACCCAATGCACCTAGGTGTTAGATACTTTAAGAAAATTGATCAACCTGATGTCAGACGTTTAAAGAGGTTCAAGGAGTGACATAATATTCTTAGAGTGGATTCTCGAGTCGAATGTCCAGGTGAACCCTGGTGTCAGAGTTTTCAAACCGACTGGTAGCACAGCTAATAGGCCTCTGACATGGTTTGAGTAACGGCCACTATCAAAGAGAGCAACCGGGACCGACGGCTTGACGTGCCCTCCGAAGCACGGAATCTTTTATTTTTTCGGACAATCAGGTGTCTCAGCCTGCAATGTCCTAACAGAACTGGGAAAAACCTCACAATGTGATAAATTGTCAAATATCAACTTTGTGTTTCCCCCTGGGAATCGAACCCAGGACCTCCAGATCCTAAGCCCATAGTTCTAACCACTAGACCACGGAGGCAGTTACCTACTCAACATATGTTATTCTAGGAAAAAAATAAGATTAATGTACTAACTAGTAACATGAAAAATCAGCCTAATAGGTCCGGCGACGGCGACACAGCTAATTTTTTTTTAAGGGTTTTTTTAAAGGCACATTGTTTCCCGTTAAAATGGGGATAAAACAATGATTTATATTTTTAATACTGAGAACAGTTTCTCATATCGTTTTTTTAATATCATTCAAAGCAATATGATTTATAATTTAAGTCCCACGTGTTCTGGCAAGTAGTTTTGATTTTAGTATAACCATACAGCATCAAACATTTAAATAATATATATATATATATATATATATATATATACTAGCGATCTGCCCCGGCTTCGCACGGAAATTATCGGTATTTATCTACTATATTATGCATGTATTATACATATAAACCTTCCTCTTGAATCACTCTATCCATTAAAATCCGTTGCGTAGTTTTAAAGATTTATGCATACATAGGGATATAGGGACAAAGAAAGCGACTTTGTTTTATACTATGTATTGATATTGAGAATTTTACTTGCTAGGCGTGTAAAGACTAAATTTTGGGATTTTTGAAAAAAATCGCGAGAAAAAAAATCGATGACCAAAATTTTTTGTTCTTGGCTGAGGAGATAGCCAAAGACAACGGGTCTATCGCCTATTTCTTTTTGGCAAACGATACACAAAACACCCTGTATACTTATATAAAGCTAATCTATCTCTGTCTGCGAAACGACATTTTATATGGAAGTAGTAAGGCGCTCCTTGTCATGTGACGTCACATGACAGTTCGGATCTCTCTTTTTAACCAATGACTTTTAAGCATTACATACATACATACATACAATCACGCCTTTATCCCTAATGGGGTAGGCAGAGCGTAAACGACCTATACAAAGGTCGATCCGCCACGTCTGACAAGGTTTTGAGGGTTATTTATGATAGATTTGTAGGTATATTGCCATAGTGACAGGTTGTCAGCCTATCGCCTAAACTGCAATATACTGAAACCCTCGGATCCCTTTGCTGGTTTTTACAGCATGCCCGGGAGGAAATGCAGCAGGCAAATTCTATGTTTTTCTCTCGCTCCCAGGCCAGCATGGAAGTAAGCATTACGATTCAACTCTTAAACTAATGAGTGTTTTGCGAAAATCACATTTATTATCATATAGTGACAAGAAATCTTACCGATAAATAAAAAAAAATACATGCGTACGGGGTAAGGGACAGGCAGCGTCCCGCAAACTGATAGGAGTTGCTTAGTCAACGAAACTGAACAACTATCACAAAAAAATAACAGAAAATTATAAAAAAATATGGTTTTCCATACAATATGTCTGATCGAGGTCAAAGTTTTATATGGGAAGGTCTTTATTTTGTCATTTCCTGAAAGAAAGTTAAAAGTTGCTCCCGGTGAAAGTTGCTAAGTTTGGTTGACTGAGCATTTGAGCAACACCTTTCAGTTTGCGTGACGCTGTCCCTTACACTCAGGATACCCTATTCATAGTTTAAGTTAAGGCCTTCTGCGTTTTATGACTTCATCAGGGGGTCAAAAATGCTCTGAAGTGAAATGATGGTTCGTTCGGCCGTGCCTGCTAGTTCAATTTTTCGGAGCTTCAATAAATGGCAACATGGAAATATGGATTTACAGGATGAAAATCTTTGACATGGAATTGATGAATAAAGTTCAAAGAGGGAACGTGTTCAATTTACGCGTACAGTAGGTAAATCAAGGCTTTGAATGAACGTGGCAAAAGCGTGACTACCTTTGTCGACATAACCGCAAACGCGATTTTGTCACATCTACCTACATGCAACGTCCCCGTCCACGTTCATTTCAACCCTTGACGTTTTGTAGCCACTGCAGGCTACGAGCGTGTGACATTGCCAGAGCTGAGTGAGTGCAACTCAAATCCGATTTTAACTAAAATTCGATTCGAAATTCGTGATCCGGGGAAATCCCCTGACGAAATAAAACGACGATGACAAGTATCAAAGTGGCTGCGGAGTGGCTTTTAGAGGTTCCTACTTGTTCAGTTGGACATTTTAGCTTACATTTCTTTGGCGAGGGCTCTCGAAATTTCCTTTTTTTTTACTAAATATTGTAACAGTGATAACGTAACGATGCAATTCAGATTATCAAAAATAACATAAAAATACAACAAACATAAGCCGCAAAACATAAAATTCGAAAAAGTAGGCTTATTTTCGTTATGTAGGTATGTATGTAATCAATTTATTGTACCTTCTTATAACTAAAACTAGCTTTCTGTCAGCAGTGTCACCCGCTGCTAAATAAGTTTTCGCGTTTTTACGTTTTTCGCGGTAAAAAATTGCCTATATTACTCTGGGTGAACATAGCTTTCTAAGAGGGAACGAATTTTTGAAATCAGCCTGCCTGGCTCGCGACCACTCTCACCGGAGTCTGGCGCCAAACAGCATACTGTGTTCCGTCGGTGCGTGAGATAGCCAGTGCCATAACAGGCATCTTCTTGCTCCATCGTCGACTCTGTCACGGTCATTCCTGACCTAGTGTCTAGAGTCAAGAGCAAACCCATTACTAAAAAAAAAAACACTTATGACATTATTTATTTTTAATTTATGACATTTTCCATTTTTAATTTATGACACTTTTACTTTTTGACATTTTACATATTTGTTATTTTCTATTTTTAAATTTTTAAATTTTTCATAATAGAGGTTCTCTGTCTATTTTGTTGATAGCTTTTTTTTCGAAACTTCGGACAACTTAATACTGTTATTTTTGTGTTACCCATTTATTATACCGCGCATCGTGCAATATCACTCTCAACAACTTTTCCTAACGCCCTTAAAAAAGTGTTACTTCAATATAATTTATATTACAATACATTGATATTATCTATAGCCATAAAATGCTTGGTCCTGAATGATTGACTGACTGACGGATCAACGTACAGCATAAACAGCTCATCGTAGAGAGTTGCAACTTAGAGGATGTGTTCTTTGTATGCTATAGACATCCGATAAGAAAGGAATTTCCAGATTTTATTACATACATACATACATAAAATTAGGAAGCCGACCCCGTGAGATACGGGATTAGGCTAGAAAGAAAGAAGAAGATACATACATAAAATCACGCCTTTATCCCTTACGGGGGTAGGCAGAGCGTAAAACGCCTCGTAACAGGCGCTTTCGCCACGTCTGACATAAATTGAGGGCAAATTTTAGATTGTAATGATGTGTATTGTTGTAGTGACAGGTTATCCGCCCATCACCTAAATTACAATACACTGTAACCCTGAATTTATTAATTTATTCCCAATAATTATTCCGTATAGCATAGTCCGCAGCTGCAACTAACATAATTTAATTTATTTCTCTTGGGATATTAGTCCTAGGTTATTAATATTTTTTTGTAGAATATGTTATCTTATACCTACGTGCAGACAAAAAAAATCGAGGGATTTTAATAAAATCGAACAAGGTCTACTGCATGTAAAATCCTACTTCCTACTGCTGGTTAGGACAATGCAGGCTGAATCACCTGATTGCTTGAAAAAAAATTGTTTCCGTGCTTTGAATTTCGGCACGCTGAACCGTCGGTCCCGGTCGCTGTCATTGATAGTGGTCGTTATAAAAACCATGTCAAAAGCCTATAGCCTGTACGGTTGTAAACCTGACACAGGGGTCTATCGGGTCGATCAAAACTCGTAATATTACCTACTAGCGACCCGCCCCGTCTTCGCACGGAAATCATCAGTGTGTCTCTACTATATTCTACATGTATTATACATATAAACCTTCCTCTTGAATCACTCTATCCATTAAAAGAAACCGCATCAAAATCCGTTGCGTAGTTTTAAAGATCTAAGCATACATAGGGATATAGGGACAAAGAAAGCTACTTTGTTTAATACTATGTAGTGGTACAAGTTTGGTTGTGTGATACACAAACGCCGCTTGAAAAACGGCATCAACAAAACAAGGCACCAATAAATTGGAATATGGTAGTACGCATTTCGCTTTTTATTGATTTTCGCTCTCTACAAATTTTCGCTCCCTCAATTGTGTCATGTGTGCATTCACCAATAAATTCAGTTTGTGAATATTTTCTCTTCAATTAACCGGACCTCAAGAGCTAAACCAATTTCGAGCCGGATTATTACCCTGGTTGTATATTTGTAGCAGAAAAAGGTGTTAAGTAAAAAACTCAAAACGCCAAATTATACTTTATTTTATAAGAAGTAAGGTCCATGTTAACTGCCTCCGTGGTCTAGTTGTCAGAGCCATGGACTTTCGATCTGGAGGTCCTGGGTTCGATTCCCAGGGGGCGGGGGAGGGGGCGAATACAAAGTCGATATTTGCCAATTTATCACTTTGTGAGGTTTTCCCCAGTTTGGTTAGGACATTGTAGGCAAAATCACCTGAATGTCCGAAAAGAAAAATGATTTCGTGCTTCGGAGGGCACGTTAAGCCGTCGGCCCCGATCGCTGTCTTTGATAGAGGTCGTTACTCAAACCATGTCAGAGGCCTACTACTAGGCGGTTTTAAAACTCTGACACCAGGCTTCATCGGGTTGTTGTGGGAGAATCCACTCGCTAAGAAGAAGAAGGTTCATATTAAAGCTTTAAGTAAACCACTTAAGGGCTATTTTGCGCATAGGTAGAGCAAGTACATGCGCTTAATGTTATAGTTGATGTGGTGCCACGGATCGCATTTGATTCTGTATAGGACCGTGGATCTATTTGATATAGAATGGCAGTAGTTCTTTTATCCAAATAGTTGTTGTAAAATCGAAACTTCCTCTTAGGGTTCACACTCGGTAGCAGTTTTTCAAAGGCCTAATGATGATACAATGTGTAGTGAATCGTTTGACAAAACTTGCTAAATCTTATTTTTCAACCATTTAGTGTACACAGTAACAAACTTATAGTTACTACTATAAGACTAATAAAAAAAAACTTAAGTGCTCTTGTCGGTAGAAACTTGACAGCAACACGGCCTTCCGTTCCGTGAACATCTGTACTGTATATTTTTATTTCACTAAATATAACAAGAATAAGGAGAAGACACGTTCGAAAGATCCCGAACAAAAAGGTAAACGTCTTCCCGACCTATTCAGAGGTAGTCAACGGCGAATATAAAGGAAAAATAGAATGGGCCTTCAATTTGTAATGGAAAAATTAGGTTCCTTTCTTCGTGGAGCCGGAAAGATGGCAGCACAGTATAATTATATGGATCTATGGATCGGGATGAGTTTGGTTGTTGGTAGAGGGTCCAAGTTGAAAAAGCCAAATTTGCTTTAGAATGGACGGTAATATACCGACATCTACACATCGTTGGAATCAGCGTGAATCACTGATTTATATAATGAATGTTGCTGTTTTTTAAGTTATTACTGAGGGCACAGATTAATGAACAGTACCTGTCGGAGAGAGCTAATGAATATTTTTTTTTACGAACTAATGGAAGAAATGAAATGGCAGGAAACGGCTGAATGTTTTTTCTTTACTGTACGCCAAATGATTCATAATATAATATATATATGTATTTAACTTGCATTGTATGTACCTACTTACGTATGTTCGGTTGGAATCTTATAACTCAATTTTGAAGCACTTATCTTCAATTAAAATTTATATTTATAAATCCGATGACAATGCAATGTTATGATATCATCGAGCTGATCTTGTGATGGAGTCGACAGTTAACCACTCGATCACCCTGATGAAAAGTATTAAGATATCTAAATGTAGCCTCATTACATTTGTTGCTTTGAGCAGTTTCTATTAGACATGATGATGAGGGTCTAATGATGAAGCCGACAGATAGCCATCGGAACTGCCTCGTCGAAAGTGCTAAGGTAGCCAAGTTCGGACTCATTAGATTTGTTGTCTAGAACAATTTCTATTACATAATATGATGACGAGGGTCTTATAATGAAGCCGACAGATAGCCATCGGAACTCCCCCATAGAAAGAGCTAAGATAGACAAATTTGGGCTCATAAGATTTGTTGTCTTGACCAGTTTCTATTTCATATGATGACGAAGGTCTAATGATGAAGCCGATAGATAGCCATCGGAACTCCCCCATGGAAAGAGCTAAGATAGATAAATTTGGGCTCATAAGATTTGTTGTCTTGACCAGTTTCTATTTCATATGATGACGAAGGTCTAATGATGAAGCCGACAGATAGCCATCGGAACTCCCCCATGGAAAGAGCTAAGATAGATAAGTTTGGGCTCATAAGATTTGTTGTCTTGAGCAGTTTCTATTTCATATGATGACGAAGGTCTCATGATGAAGCCGACAGATAGCCATCTGAACTACCCCGTAGAAAGATCTAAGATAGACAAGTTGAGGCTTATTAGATTTGTTGTCTTGAGCATTTTCTATTTCATAATGATAACGAAGGTCTAATCATGAAGCCGACAGATAACCATCGGAACTCCCCCATGGAAAGAGCTAAGATATATTAGTTTGGGCTCATAGGATTTGTTGTCGTGAGCAGTTTCTATTTCATATGATGACAAAGGTCTAATGATTAATCCGACAGATAGCCATCGGAACTGCCTCGTCGAAAGAGCTAAGATAGACAAGTTTGGGTTTATTAGATTTATTGTCTTGAGCAGTTTCTATTACAAGGGTTTTATTATGATAATGGATAATGTTGGAATCAAGTTAGAGCTATGCTAGGGGACTACTCCACAAAAAATACTTATTACTGACACTGATTATTATCAGTTATTTAGAACTAATTGAAAAAATCTTTTTTATTTGCATATATTTCGGAAACCCTTCGAAGCAGGACAGTGAAACATGCTTATAAAGCTAGCTTTTTTTCATATTTTTTGATGTTCAAAATTTGAAACAAGTATCTCATATGTCGATAAAAAGAACATGAGAAAACACTTTTCTTTTTTTTTTTCGTTCAATATGGGCAATAATGGAATGAAACTATACTTCGTTTTATTTAGCATTAGAAACAAAGAAGCAGGGGCTAGTGAACATAAAAATCAGCTGATCTAATTTTATAAATTTTTCATATCAGGCACAGAATTCAAAGGGTAGGTTTATCTTCTTATCTTATCTTATTTAGCCTGAATCATCCCAGGTATATATTCATGTAAAATATATATATATAAACTTCTGTCGAGTGGGTATCGAGTCTATTGACCCAATGAACCCTGGTGTCAGAGCTTTTTTTAAACCGCCTAGTAGTAGCACAACTAAAAAGCCTCTGACATGGTTTTAAGTAACGATCACTATCAAAGACAGTGACTGGGACCGACGGCTTAACGTGCCCTCCGAAGCACTAAATCTTTTTCTTTTTCGGACAATCAGGTGATTCAGCCTGCAATGTCCTAACCAAACTGGGCAAAATTCACAAAGTGATAAATTCTCAAATATCAACTTTGTGTTTCCCCCCTGGGAATCGAACCCACGACCTCCGGATCGGGAGTCCATGGCAATAGCCACTAGACCACGTAGGCAGTTAAAGGCCAAGAGTGAAATTAATGAATTAATGTTCCTAGTCGGACTATGGAACCCCAAAAACCTTTACAGAGAAAGGTACATTGAGTTGAACAAGAGAAGACATTGAAAAATTCCAACGTTCCGTTCCATGTTTACAACCTCTGCTTCTTTAGGTCTTTTACAGTACACAATTTTTAAGATGAGACTTTATTAGTATTTTTTTTTGTCTTATTATGTTGTTCTATTTAAAAAAAAAATATCATAAAGTATTTGAATGAAACGTCACAATAATGTCAATTATATTTTTACTAAATGTATTTGTTATTATTTCACATATTTTTCGCTTGCCGCAAAGTAACGTATACAATAAAAAACCCATTTTTTGTTCTTTCTAATGCTAAATAAAATGAATTATAGATTCATATAAGAGCTATCGTATAGGCCAGGCCTACTTCACAGTTGTTAATGTTTAAAAAAACAAACAACTGTAATTTAGAAATTATTCAAAAAAAAACACTTGTGGAAAATTTATTTTGACTTTTTTTTGCTAGCCTAAAGATTATTCATACCAATTTTCATAACTCTACCCTCCAACGCGGCAAAGTTAAGAGTGTCGCGAGGGCTAATAATAAATACATTTTTATACAAAGTTATATGTAAAGTTTGTATGAAGATATTGCTGTGTGTTTTAAATATATTATTTTATTAAATATTTTATTTCAATGAAAGCCAATAATAATAACTAGCTGAAATGTAATGGTATTGTATATTTTTTAAACACCTTTTAAATTTTACCCTCATTTGATAGCTTATGCTTAGCTATCTTCCATGCTGGACTGGGAGTGCGAGAAAAACATAGAATGTGCCAGCTGCATTTCCTCCCGAGCGTGCTGTAAAAACCAGCTAAGGGATCTGAGGGTTTCAGTATATTGTAATTTAGGCGATGGGCTGACAACCTGTCACTACAGCAATATATGTACAAATCTTTCTTGAATGGCTCTCAAGACTTTGTCAGAAGTGGTGGAACGGCCTTTGTTTAGGTCGTTTACGCTCTGCCTACCCCATTAGGGATATAGGCGTGATTATATGTATGTATTTATGTATTTGATAGCTTATTAAAGAAAAAAAATAACTGTATAAAATAAATGACGTCATAGCTCTCGCCCTCAGTAATTTAAGCAGCGACTACATAAGTTTTAATTATCAGATGACTCACGCTTTTCCAATGATACCAGTTGTCAGTATATTGCTGTTTGGTCCAACGATAATCGTAAATAAGCGTCTTTTACGAATTGGACCCATCGTGTGTGTGCCTAATGAGAAAAGAGGTCGAAATTGTATTTTTACCCGACTGTTCGAGACGGAACGAATCAGCCTTTCTTTGTAAAGGGTGTATTTCTCATAATATTTTGTTCACGTATCAATTTCGGTGCTTATTTTGTCACTGACTTGAATAATCTTGCGATCATCATACCGATGAACGTATCCTACCTGATCATGTGATCATACTAAGCCCGTATTTATAATCAGCTCTCATGAGTGACCGCGAGTTTGAGTTTGTATCAGAAATGTCATTTCAGTACAAACTGGCTGTTAAATCCATACTTAATATTGCTCTCAAGTTTGAGATCGCGTCATAAATATGAGCCTAAATAGTTGTAAAAAAAAAAATATAAAGGATCTAGCTGTTTTGTACATATGTAGACGAGTCTGTTGGTTAATTTTTTATCAAAATCTATTAAGACTTTCTTACATGTGGGATCTCTGATATGGGACCTCAAAATGAAGGTGTTTCAAAAATATTTCTATAATTGTCACAAGCTTGTAACATATATTTTAAGAATCTGCTCTTGAAACCCTTTAATTTGATATGCCACACTTCAGATATTAATTAAAATAAAAAAAAACATAAAGAAATATGAAGTCAGTACGCTTTTCCTGTTGGAAAATTGTTTTCTTTGACCTCAAGTACATTATATGTACCAGACGGCAGTTTTGTAACTAAACGCAGTATTGTTATAAGAATTTATTTTTAGAATACCCCTAAAAGATTATACAAACAACTTCAGTGTGGTCGTAACAGGGTGGCCACTTAAGAGCTATACCACATTTTTTGCTATTATTTATTTTTGGAGCTGAAATTCACAATTATTTCATATCAGATATCTTTTCAAGGAACGGCAAATTTGTTTTGGATAGTTTTTTTGCTCTTAAGACTGGATTTTATTATAAAAAACCACTTGAAAAGTTTATGTTGCAAAACACTTGAGAAAATTGCGGCCATTACTTGGCAGACGTCACTTAACTTTTGACTTTCTCAGTTAAGGAACTGTGAAAGTCAAAAGTTAAGTGTCTAACCTAGCTTAAATCAGGTTAACTTTTCTTAACTTAGGTTACTTTGGCTAAACTTAAGTAAAGTGAGGATCTTTAGCGAGAAATGGTTGAAATTGGAGATAAGCCTAATATCTACGGTATTTAAAAAAAGGGAACACTTGACACCGGGAAGTGACAGGCTGTGCCGTTTAGAATTTTCAAGTTCTTTTAATGCATATCTTTTACATAGAAAATAAAATAGATACCTAAAGTTTTATTTTGTATCAAGGGTGCGCGCCGCGTCGCTTCGTTTTCCGGTGTATTGTACTAACAGGGAACGCGAATAATGTCGTACGCTTCAGATAGTTTGTTGAAAAATAGTACATTATTCCAAGACCGAAAAAAAAAACAATTTAAGGTCGAGTAAATTTGGAAGGCCAAGATGCAGTCGAGGAAATACTGATAAGACAATCTTATTAGCATAATGTAAAAAAATGTTACTAAGTAGGTAAGTACTTGAAATTATATGATACGTGATTGATGACTGACAATAAACCGGTTTGTATTATAATAGTCTCATAATATCCCCTATAAGAGATTCCTAACAATGGTTTTACTATGATCATGCATGTTATTATAATATGTTGGTGCGCTATGCAAGGCCAGCCGTCACAGTCATGTACAACACTTGCTACAGTAATTCCATATCTACTTGACATTTTCCATAATGACATATAGTCCATGGGATGCTCCAAAATATAGGAATATTTTGAGTAGGTAGACATAGTTATAAGGATGTAAAAAAAGCAGATGGGCAGCTAACAAAAATGGCCGTCATTCACAGATGGCGGATTTTATAAACCTACATACATGCATACATAAATTACGCCTTTATTTAGCGTTTAACGCCTCGTTAAATTCGCTTTCGCCACGTCTGACAAAAATTGAGGGCAATTTTAGATTGTAATATGTATTGCTATAGTGACAGGTTGTCAGCCCATCGCCTAAATTAAAATACACTGTAACAATCGAGTCCCTTTTGCTGACTTCAACAGCATGCCCGGGAGGAAGAGCAGCTGGAACATCCTATGTTTTTCAACTCTCCCAGTCCAGCAAACCTACCGGTTGAAATTGGGGGTACCGATTTTTCTTCATAAAGTAGTTAGATATAGATGTAAAAATAACAATGAGTGCCATCTCTAAGTGGCAGCTAACGAAAATGGCAGCTGATCAAAGAAGACGGATCTTCACTTTTATAAACTTTACTATATCTCGAAAACTTTTCATCTGATTTCAGTACTGGTCGAAATTAATAAAAAAAAGCCTAAATGATCGACACGAAAAGAAGAAAAAGTACTGTTTTGTTTTCACTCTAGTTTTACGCATACATGAGCAATAAATTGTATCAAAACACTGTACCATTAAAGGCAATCGTTGATTTATTTGTTTAATAATAAAAGGTTTTATTTTTCACTCTACGCGCGCATACTTTCAGAGGGATACGCCGACGTAGAGCGTTAGGTGATGTATGTGTGTTGTAGGCAATGCAAAATCATTGACAGCGTGTAGAGCGCAACTTTGGGCGCAGTAAGTGACACCTGTGTGTTGGTGGCTAGGGTATGGAAGTTTGTATGCAACTCCTTTTAATGTGACGCCTGTGTGTTAGACTTCCATGCTGGCCTGGGAGCGAGAGAAAAACATAGAATGTGCCAGCTGCATTTCCTCCCGGGCATGCTGTAAAAACCAGCTAAGGGATCCGAGGGTTTCAGTATATTGTAATTTAGGCGATGGGCTGACAACCTGTCACTACAGCAATATACGTACTATCTTGAATAACCCTCAAAACTTTGTCAGACGTGGCGGAACGACCTTTGTTTAGGTCGTGTACGCTCTGCCTACCCCATTAGGGATAAAGGCGTGATTATATGTATGATTATATGTATGTGTTGCTGCCCTTAGAGGTAAAAAATAAAAAAATAAAAATGTTTTACTGGAAGGTTAAAAGGAACCTGCTGTTAAAATTTCATGATTCTAACTTTAGTAGTTTAAGCTCTGCGTTTATGAGTCCATCAATCTGTCAGTCTGTAAGGAAAATTCATTTTATATTATCGTTAATTTTTCTTTCAACATATCTTTTTAAGTAGCATCGTAGAAGAAAAGTTTGTACCGCGTTTTTGTACAAATTTTTGAAGAAAAATCCTGGTGATATATGTTCAGTTCCGTTGAGTGAGTAATCCCTTTCAGTTTGCGGGTCGCTGTCCCTTACACTCCGTATACATATTTAACGGATCCAATGGTTTCCTTGGACCCGTTAAAAAAAACGATTATTCTAAAATATTCATTATATTTACGAGCCTAGTTAATACTCAATTTTTTCCGTAATTAGTGGGGTGGAACAAACATACATTTAATCACGCCTCTATCCCTAATGGAGTAGGCAGAGCGCAAACGACCCAAACAAAGGTCACTCCGCCACGTTTGACAAAGTTTTGAGGGATATTTAAGATAGATTTGTAGGTATATTGCTGTAGTGACAGGTTGTCAGCCCATCGCCTAAATTGCAATATATTGAAACCCTCGTATCCCTTAGCTGGTTTTTACAGCATGCCCCGGAGGAAATGCAGCTGGCAAATTCTAAGTTTTGCTTTCGATCCCAGACCAGCATGGAAGAAGGGTTGGAATGGTATTGAAAATAGTGTTGTTTGCCTAGTTATCTTCAAGTTCTCTTAGTGGGGACACTACGGCTCGTATTGATGGTCAACTCTCAAGAGTGTCAGTGAGTTTAAGTTCGTATCAGAAATGTCATATCAGTACAATATGACCTGTCAAATCCGTACTTAATATTGCTATAAATACGAGTTCTACTTCCATGCTGGACTGGGAGAGATAGAAAAACATAGAATGTTCCAGCTGCCCTTCCTCCCGGGCATGCTGTAGAAGACAGCAAAAGGGACTCGAGGGTTACAGTGTATTGTAATTTAGGCGATGGGCTGACAACCTGTCACTACACATTAGCAATACACATTACAATCTAAAATTGCCCTCAATTTTCGTCAGACGCGGCGAAAGCGCCTTTTACGAGGCGTTTAACGCTCTGCCTACCCCGTAAGGGATAAAGGCGTGATTTTATGTATGTATGTATAAATACGAGCCTAAATGAGATGCTTGCAAGAACGTCGGGGCAATCGATGCGATTCCATAACACATCAAATAACAATGACAAATCCATCATGTCACGTATTTCCTCAAGTGTTAAAAGATTGCAGTCGAAAGTTTTCCTTATGGTTATGGGAAGACTGCCGACATTTGCCATTTAAATGTAATATAAATTTCTTTTGTGTACATTCTATTCTATTCGTATGTACGTCATAACAAGATCAGACTTGACATTCGTGTTCTAGTCGACTTCTTACGTATGCAAAGTAAACAAATTTTAAACTTAAGTCATCGTTGGCTTGTATTTATGAAGCAATATCAAACTTAAGAACATTATTAAGTATGGATTTTACAGGCCAGTTTGTACCCTAACGACATTTCTGATACGAACTCAAACTCGCTGTCACTCATGTGAGCTGATTATGAATACGGACCTTTGAAGGGTTGGTATGTCCTTATAACAAAGCCAAGGTTACGATAATATTTAGAAGATATTGCTTCGATGTGTTGCCAACATAACATCTCGGAATCCGGAAAAACCCCCAGATCACGTTTTGTTTCCACTCTTTGAATTGTAACGCCATCAAATCCATTGGAATAAATATGGATGTCATTTTCGCGTGAAAGTGATACACACATACATATGATCGAGCGTAAACTACCTAAACCAAAGGTTGTTCCGCCACGTTTGACAAAGTTTTGAGGGTTATTTAACATAGATTTGTAGGTATATTGCTGTAGTGATAGGTTGTCAGCCCATCGCCTAAATTACAATATACTGAAACCCTCGGATCCCTTAGCTGTTTTTTACAGCATGCCTGGGAGCAAATGCAGCTGGCATATTCTATGTTTTTCTCTCGCTCTAAGGCCAGCAAGTAACTTTATTGTTTGTATAGTATTGAGCCGATACGAGAGTTTCGATTATTGAAGGAAAGATAGAATGAAGGAAAGGAGGGGAGGGCCAAAAATAAATTACATCGATCTATTTAAAAAAAGATTAAGGTCAAGTTGTACCAGGAAGCCAAGGAGAAAGCGGAATGCAGGGAGAGATGGCGTTCATTTCATCGCACTCAACCGACAAGAGCTAGCTCTTAAATAGAGTATTGGGCCAGGGACTCTAGATCACTTTGAAGTAAAGATCAATTCGAGTGAGCTTTAATGACCTTATATATTTTATTGTCATCGGCGTAAAGTATGTGGCTAGAATGTTTGATAGACATGTGAATGTCGTAAATACACAATATAACCTGGGCCTTTTCAAGGCGAGAGTGAATAGGCACTACATAGGTGAGTATGCTTCAACATAGTCCGCATCGTCACTTTCCACCAGGTGAGATGGCGGACAAATGCTCGTCTATATATATTTAAAAAAAATAAAAATACGGGGTGTGAGGGACAGCGTCCCGCAAAATGGTAGGTGTTGCTCAGTCAACGGAACTGAACTACTATCAGCAGGCTTTTTTTTCAGGAAGTGAAAAAAAAAAAAATTATACAAATAGCCTGATTGAAGTGGTCATTTTGTTTGAAAAGTTCTGTTGTTGTTTATTTTATTTTAGTGTTTTTTATTTCATTTCCTGAAAGAATTTCCTGGTGATAGTTGTTCGCAGTTTCGTTGTCTGACCAAGCCCTATCATTTTGCGGGTCGCTGTCCCTTACACCCAGTATAAGCATTATAGAATAAGGGCCCAAGGTTGGGAACCCTGGGGAACCCCTGACGGTACCGAGACATAATCCGATTTGAAGCCACCCATCACAACCGCCTGCGAACGATTATTGGTTAGATATGACTTAACCCATTTTAGTTTACCTCCGTGAATACCCATCGTATGGAGCTTTTGCAGCAGAATAACGTAGTCTTCACAATTGAAAGCCAATTTAATCGATACCACCGGTTAAACCTTAAATTGAAATCTATCTGTCATTTTCAAAATAATAAAATACAAATAGGGCAGGCGATTTATACTCTATGATTTTAATTATACTTTGTCCGCTAGATTTCAACGCGGTTTTGCACGTTTCCCCAGTATATCTGTCAATTCTATCCGCCATATCATATGACGGCGGATATAAATGACAGATAACGCACAAAACCAATGACTATAAGTCAAAAACCGGAGAGAATAGATCTCGTCCAATCGATCGTCCTTTTCTAATGTTTTTAGTCTGAAAATGGCAAATATTTTTTTGTTGTAGCCGGCAAATCTAGATTAGAACCCATTGTTTAAGTGCTAGAATTAGTCATTGAATAAATGTTCCGTAATTCCCCGTGAAATTCGATGATTTATAGAGCGGACACGGGACTAAGGGCCGTATTTATAATCAGCTCTCACGAGTGACAGCCAGTTTGAGTTCGTATCAGAAATGTCATTTCAGTACTAACCGGCCAGTCAATTCCATACTAAGTATGTGTATGTGTATGATGATCCATATATTAAGTCTTAATATTTCTCTAAAGTTTAATATCGCTTCATAAATACGAGCCTATGTAATGTTTTTTTGATTGGATTAGGTTGACTAGATTGATTTGCGTCAAGTTCTCTCATGCAATTTCATACATACATACAATCACGCCTTTATCCCTAATGGGATAGGCAGAGCGCAAACGACCCAAACAAAGGTCGTCCCGCCACGTCTGACAAAGTTTTGAGGGTTATTTAAGATAGAATTCTAGGTATATTTCTGTAGTGACAGGTTGTCAGCCCATCGCCTAAATTACAATATACTGAAACCCTCGGATCCCTTAGCTGGATTTTACAGCATGCCCGGGAGGAAATGCAGCTGGCACATTCTATGTTTTTCTCTCGCTCCCAGACCAGCATGGAAGTAACAATTTCATAAAGAAAATATATGTGTACATACGTCATACATAATATGTAAAATTTTATTTATTTCGATGTAGTTTGTTTTATTTAGTCAAGCTTAGCCTGCTCAACGCCAAATTAAATAAATATGGACGGTTTATTTAAAATGTTTTCTGTGTTGTGTATGATATGTATAAAATCCCTGATGATGCTGTAAGTTAGCGAAACCGGTAGGATTAAATTATATTAAGTGAAACAAGTACAAGTGTTTTAATAACAACATTATAAATATGGAGTTTCACCATGTGCCGACAATCGCAAGTATAAATTGTAAATAAATAACGTGATGAAAAACAATAATATGAAAAAAGAAGCTAAACCTTTCACTCAGGCGGGATTAAAACTCACGACCTTTAGCACGCTGAATATCGTGAGATCAAATACCGCCTGACTGAAACTTTGATTGTTTATTATTTATTTATTTAATGATTATTTAATACCCTCTTTATTTTTATGTTTGTGCAAAAACATTTACTTAGTGTCGAATTCCAATAATATAAATGAAAAGTACCTAACTAGGTTACTTTTTTTCATATTGTAAGTACCTATCGGTATATGAAAATGATAAAGGAACCTCTAAATTCACCTCACTGTCTAATCTTTAGGTAATATTGTTATGACATAGCCTATATGTCGTCCCACTGCTGGGCAAAGGCCTCTCCTTTATCTCTCCAGGCGTCTCTATCTGTAGCCTCTGTCGGCCATTTTGCACAGAAAACATCAACAAAAAAGTTATGACATTATTTATTTTAATTCATTTATTACTTTATAAATTTGTAGCGTGATAAAATGTATTCTACGTTTGTACCGGGTAAAAATAGATGAACAATATAATGTTTGATAGTATTGATTCAAAAACAATAAGTATGTTTTTTTCTATGCCTTGTCCCCTTAGACAAAACAATAATTACGTTTTATTTTAAGGTCACATCGTAAATAATGAAAAAGAAGTTTCATAAAAATCGGTTTAAACATAATCAAAATGAGTTCCTAACTACCCCATAAGTCAGATAGTGTTATTCTATTACTTACGTCTTATGTTCGGGTTTAGGTCGAATAAAGAAAGTCCTATTAAAATCGGGTAAAAAACAGTATTTTTTTCCCTGCCTAAGCCCCTATGTTAGGTGGCATGACTATTTCTATCCTATAAATTTTTAGCCTAGATAAAAAATCAAATAAAAAGTTTCATCAAAATCGGTTTAACGGTTTAACCCCTTGGCTCGCAGGGTTGACGTAATTCGATAGTCCTGCTGGCTCGCTAGGATTGCGTTTTGAAAATGGTGGAAAATGCATTGTTTTTCTTGGAAATTTTGCTTTTTTTTGCACTTTGAGAAAAAAAATGGTTTAAACATTACAGGAATTGTTTTTAAATGTATAGCACACACAAACACACACACATAATCACGCCTTTATCCCTAATGGGGTAGGCAGAGCGTAAACGACCTAAACAAAAGGTCGTTCCGTCACGTCTGACAAAGTTTTGAGGGTTATTGAAGATAGATTTGTAGGTATCGCTGTAGTGACAGGTTGTCAGCCCATCGCCTAAATTACAATATACAAAAACCCTCGGATCCCTTAGCTGGTTCTTACAGCATGCCCGGGAGGATATGCAGCTGGCACATTCTATGTTTTTCTCTCGCTCCCAGACCAGCATGGAAGTAAATGTATAGACTATCTAATAATATAGTTTTATATGTTTAAAATTGAGCTAGATATTTTTTTTTGTAATTTTAATTTTAGTTTTAGCCGGTGGTATCCATATGTCACTTTCAAGATAATAAAATTGAAAAAGGACAGGTGATTTCTACACTATGGTTTTACACTTTGTCCGCTAGATTTTAACGCGCTTCTGCACGTTTCCCCAGTATTTCTGTCAGCTCTATCCGCCATATCATATGACGGCGGATAAAAATGACAGATGACGCATAAAACCATCGACTATAAATCAAAAACCGGAGACAATATCTCCTGTCCTATTTCATTGCTTTTAATCTGAAAGTGATAAATAGATTTTAAATTTAGTTTTAGCCGGCAAATTTAGAATCGGAATCAATGTAATAAAACATATAAATTACCTTATATTCAAAATTATTATTGTTTTTTCAGATGTCTATATTAAAACGTTTGGAAATATGTATACATTTATGTTTATGTGTTTTTATACGTATTTCATACAAAAAATACAATCAAAATACGAATCAAACGCACGGGAGATGATGATGACATTGATAGGTTATGGTTTGAAAATAGAGTATATTTTTGCCTTTGCTTTTATTATACATAAGTTAAACATACTGTGCGAAAAGAAGAAGAAGCACAAAATAAATTTAAAAAAAAACTTTTGGCAGTACTTGGAGCCCGATCGTGTAGTGGATCGCTGCCTCCTGAGCGTGGTTCGAATCCAACCACGTAGCAATGTGTTTTTCGCTTTTCGAATTTCATATGTACGTTTATTCAGCGCTTTATGCGTGCTTCAGAAGGCACGTTAAGCCGTTGGTCCCGGTTAATATCGTACATATTAGTCGTTAAACCATATCAGAGGCCAGTGCTAAGCATTGGTGGCTTGAAAACTCTGACCTAATCTAGGATTGGGTCTGGTTTCCCTTCTGGGTTGCGGAGGTCAGATGGCAGTCGCTCTGTGTAAAAACCAGTACCCTCGGTCAATCAATAGGTAGCCTACCCCGTGAGATATGGGACAAAGCTAGGAGGATGCAGTACTTGACGCTCACATGTGTGCCTCTCCTGAGCTTACAGGACGTATTTCATACTGGGCACACATGTGAAATGAATTTCCTTCTTACCCCAGTAAGTGAAGGTGACATTCCGATCTGAGCCGCTCCTGTGGCTCGGCAGCGCTGCCCGGCTTCATTAAATTCTAGAATGCTTAAACTATACCGGGTGTAAGGGATAGCGTTCCGCAAACTGATAGGGGTTGCTCAGTCAACGAAACTAAACAAGTTTCACCGGGAAAATCTCTCAGGAATTAAAAAAAAATTACCTTCCCATACAAAATTAGCCCTTTGATCAGCCAATTTGAATGGATGACTATTTTTATAACACTTCCTGAAAAAGAAAACCTGGTGATAGTTGTTCAGCTTCGTAGACTAAGCAACCCCTATCAGTTCGCGGGACACTGTCCCTTACTCCCCGTATCATTCATTTCACTAAACATCTTGGATCGGTAGTCCACGAGCACACACGCATTCACAAATAATTTCAAATCATTGGATTCACATAATTCCTACTTAAGTTCTTCGTGAGATTTTCCCCAGTTTAGTTAGGACAATGAAATCTGAATCACTTGATTGTCTTGAAGAAATAAGATACCGTCCTTCGGAGGCCACTTTAATCTGTCAGTCCCGCTGCTGTCTTTCATAGGGGTCGTTACACAAACCATGTCAGAGGCTTAAATTAGCTGTGCTAGCGGTTTAAAAACTCAGACACCAGGGTTCGTCGGGTTGATCGACTCGAAACCCACACGACATAAGAAAAACCGGTGGAAATCAATGCCGTGCCGTTGCCATGTTGTTGTTGCCTTGCGAAAAGCTTGCCATATATTTTAATTGATTTACTTCCGTGATATCGTGACGTTACCGTTGCCGAGGACTTGTATGTGTTCCTGTCTTGTGGGGAAACGCCTACTATAGCTATTATTTTCACCCTTTCACGTTTTAATGGCCTTGTATAAAACGCAAAAACAAAACACTGAAACGTGCACAAAGTATTTATATACACGTTCGATATCACTTAAAACTTTCACCGTGTTTATGGAAATTCAAATTGTATCAAACAAATATTTGCAAAGAGCCTTCAAAAATACTGCGTCGAGGAAAATTTCTTTTTTCCCAATCTCCCTCTTCCCTTTCTCGGGGTGACACCGCCGCCGTCCGTAAATGTGAATAAAATTGGCCGCCCGTTACGTAAGAATACACTAAGGGCAGCAACACACAAGGGCCACTTACTGCTGCGCGCAAGGTTGCGCTTAACACGCTGGCAATGCTTTTTGCATTGCTTATGTCGTAGGATGATTTAATAATTCAAACCTTCTCGAAAATCCAAGGGATTTTGCGAAATCACGGATAATTAGACAATGGTGAAAACGTTGGCAAATCTTATAGGCAAAAGTCAATATTTTTGCAAAAATTACATCGTTCTCATACATTTTATATTCTCATGATATCCTCAACTATGATCTTATTTTTACAGTAAGATTTGACAATGGTGTCACATTATTCGTGTTGTCGCAAAATACCTAGGTTTGTCACGAAGATTCGAATTATCAAAAAATCACCTACACAATCATCAACTTCACCTTACGACCGCCCGCGCGCGTACCGGCAGAAAGATGCGCCGACGTAGACAACGATAAGTGCGCGTAGAGCGTAAGGTGACGCAAAAAGTATTGACAGCGTGTTGAACGCAACCTTGCACGCAGTAAGGGACGCCTTTGAGTTGCTGCCCTAAGGTTTATTTTACAGTAATTATTTTCAACAATGGTCCCGATTCGGCGGAAACACGTTGTAAATAAAATGAGACCATAAATCGGGAGTTAATAAAAATTTGATAGGCAATCTTTAGGGTGTGGTCATACTTACCTGTTTGAACAATTCTTCCTTTAGGTTGAAATAAGAAAAATTGAGCCCCTTCACACAATATTACTCGATTTAGACCTATTATGCTCCTTGAAGATTTGTTTTCAGTTTCGTTGGTACTTTGATATCTTAAAGTTTGTTCAGCAAATAATTTCTCAAAGCAAAATACAGCTGGTTCACTCGCAGGGCATGGTGAAAACACATTCGTTGATGATTGCGTATACCACATTACCGTGTGTTGAAAAATATAGACTATGTGACCATATTTAAGACTATGAACGTTCACCAACAAACATGGTAAAAAAGACATACGTACATATAATCACGCCTTTATACCTAATAGGGTAGGCAGGGCGAAAACGATTTACAAAAGTCATTCCGCCACGTCTGGCATAGTTTTGAACCCTCACATCTATCAATCATATCTTAGATAATAATAATAATATATAGACAACCCTGTCTAAAATAGATTTGTGGTAAATAAAAACATACTAATAATAATGATTTACACACACTGACCCTGTTTGTTCGGGATGTTAGGTTAAAGTACCTGCGTCGTCTTAGTGCCTCGTAATCTTTTTAAATATTTTGTTCTTTATGGAAGTTGTTTAGCTTCGTTGTACTCATTGAAGCAAACAAGCAAGGGAAGCTGTCTCTTACGCCCCGTACAGGTAATAAAGGAGCGCTTTAAAGAGTATGTGATATGATTCTTAAAGGAGCAGCCTTGCAGGATCCTGAATTGTTTGCCTTCCCCACAGAGATACTCCGTGGTGCGCAGTCGCGGCGCAACAGATAGGCGGGGAGCCGTCGCCCCGCTGCCGCTGGCTTCTGGTTCCTGTAGCTCCCTGACCAGTCGCTGGAGTGGCCGCGTGACACTGTTCGCTCTAAGTTCCGCGTCGCTCGCGATCGTGCCCGTACACCGGTTCTCACAGGTGAGCATTCCAATTCCAAAATTGAATTTCTGCTCTCTCCTTTTTCTTCAGTGATTATTTGTATCGGTGCGCGAATTTTGTGCCAGTCAGCTTTTGTACAATTTCGGCAAGTAAGCTCGTTTCGTAAGAATTGTGTGTTCCTTTTTTTCAAGGATTTTTTATAATTTTGTTATGTATGTCGGAGTTATTGAAATTGTGTGTGAATTGACGAGTTAATTTGGCTCTACGGTTTTATTGTTATGATACTTAGAGACGGATTATATCAATAGTGCTTTAAATTTGTTCTCGGACTTATCAATAGCAGGTGTTAATGGTAAAACGCCTTATAGGTACTTCAAAGGTTTTCTACCTTCCCAATTTGTGTTTAATGAAAAACATAAATTGTGTACCTAAATAATTACGCGCTTTCGAGCGAGACTCGGCCTTAATAATTAATTCATTGAAAATGATCCTTTGATTCAGAAGGAAGTGCTGAAATTATTCTGTGATCACTTAACTTTAATTTGTCTACCCATTTATTTTTTCATTCTTTTTATTAACGAGGCACGATGTGCCTTGATTTTTCAACCGGAATAAAAAATATATATTATTTCCGCTTAAGGCGATATGGCGTAAGTGGCTAAAATCATAAGTCACTAAAAATGCAGTGAATAGAAAAACCGGACTAACAGACTCAAGATATAGTAATCAACATAATTTTGAACTTTATATGTATAGCGATTCATAGTGCGTTGTAGTAACAGGTGGAAAAATTGCAATTAACGGCCACCAACTGCATCTTTTTTTCCTGTTACTACAACGAGCTATAAATCAGTACTTTACAAGATTCTAAATTATTTTTATTACTATATCTTGATTGCGTTGGACTGGATTTTTGATTCACTGTTTTTTAAGTGAATTATGTTTTTTTTACTAATGGAGGCTAATATCGCCACCTTAAGGGGCAGACATATTTAGTGAAAGGCGCTTTAATTTCAATATATAGGATAAAGTAATGACTTTTGATCCGGATAAAAGGTACAACTGGCGCAGTTATCGCATAAGGGATATTGAAGGTAGTTTGTACCTCAAAGTGGCATTTTAAGACCAACTCTTTTCATAATTTACATTGATGATCTTGTTAATTGTTTTATTATTGGTAATGACAGGATAAAGTTATTCAATTATTCTGCCGTCCTCAAGCTATAATGCCGTTAAGTGACATTTGACCAATTTTCACTAAGGGGCTCTCTGGATATTTCGGTCGCTTACAAAACCAGTAAAGTCTACTTTATCGTAAAAAATATTAAATAATTATATGTTGTAAATTGGTCTCAGTTCTTTATTATGATTTAAGACTATTAAAAAATATTGAGTAATTAATGAGAAATACGAATTCTCCTGGACCTCTTTCCGTGTCCAAAACATTGCCTAAACTTTCTTAATTTACGACTTACATTTAGAAAATTATTTTATACGTTATAAATCATCTAAAATATGGTCAGTTTTATGCAGATGATACTGCTCTTGATCTTTTTCTCATGATGAGAAACTTTTGATTGCGCAGTAGAGTCATGTCTTTAGTTGCTAAGTGGTTAAACAGTAATCTTCTTACTTTAAACACGGATAAAACTAAGTTCTCGTGCATCCAAAAAACTAAAGTATCAGCCCCTCTAACA
The DNA here is from genome assembly GCA_949820665.1 of Scrobipalpa costella. NCBI lineage: Eukaryota > Metazoa > Arthropoda > Insecta > Lepidoptera > Gelechiidae > Scrobipalpa > Scrobipalpa costella. The sequence continues at coordinate 38,275,485 of OX463295.1, forward strand.
TTTCTTACCTCCACTATCAGAAACTACTTATATTATATTAAAATCTACCTACTTCCAAGCGAGTAAAAAACGTAGAATGTGCCAGCTGCATTTCCTTCCGGGCATGCTGTAAAAACCAGCTAAGGAATCCGTGGGTTTCTGTATATTGCAATTTACGCGATAGGCTGACAAGCTGTCACTACAGCAATTGACCGACAAATCTTAAATAACCCGCGAAACTTTGTCGGTCGTGGCGGTGCGTCCTTTGTTTAGGTCGTTTACGCTCTGCCTTCCCCGTTAGGGATAAAAGCGTGATTACATGTTTGTATAATCTAACGGGTTAATTAATCACGCCATTTTGTAATTGTCCCACAATTGAACGGATAGACACAATAAAATACCTCGGGGTAATCCTTCACGAGAAACTACATACTGGGTGTAAGGGACAGCGTCCCTCAAACTAATAGGGGTTGCTCAGTTAACGATACTTAACAACTTTCACCAACATATTCTTTCAAGAAGTGAAAATAAAAATTGGGTTTTCCATACAAAATGTCCCCCTCGATCAGACAATTTGTATGGAAAAGACAAAATCTTTTTTCACTTCTGGAATAATTTCCTGGTGGAAGTTGTTCAGTGTCGTTGACTGAGCTCCCCTTATAAGTTTGCGGGACGTTGTCCCTTACACTTCGTTTAATATCGTTGGCCGATCGTATTAGAAGATTAATAGGAGTTGTAAAGCTTCTACGGAGCTGTGCTGAACCGGATGCTTTACGTCTGGTGATGTCTCATTATGTCAATCGGTTCTAATATATTGTATTGGAGCCTGGATAAGTGTGTAGTATCCCGTATATCACGGGGTTGGCTGCCTAATCTTGAACGAGGGTACTGGTTTTTACACAGAGCGACTGCCATCTGACCTCCGCAACCCAGAAGGGAAACCGGACCCAATCGTAGATTAGGTCAGAGTTTTCAAGCCGCCAATGCTTAGCACTGGCCTATGACATGGCTTAACGTTGTTCATTTGCGTTGGCTGCACAACCCCGATCAGTAAGCGGAACGCTGTCCCTTACACCCGGTATTTGAGGCTTGACTTGAACACCACAAAGTTCAAATATTTTTAAACACCTATGCAATAAATGCGTTATATACATGACTCAACCTTTTCGAGTGAACACGAAGTTTGCACAAAGTTTTAAATATTTTGAATTTCCTCATTTTATACAGTAATTAATAAAAAAATTACCTATTAAAAACGACACTGCCTTTACTGCTAAGGGTAAACTTCAATCATGGCTTAAAGCACAGGATTAAAACTCCACTGAATTCATCCTCATTATTGTCTCCCGAACCTCATACTTACCTTATAATGATTAAAAACGGGAAATTTACCGTGGTTTTTCATTTCTGTATTACTGTCCGATATTTCAACGCAGTTTTATGCGTTTTGATCACGGAGCGACTGAGAAATACTAACCTTTATTATCAGTATAATAAACCAGCCAACAAAGGCGAAATTTTTCAAAACAATCGGGAAAAATAGAGTATTTATAGATTTTTTACGATGTTCTAATGAGTGTTACGTTAATACATACATATATAATCACGCCATTATCCCTTATGGGGTAGGCAGAGCGTAAACTACCTAAACAAAGATTGCTCCACCACGTTTGACAAAGTTTTGGGGGTTATTTAAGATAGATTTGATATTGCTGTAGTAACAAGTTGTCAGCCTATCACCTAAATTGCAATATACTGTTATCCTCGGATCCTTTAGCTGGTTTCTACAGCATGCCCGAGAGGAAATGCAGCTCACACTCTATGTTTTTATATCTAGGACAAGTGCTATCTCCAAAAACGTTATAGTGATAAACCCCATATTTACTGGATAAAAGGAAACAACCTGTTACGTATTTCAAGTGTATTTGTTACACAAACATCAGCTACAATCTTACTTGTAAATGCTTTAAAGTTGAAATCTGCTGAAAAACAATAGAAATAAGTTTAATACAGCCTATAAGTGGAATTTTTGTGGATTATAAAAAATATAGCCCGTTAAGGAAATTTTCCAAAGTTGTTTGGCGGGCAGTCGGGCATGACAGAACGCACACGGCAGTATAGTGTTTTGTTTAGAGAGCAAATTGACATAAATTTGGACATAGTGTTTTTGTCTACATTACGTATTATTATGTGATGATGGATATTCTGTAAATTGTACAAAAATGTAGCAAAATTAGTTCCACGGACAGCATTTCGGGACACATAGCGCCATCTCCGACGCAAGACTGATATGGATAGTTCCACTATTGGACTACTGACTTAATGGCACTTCGACGTCAAACCTTTTTAACTTGTGATCGATAGATGTTTATAAAAAACCGGCCAAGTGCGAGTCGGCCTCGCGCACGAAGGGTTCCGTTCCGTACCATTATCTTATACATTTGTTACCAATTACCGTGATTCAATTCAAACGTTTACATGTTGCCGTTTTTGATATCAAAACAAGAAATGGCAAAAAATAAGACGTTTTTGTGGAGCCCAACTTAAATATTTATTTAATTCTATTTTTAGCAAGCGGAACATTACATTCAGTATTGTCATGCGAAGATAATAAATTAGCCCACAAAGTTAAAGGGATTATACTAACAGCCTCCGTGGTCTAGTGTACTGAGTTATGGGCTCCCAATCCAGAGGTCCTGGGTTCGTTTCGCAGGGGGGAGACAAAGTAGATCTTTGTTAATTTGTTATTATGTGAAATTTAGATTCCGTGCTTCGGAGGGCACGTTAAGCCGTCGGTCATGAGTCATGATAGTGGTCGTTAAACAAAACCATGTCACATGTGTATTATCTGTGCTATTAGGGATTTTTAAAAACTCTGCCACTAGGGTTCATAGGGTCGACCGACTCAAAACCCACACGACACAAGAACTCAAGGCGGGGCCTGGCAGTCTTTTTAATGTTTCATTACAATGACTGACCCTAAGACAAACTATAAGACATCGCTAAACCCGTAATAGGTTTGTCTCGATGACAATCCGCATAACAATATTACAATTTATCGTAGATAGTATAAGCAATAACATAAGTAACATTTTATTCTTAATAAATCTACACAATCATATACATACATATAATCACACCTTGATCCCTAATGGGGTAGGCAGAGCGTAAACGACCTAAACAAAATGTCGTTCCGCCACATCTGACAAAGTTTTGAGGGTTATTTATGGTAGATTTGTAGGTATATTGATTGTTGTAGTGACAGGTTGTCAGCCCATCGCCTGAATTGCAATATACAGAAACTCTCGGATCGGAGATTTTTCAGCATGCCCGGGAGGAAATGCAGCTGGCAAATTCTATGTTTTTTCTCTCGTTCCCAGTCCAGCATGGAAGAAAGACAATCATATTTATATGACAAATGAGTATATTAAGACGAACATGCCCAACCTTACCCTTTCGAGACAGGCGACCGTTGTATGTTGCCGACCTACACCTACCACCATATAATGAGTAGAAAAATCAATTAACGTTTCTGTTCACATCAATAACGTTATTATAAATTCTGAATTTCTTTTTCACCGTAACCGTAAAAGCGTGGCGTAAAGGCCATGAAGTTTGGTTTCCCTCCGTGATTTTACATCAAATTTTATTACTGCAAATGCATTATACGTCCAAAGTAGAGTTAATTGAGTAAAAGCCGCAACACTTTGTGTTCTGAAAGCATGTTGAATATTCAAGTAGTTCATGAAATTATTTCCGAATTTTATTTTGATATTGTTAGCATATTTTACCGTAGGTATAATATTCTACATTGTATTTTACCAAATTCTTTCGTGACCGAGTGCCCATTAATTTCATTGGAAAATCAAATAAATACCAACTCGACAAAAAGGAAACAAAAATGAATATGTTACATAAATCTTCTTGTTGTCGAGTCAATGGCAATCAAAGTTTTTGAGCCAAAAACGTGGCCACATCAATAGCCTTTTGGTTAGCGCCAAAGAGGTCTTCCTGTGTGCAGGCTGCAGGCGAGATAGGACACTTAAGTGAGATAAAGACTCTAAGTCCACCAGACTCTCACCTGTCTTCAATGTAGCCTCACCTTTTCCTGAGTTCTTTGCATCTGCCGACACCTGATCCAAGTCAGTTGAACGCCTTCCAAATGGACCAGGAAAGGCTGTGTCCTAGCGGCAACTTCTCAACTTTAGGGATTGATGGATTAATACGGACGAAATTTTCCGACCACAGCTTTTCTCTTGCTTTTGGTGGGTCCATGTTGAGGAGCTCTGTGTTCCGAATGAAGCTGCTTCGGCTTTTAAGACGTGAAGGTGGCGGTTTATGCCCATGTAGCGGATGCCTGCTGTCTTCTTGTTGTTTGAGCCTTCAGTGGAACAAGCAACTTCAGCACTTGAGACTGACAGCTAGTTTGAGTTCGTATCAGAAATGTCATTTCAGTACATTATGACCTGTCAAATTCATACTTAATACTGCTCTCAATTTTGAGGTCGCTTTATAAATAGGGGCCTAAGTGTTGCTATTTCATATTTATTAATTTTTACTAAACTTTTCGGTTACGAAAATGAGTTACAAACATAAACGAAACTGACTTGATTTTCGATTCACATTCACTATTTTTGTATATATTTTTTCATAATTTGCTATAAATTGTATCTAAATCATTGGCTAGTCAAAAAAAGTCTCCGATAGTTATTTATACTGTATCCGGTTTGTTTATTGTGGAGTTTATTGTAACTCAGCCCGTGAGGAGGACATTTTTTGTATGGTGGATATCATAAACTAAGTCGGTTTGTTAAAACAATATATAATTCGTTAAATACTAGTGCATAATACATAAAACTATGTGATATAGGTAGCCAATATACTAAAGTAGTGTAATAGGTACTTTTAACATAGTTTGCAATATCTATAGATTTATTGGTATGAGTATACAATACGGTATTTACAATAACTTAATAAAAAACAGTATACATGGATGATAATATAAAATATCGCGGGTAGACAAATTTTGTTATCGAATCGGTCTCGTTTTTTTTTATCGGTCTTTTTTTTAGTTTCAGCCTTCAATAGTTGCATCTTTTAGTCCCATTATTACTATCTGGACTATTCTCTCGCTCAACGAGGCAACGGAAACGGCTACCAAATCTAGGGGATTGAACGAGGGTACTAGTTTTTACACAGAGCGACTGCCATGTAACCTCCGCAACCCAGAAGGGAAACCAGACTCAATTTTGGATTAGGTCAGAGTTTTCAAGCAGTCAATGCTTAGCACCGTCCTCTGATATGGCTTAACGACTAATATCTACGGCATTAAACGATATTAACCGGGACCATTGGCTTAACGTGCCTTCTGAAGCACGTACATATGGAATTCGAAAACCGAAAAACACACCTTCCCGCTCAGGAGGCAGGGGCGCTATCTACTACACCATCGGGCTTCCTCAACTTCTTCTTCGTCTGTCGAGTGGGTATCAAGTCTATCGACCCGATGAACCCTGGTGGCAGAGTTTTTTTATACCGCCTAGTAGCACAAAGCAACGGTATTTTTCCCATTGTTTACGTAATTTTGCGACTGAATTTACCTTAAGAAATTTTAATATATTGAAGTTGTCTGTCAAAATTTTTATTCACTGTCATGTCATATTTATTCGATTCTTGCATTTTGACATGCACTAATATTGAAATCACTTCGCCGAAAAATTTAAAATCACCCCTTTGTTAGGGAATGAATATTAATAAAATAGGAAACTCCTTTTCCATGAGAATACTTTTTAAAGAAGGGTATATGCAAAGTTTGAAGTACTTTGAACCAAGGAATCACGTTCGCCCCATTGCACAAACAAGGACCTTCTCCCCCCTATTCACCCCCGATAGGTAGAATATCGGATCATATATTGAACACACTTCTCTTCATTTCTTCCATACTAGTGAAAAACATAGAATGTGACAGCTGCATTTCCTCATGCATGCTGTAAAAACCAGCTAAGGGATCAGAAGGTTTCGAAGTTTTGTATATTGGCAATTTAGGCGATGGGCTGACAACCTATGACTACACCAATATACCTACAAATCTATCTTAAATAACTGTCAAAACTTCGTCAGACGTGGCGGACCGACCTTTGTGTAGGTAGTTTGCGCTCTACTTACCAAAATAGGGATAAAGGCGTGATTATATATATTGAACACCCTCTCCAAATTTCAGGTCTCTCTCAGTTTATCAGCAATCAGTATTTTAGAACAAAATGGGATGTAAGGGACGACGTACCAGAAATTGTTAGGGGTTGCTCAGTCAAATGAAACTGAACACCTTTCAGTAATAAACTCTTTCAGGAAATGAAAAATAATGTGTGTTCGATGTGTATGCGGAAGTCAATTATTTGTGTTATCCTGGAATAATTATCTGGTGAAAGTTGTTCATTTTCATTAACTAAGCACCCCATAAGAGTTACTAGTACGCTTTCCCTTACATCCGGTATAGATTTTATATATAAACATTGCACGATCTTGAAGTAAACTAGATATATTGGAAATCTAATATAACGTACTCAAGGCTTTCACCCACATCGTCAATATTGAATTTAAAGTCACATTCAATGTGTTTCAAGCGACTTCGATGCATCGTTTATAATAAATAATATAAACGATATATATTTTTATACAATAAAAACATACTCTATCTATAAATATAGAGTATCTATTTTGATATGAAATATTATATTTGAATCACCATCATCTTCCTAGCCATATCCCGTATCTTACGGGGTCGGCTACCTAATCTAGGGGATTGAACAAGGGTACTGGTTTATACACAGAGCGACTTTATTTGGATCATCAACAACACGTTATTATTTATTATATTTAAAAATTTAGGGTGACCCATTGAGAACCCCTTTTTTGATTTAGTTAGATTATTAAGAAATAACATTTCCATTTCATATCGAATAAAATATTCGGAAAAAAACCGGCGGCTCTGTGAACAGACCATTCGCTGACGTATCGTGCAATTTTCCATATTTTATTCAAATAAATAAAATAATTTATTCGGACTGCAAGATCTATAGGTGTTAGTAATTAGGTACTTAGGTAACTATAAATAGAACTGCCTCCGTGATCTAGGGGTCTAAACTATGGGCTCTCGACCCGGAGGTCACGAATTCGATTCCCGGGACAATGACTTTGTGTTGTTAGATAGATAGATAAACGTTTATTGCATAAAAAAACAACACACATGTCACAAATTAAGAAAAACAAAGAACAGGTATGAACAAAAAAAGGATATACGTTAAATTGTTGTTTCTAGTTTGGTAAGGACATTGCAGGCTGATCACCTGATTGTCCGAAAAGTAAGATGAACCATGGAGTCGGTCCTGCGCCTGATTTCTCTCTGGTCGTGTCAGTCAATCTGTGCCATCACAATAAGACATTGAAAGAATAGAGAGTGCACTTGTGTGTAGCGCAAACACTTGGGCACTAAAAACTAGTCCTGCACAGTTTGCCAATCTCTGGGAGATTTTAAAGTATTACTGCTGATCAGTGGTCAGTTCCCACTGTCAGCTACCGCCTTGAGCACGTCATTGTTGCTGCCACTCGATGCAGCAATGACGCGGTTTTTTTAAGATTCTGGGCATGGAAACCTTTTTGTAGTGTTCTAAGTCTTTTTAGAATAAAATTACCGAAAAGTCAAATTCAAGTCGCCAAAAAGCCTAAAATCACCTTAATATTTTACGAATAGTTTAAATAGCAATTATTTTAAATGCTTGACACCTATCCTATATATATATATTTAGGATGTTGTTTAAATAATTAGGTTTGATCTCAAAATCTTGAGTCAAAGAGGGTGTATGGTAGAAATTTCCAATGGTTATTTAGAAACCCGTTGTGTTTGGGGCCATTTTGTTCGTACTCTTACCCTATATGATAAAATAGCCTACTTTGCCTTGTTATTGTGAAGAAGCCTAATGTCACCTAATTTCTTTTTTCGAGATAGCCCGAATTGGGTGACCAGTCGCATATCGCAATATTTGGTCGCCACAGCCACAGCTCGCACACTCCTTACTACAATACAATTTTGGTCATACATTGACAGACGGCATGTTGCACTTGGTTTGCGTTTGTGTGCGTGTTATGAGGGTTGTTACAATTTTTTTTATACCGGTCATAATCATCACTTGATTATCTGATTCTTGATTAAACCAAAGTTTTAAAGTAGTTCACTGTAACTGAATAGTTAGAATAGGTTAGGTTGCATATTTTGTATGAAGTTACTTACTGTCTCTCATCACTTGGGAATCTAAAAAAGTTCCTATTGGAGTCATATATTGTGGTAGAAAGACATCCGTACACGGAACAGTACCTAACCATCTTTGGAACACAAAACTTTATTATTTCCGTTACACTGGGAAACATGGGCGCGCCATACCCGCTAAGCGTACGCACAATATGACCCACAATCCGGCGCGGAGTGTGACGTATACCGGACTAGAGAGTGGAGGTGAGTGTCCATTCTGTATGTAGTACTATTATATATTCTGTGCCACAGCACCCACCGAAATAGCCTAAATGGCGATAAATCGCCGCACTTGGCAGCGCTGTCTTTTTGCGTACGATAGCTCAAAGCTATTGACGTCCGCCAGCGCAAACATTGCGGACGCGCTACAGTAGTGTGGCAACCGCAATAACGCCCTGAAAGCGTTACAACTGGATACGTAGCGCATTGTAGGCTTTTTGGTGTGGTTGGCCTATAGGCTACTAGCAAATAAGCACGTGCAATATGCTTTGAAAAGCGTAATATTGACTGCATCTGTGCAACGACCAAGTCTATGAGTCAACATATTGGCTCCTCCCTAAAGGGGTGGGCAGAGCGTAAACGACCTAAACAAAGGTCGTTTCGCTACGTCTGACAAAGTTTAGAGGGTTATTTAAGATAGATTTGTAGGTATTTCGCTGTAGTGACAGGTTTTCAGCCCATCGCCTAAATTGCAATATACAGAAACTCTCAGATCCCTTAGCTGGTTTTTAAAGCATGCCCTGGAGGAAATGCAGCTGGCACATCCTATGTTTTTCTCTCGCTCCCAGTCCTGCATGGAATAATCTTATTTCAATATATTATTTTTCCTAATCTTGACTGTACTCTGTTCACGATAACGAGCTAGTGGAGCGTTTTCTCTGTCGCACAATCATCCTCACACATGATAAGGACGCAAAACTGCGTCACACGGGAGAGAGGTGTCTTTTGCTTTGAAACGAAAGACACGTACATTCCGGGCGTAAGGCAATCTGAAAGGGCTTGCTCATTCAATGAAGCAGAACAACTCTCAGAAGGATTTTTTTTCAGGCAGTGAAAAAAACAAATGACGTTTCCATACCAAAAAAGACAATATGTTTCAATTCAAATCTATTTTTGGTCTTATTTTTTTTAAATAGGATTAAATCTAGTCTAGGGAAACTTCCTGTATAATTTCAGACCACGAATCTTTTTTGGGATATAACTTTTTGAAAATCTGGAAATTTGTATGGATAATTATCATGTTTGACTCTATACTAGGTCTGTAGAGGATTTTTGTGGGATATTTTGTTCCATAAAAAAAATATGTTTGTTCTTTATATAACCCAAAATCATTTTTATATAAAAGTAAAAAAAATGCGTTTCTTATTGGGATACCAATAGAACACAGCCTGATATAAGTACCAATAACAGGTACCTACTCACAGCATTCTCACACATTAGATTAAAAAGAATTTAAATTACGGATCATAAGTTAATTAAAATCAAATTACCATACATACATAAAATCACGCCTTTATCCCTTACGGGGTAGGCAGAACGTAAAACGCCTCCTAAAAGGCGCTTTCGCCACGTCTGGCATAAATTGAGGGCAATTTTAGATTGTAATGTGTATTCCTGTAGTGACAGGTTGTCAGCCCATCGCCTAAATTACAATACACTGTAACCCTCGAATCCCTTTTTTCCCTTTTGCTGACTTCTACAGCATGCCCGGGAGGAAGGGCAACTGGAACATTCTATGTTTTTCTTTCTCTCCCAGTCCAGTATGGAAGTTAGTTTTTTCTAATGTAAATTAAATAACAAAATCTTATAAATAATATCACTCTTAGTGTTCATTTTATGCACACTTAATGCATTGACTTTGGATGGTATTGCTGACCCAAGAATTTACGTCATATAATTTAAATCATATTACCTATATATTTAAATGACGAAACGTCGGGTATGTACAAGGAATGTATACTTACCTAAATACGTATCGCGATATGACCCGTTTAAAATAGTAATAAGCATTTATTCTGCCGTTATAAGCCCGTTGAAAGGCAAGGCTTCAGGCAAAATTCATTTCTTTATAAAAAATAATGTTCAACAGCTCTCGTTCGTTTGTAAAGTGCGATACGGCCACGCTTTAAATGAACGTGGAAAACAAAGGTACGAACGCCGCTTTCCCAATCTCTGAGATTTGACAATGGCGTTGATTTACATGCTGACCTGGGAGCGAGAAAAAAACATAGAATGTGCCAGCTGCATTTCCCCCCGGGCATGCTGTGAAACCAGCTAAGGGATCCGAGGATTTCAGTATACCTATTGTAATTTAGGCGGTGGGCTGACAACCTGTCACGACCGCAATATACCTAAAAAATTATCTTAAATAACCCTTAATACTTTGTCAGTCCTGGCGGAACGAACTTTCACGCTCTGCCTACCACATTAGGGATAAAGGCGTGATTATATGTATGTCGATTTCCACGGCATAATAGGCGTGAAAACTGGGTAGCTAAAAAAAATCAAAACTTTAAACCAATGGCTAAAATATTGTTGACTCATTAATCATTAATAAAAAATATGCATATTTACATTTAATAATTGAGTTAAAAAATATAAAAGTTATTGATTTGAGAAGTCAATGTTTACCATAACGTGACGTCATAATTAGGTTGTTTTATTTTCATACATAAAATCATTTTGTTATAATTTTGTCGAATTTTCCTTTCTGTACAAAGAAATATTTTTTTGAAATATGATTTATTCTAAATGGTCGTAAATCACAAAGTGAGGACGCGTGTAACTTTTGCCTTTGCCAAGAACAAAAAAAATTATGACAGATTAAATAGTATACATCAAGTAGACGTCAACTTGTTTGTCACTATCAGTTTTTTTTTTCATAGGCATACTGGATATTAGGCAAATGATATTTTGAGATAAATACGAGATCACCCCAAAATCATATATTTTTTAAATAACTCTAGACATATTATATTCTTCTTTTGAGCGAGTTGATTCTCAAGTCGAACGACCCGATGAACTCTGGTGTCAGAGTTTTCAAACCGCCTAGTAGCACAGCTATTAGACCTCAGACATGGTTTAAGTCACCACCATAATATTCAATTCAATTCTTCCATGCTGGACTGGGAGCGAGAGAAAAACATAGAATGTGCCAGCTGTATTTCCTCCCGAGCAAGCTGTAAAAACCAGCTAAGGGATCTGAGGATTTCAGTATATTGTAATTTAGGCGAGGGGCTGACAACCTATCACTACAGCAATATAAGTACAAATATATCTTTAATAACCCTCAAAACGTTGTCACCCGTGGCGGAACGACCTTTGTTTAGGTCGTTTACGCTCTGTCTACCCCATTAGGGATAAAGGCGTGATTATATGTATGTATGTATTACATTCAATAATTAAGAAACATATATACCATATTCGGCATAACATAATCTTCGAAACTTGAATTCTTATTGATTTCAGTACGTAATGAAAAATAAAGTCATGTGAATTACATACATACATACATATAATCACGCCTTTATCCCTAATGGGGTAGGCAGAGCGTAAACGACCTAAACAAAGGTCGTTTCGCCACGTCTGACAAAGTTTTAAGGGTTTTTTAAGATAGATTTATACGTATATTGCTGTAGTGATAGGTTGTCAGCCCATCGCCTAAATTGCAAAATACTAAAACCCTCAGATCCCGTAGCTGGTTTTTACAGCATGCTCGGGAGAAAATGCAGCTGGCACATTCTATGTTTTTCTCTCACTCCCAGGCCAGCATGTGAATTATGTCGCGAGAATCGAGGTTATTGATTCTTTATGGGTACCGCGACGCCCGGGGTTCATTAACAACCGTGTCCTCTGCAGGAAAGGAAGCGATTAATTTGGCTAATTTAATAACAGCTGTGCGAGAAAGAAAACGACATTTTATCTTAGATGATTCACGGAAATGTTATCTTTCTTTACAATAATAATAAAATAATCTGTCTTTATCCTTAATGGGGAAGGCAGAGCGTAAACGACCTAAACAAAGGCCGTTCCGCCACTTCTGACAAGTTTTGAGGGTCATTTAAGATAGATTTGTAGGTATACTGCTGTAGTGACAGGTTGTTAGCCCATCGCCTAAATTAAGAATAGAAAGAAAGAAAATATTTTTATTTTGCTCCACAACACAATACAGAAACTCTCGAATCCCTTTGCTGATTTTTACAGCATGCCCGAGAGGAAAAGCAGCTGGTACATTCTATGTTTTCTCTCGCTCCCAGTCCAGCATGGAAGAAAGACAATGTTTGTCTGTCTATCTGTTATCACATTAATAAAATTGAACTTGACCATCATGCCAAAACTACTACACCGATTTTGATGCAAATTTTTTTGTTTGACTAAATGTAACCTATGTAGACTAAAACTAAGAATTCAAATAATCACGCCACCTTCGCCTCTGAGGAGGTAGGCAGAATTTTGAATTTTGATAATTAATTTTAATAAAACGAATGTGCGTTACCTGGACTAAAACTCAGGGTACAAATAATCGCGCCACCTACCCTACGGGGTAGGCATTTTATATTATTTTATATTACTTTACAATTTTGGAGGGATCAGCCGGAGTTTTTTTTTATTGACCTGGTCTCACGCTTCTAAACTTTAAGGAAATTTTATTCTGATTATAACCTAGGCTCATTGAATTGGTTCTAACATTGATTGAGTAAGTACCCCAGTTTGTATCGAAAATACGCAGTGTTGAACATACTGAAAACGCTTCTCCACGCGTAGTAGCGGGATCTGCTAGCCCGCGCGTGGAAGCGTGTATTATTATACAAAGACAAAGGTCAGACAATGAGAAACATGCTGCCGCGCGCGGACTAGCAGATCCTGCCGCTCATGAGTTCCATGATGATCGGTATGATCGATACTGCATGTTTAACGTACAAACGTAAACGTACCCTTAACGAAGTCGCGGGAACAGCTAGTTAAGGGAATAATGTTGTAACAAAAACGTTAAAGTTGTCCACGTTAGTAATGTATATAAAATTCCTTTATTTGCATACACAAAATTATAAAAATAAACATTTAACAAATAAAATATGTCTTCTAAAGCACTGCATCGAGGCAACGATACCAGAAGGCTAGCTGCGTTTCCACGTTGCACAGACAAACTAAGACGCTGTGCAAATAACTGCTGGCTGTTAGGTCACAGCTCGGACACTCCTAACTACAATGTCATTTTGGTCACACATCGACAGACGGCATGTTGCACTTGGCATGAGTTTGTGTGCGTGTTATAAGGGTTGACAAATTTTGTTACACCGGTCATAATCATCACTTGATTAATGTAGTTCTTGATTAAACCAACGTTTTAAAGTAGTTCACTGAAACTGAATAGTTAGAATAGGTTAGGTTGCATATTTTGTATGAATTTACTTACCGTCTCTCATCACTGTGGAATCTAAAAAAGTTCCGAATGGTCATATCTTGTGGTAGAATGACATCCGTACACGGAACAGTACCTAACCATCTTTGGAACACAAAACGAAAAGCTAGTCACTACATAGTATAAAACAAAGTCGCTTTCTCTGTCCCTATATCCCTGTGTATGCTTAGATATTTAAAACATCGCAACGGATTTGATGCGGTTTCTTTTAATGGATATAGTGATTCAAGAGGAAGGTTTATATGTATAATACATGCATAATATTGTAGAGCAACACTGATGATTTCCGTGCGAAGACGGGGCGGGTCGCTTGTGTGAAATATAAGCTTGTTTAAAAGTGTAGATCCATACTACACTAAATAAGCGACATGACCCAGTTTTTGTTGAACGGTTTTTAATTTCATTACATATTTTTACTAGGTATGTTCATTCATTACATATGATCCCGATGGTGTAGTGGATAGAGCCGCTGCTTCCTGAGCGGGAGGTCGTGGTTCGAATCCCACCACGTACCAATGTGTTTTTCGGTTTTCGAATTTCATATGTACGTTTATTCGGCGCTTTTTCCGGAAGGCACATTAAGCCGATGGTCCCGGTGAATATCGTTTAATACCGTAGATATTAGTCGTTAAGTCATGTCAGAGGCCATTGCTAAGCATTGGCAGCTTGAAAATTCTGACCATTAGGTCTAGGATTGGGTCTGGTTTCCCTTCTGGGTTGCGGAGGTCAGATGGCAGTCGCTCTGTGTAAAATCCAGTACCCTCGTTCAATCCCCTAGATTAGGTAGCCGACCACGTAAGATACGGGATAAGGCTAGAGAGATGATGATATGTTCACTAGGTAAGTATTTCTAGTTCAAGACTCAAAGTATTTTTTATCCTGGGGGAGCGTGGGGGGATGAAATTTTGAACAGGGTAATTATTATTATTTGTTTGAGAACCTATCGTGTGGGGTATCCAATGAAAGAGCGTTTTTAGTGGATTCTAAAAATATATCACACTGTTAAATTACAACTATCTGTTTTCTATAAAATAAAAAATCATAACCATTCATTTTTGAAACGCGCCATGTTTGAGTTCTTCCTGACAGGGAACGGCTGATTTTTTTTCACTTTACGCCAAAAGACGTGCTACATTATCAAAATCTAAGATAACGCAAAAGAAATCGGAAAATACTAAGCGCTTACTATAGGTACATCTTCCTTTACATTGTCTAATTTTAAAACAAGCAATACTCCCATATAAATTTGTATGGATAAAAATAATATCCCAAAACAATTCTATGACTCTTGGACTAGAAATACTTTAAATGAGCTGGGAACATAAGTACTGAAACTCAAAATAAAACCTTGCAGCAAAAAAGTCGATTACTATGGGATATTTCCTGCAGCACCATCAAAAACTTTGTTATTGTTGTAGTTTGTATTTTAAAATGGATAAAAGGATTTCCAATCAAAACCTGACACATGCACTATCTCGTTCGCAGTAAAAATAGAAACTGTTCCAATCAAAAATTAAAGTTGACAAAAGCTGTACAAAAATCTTCAACTACGTTGTAGGGTGATTCAGTAACTGAAAATAATAATTGAAAAATGTAAACAAAGAACAAATCCCCAGGTTTGTGAGGCATTTTCCAGTTTTATTAGGACATCGCAGGCTGAATCACCTGATTGTCCGAAAAGAAAAAAAAACCTTGCTTGGGAGGGCACGTTAAGCCAGCGGTCCCGGTCGCTATCTTTGATAGTTGTTGCAGAAATTATTTCAAAAATCCTTTCTCAATAGGTGGTTACGTTATAAAATGAATCTCCTGTCAAAATTTTACGTTTCTAGCAATTTAGGTCTCTTCGTTGCTGAATGAGACAGTAAGGAAAAACAATTTTATAAGTTTAAGAAGATTCTGTGATGTTAAAATTACACTCGTTCGTCACTACTGACACCACAATGTCAGTTAAAAATATAACTTGTCGAAATTCCAGGGGAGGTTTTTATGCGTTTTATTTAATGGTAACTATTAATTTTCACGATGTTTTTAACCGACTGCGCAAAGCCAAGGAATGTGTTTATCAGTCTATCTATGTAAGTATGTATGTTTGATCCTCTGTCGCGCTCTAGAGACCAAACGCGTGGGCCGATTTTAATGATCCTTACGTCAATCGATTCGTCTTAACCATACGAGTGTCATTGTAGACACAATATAGCTACAAATTAGAAGCTATATTGAACAACCGTTTATGACCTATAACGATTTAAAGTTATAAAGTTTACTTTTTATTCTACGCAGTTGGGATTTTTTTTTTTTATAAATTATTTTCCGTGTGTATGCAGGCAGTCTTTATCTACTCGTACTTTTAGCCTATTGTAACTCTTGTTGCTAAAATATGCATTTAACGCTTGCCTATTTTTTTTACACTTTTATATAATTTCGCCACAGTATTAATATAGCAACTACGTACGTACTACGCGATAGAAAACCATAGAATGTGCCAGCGGTTTCCTCTCCCAGGCATGATATAAAAGCCATAGGATATAAACTCTACTCTATGGACTTTGTTAAAATATCTAAAAAAAGTTTGAAAATAAGGCGTATATCAACTAAACCGTTGCGTAACTCAAAAAGAGCACTTTTGTATTTCGTTGCATAATTGGGGTGAACTTTGTTCGAAAACAATCTCACTCAGAAACAATGTCCTATTGGAAAAACGAACTTTTGTTTCATGAAAAAACAAAACGGCAAAACAGGAGGGTTTTGAATAGATGGACATGATGAAAAAATGTAGTGAAAGGAATGTGATATACAACGTGTAACGGAACGGGTATCTACACACGAAAGGGTATGAAATTGTATGGAAGGTCAATATATTTTCGTTTTTCGAATTATGTTCTCGTCGTTTATGGACTGGTTCATATCCATTCAGGTACATAATTTACTCTCTTTTTTACGTACAAGTTGTAGAAAACGAGTGGTTTGTTTTTTCTAATTCTTTCTAGCTTTGGTGAATCAAAAATTATTATTTTCTATTATTTTGGTGCATGCCTGGTGCATTTAAAAAAATATCATTATCTCTCTAGCCTAATCCCGTATCTAACGGGGTCGGCTATGTAATCTAGGTAATTGAACGAGGGAACTGACCTCCGCAACCCAGAAGGGAAACCAGACCCAATCGTAGTAAATCGGCTTTTGCCAGGTTAGTGGCCAACCAGGCTGGCCTTTTAAAAAATATGTACGTCCATAAATAGAAGTAGAATCTATTGCAACCCGGCATCAAACGACCAGATCCTAACGTCCATTTCCCACGAATGGCCACCGTACCGATTCCAATGACTAATTGCTACCCTGGCAGTTCGACTAGAAAATTACAGCTCACGCTCTGTGACTAGCCATATCGGCTGCCTTCAATTTGCTGAAATTGAAACCGTGCCGTACAGAACAGGACATTCAGTGCTGTAACAGTGATTTTAGATATATTTTATTTTAGCCTTTTTACTGACTGCGCAACGAAAAAATCCTGGGATCGACTATAGAGACGTGTGGGCCAATTATAATATTTTTTATAACACAGTTGCACATAAAGGGTCTCTTATTGCACAATTTTTTTTATGATTGGGAAGGGGGGGAGGGTTAAAGAGGGCTTAAAGAGGGTAAGTAACATCATGTGGAAGTAGCTCCCGCATTTAGGCATCGAGACTGATTGGTTGAAGACCTGACAGAAAAGAAAAGTAACACTCATTGAAGTGATCCTGATTTTAAAATATTTACCTTTCCGGGGCAACGAAACTGGGGGCTTCAAATACCCCCAAGTTGGTACGGAAGCCTCGGATAGCTAATATCATATTTTTATTGGCCTCGGTGAGCGAGCCCGACTTGCACTTGACCGTTTTTTTTATAATGGACACCGCTAATAATTTCGAACATAATGAAAAACATAGGTTCAACCTTATTAGTATTTAGATCATGTAAATTGCCTTATTTTTTAATTTGGCTCGATACATGCAGTATTATATACCAGCGAGAAGTTCATGCATCTTTAACAATTTCTGAAGTTACGGGTCCTCGCGGTCAAACCAACTTCCTAACTAGGCGGACACTTTTGACATTGGAAATGTGTTCTTTGTTAGAAATTTCTTTTCTTACGTGCAATGTTCGCTCCGATTTTACGAAAAATTGCAATTCCCTTATATCTCGGAGAGTTGGAAGGTAAGTTGCAATAGAAATATTCGAAAAATTTTGTTATTTCCGAAATTGTAAAAAAGAATATTCCGACGAATGATATCAATAATTTTAGATATACCCCTCTAGACAAAAGACAATGTAGCTACAATGTTATTCTAAAACCAAGGCTCGGATACCTGGTTTAATTTCATTAGGCTAAAACAAAGACCCAACCTTTTCGTTTCTAAAGTACTCTTTGATGTACGGAAACATAAAAACCCGGCTATGAGCATGTCGGAATTGTACACTCCTGCAGGATTATGCAGTGTGTTCAACTCTGTAATATTTCGTACACGCCTGCAGGATTTTGTAGTGTTTAACTCTGTAACATTTCGCACACGCCTGCAGGATTTTGTAGTGTTCAACTCTGTATCATTTCAAGATAAAACTGTCAACGACAAGATAATGGTCCTACCAGCACCTGAATAACCTGCTCATGTTATACCACACTCAAACAACAATGATGTCTAAAACGTTCAGAACCTTAATAGAGGAAGTGAATGACGTCACATTGTGACGACCACAAACTGGTGGCCGCCAGTAAGCTGCCGGAAGCCGCATCAGCTGTTAGCTCAAATGTACCTTCTATACTGGAATGAACAGATCTCATTCATTCATTCTAAGCTGGATGCGAGGACAGCCGGATACGTATCTAATATACGTATCCAATATGAATTAATGTAGGTAGCCAATAAATTTTACTCTATTTACAGAAGGTGTAAGAAAATTACTCCGTTTTTATTAAACAACAATATTTTCTACTAATAAAACCAAACAGGATTTTTTTCTTACTCGAGTATTTCCTACAAAAATACTTTCCTTGTCTACAACTTGAAAAGGAGAAGAAAAATGGTTATTTGTTCAGCTAGACAGCAAAGTTCGTTTTTACTAAGAGTGCTGATTTTGAATCCTGCGGTAGTGAAGGATACTAAAATAGAATCACGAGCGCAGCTAGTGATTCAAAAATAGTATTTATTATAGTATTAGTATATTTAAATGAATTTGCTCTCGTGTGATACATTCAACTTTTCCCTCTTTCAGTGAGAAAATTTTCTTTTTTTTAAATTATACTTCTTTAGAGGCGTTATAAAAAATAATCGAGAGTGTAATTTTAAGATGCGCGCGCATCTGTAACACAAAATAGTTTTACCATGAAGTTGGCCGTAAGTCTCTAAAACTGAGTTAAGTTGGCCGTAAGTCTCTAAAACTGAGTTAAGTTGGCCGTAAGTCTCTAAAACTGAGTTAAGTTGGCTGTAAGTCTCTAAAACTGAGTTAAGTTGGCCGTAAGTCTCTAAAACTGAGTTAAGCTGGCCGTAAGTCTCTTAAACTGAGTTAAGCTGGCCGTAAGTCTCTAAAACTGAGTTAAGTTGGCCGTAAGTCTCTAAAACTGAGTTAAGTTGGCCGTAAGTCTCTTAAACTGAGTTAAGTTGGCCGTAAGTCTCTAAAACTGAGTTAAGTTGGCCGTAAGTCTCTAAAACTGAGTTAAGTTGGCCGTAAGTCTCTAAAACTGAGTTAAGTTGGCCGTAAGTCTCTAAAACTGAGTTAAGTTGGCCGTAAGTCTCTAAAACTGAGTTAAGTTGGCCGTAAGTCTCTAAAACTGAGTTAAGTTGGCCGTAAGTCTCTAAAACTGAGTTAAGTTGGCCGTAAGTCTCTAAAACTGAGTTAAGTTGGCCGTAAGTCTCTTAAACTGAGTTAAGTTGGCCGTAAGTCTCTAAAACTGAGTTAAGTTGGCCGTAAGTCTCTAAAACTGAGTTAAGTTGGCCGTAAGTCTCTAAAACTGAGTTAAGTTGGCCGTAAGTCTCTAAAACTGAGTTAAGTTGGCCGTAAGTCTCTAAAACTGAGTTAAGTTGGCCGTAAGTCTCTAAAACTGAGTTAAGTTGGCCGTAAGTCTCTTAAACTGAGTTAAGCTGGCCGTAAGTCTCTAAAACTGATTTAAGTTGGCCGTAAGTCTCTAAAACTGAGTTAAGTTGGCCGTAAGTCTCTTAAACTGAGTTAAGTTGGCCGTAAGTCTCTAAAACTGAGTTAAGTTGGCCGTAAGTCTCTAAAACTGAGTTAAGTTGGCCGTAAGTCTCTAAAACTGAGTTAAGTTGGCCGTAAGTCTCTAAAACTGAGTTAAGTTGGCCGTAAGTCTCTAAAACTGAGTTAAGTTGGCCGTAAGTCTCTAAAACTGAGTTAAGTTGGCCGTAAGTCTCTAAAACTGAGTTAAGTTGGCCGTAAGTCTCTTAAACTGAGTTAAGTTGGCCGTAAGTCTCTTAAACTGAGTTAAGTTGGCCGTAAGTCTCTTAAACTGAGTTAAGTTGGCCGTAAGTCTCTAAAACTGAGTTAAGTTGGCCGTAAGTCTCTAAAACTGAGTTAAGTTGGCCGTAAGTCTCTAAAACTGAGTTAAGTTGGCCGTAAGTCTCTAAAACTGAGTTAAGTTGGCCGTAAGTCTCTAAAACTGAGTTAAGTTGGCCGTAAGTCTCTTAAACTGAGTTAAGTTGGCCGTAAGTCTCTAAAACTGAGTTAAGTTGGCCGTAAGTCTCTAAAACTGAGTTAAGTTGGCCGTAAGTCTCTAAAACTGAGTTAAGTTGGCCGTAAGTGCCATGCTAATTTTAATTGTAAACAAACTGTGATGGTTTGTGATTATGATCGGGTAGAGTAGCATTCCATTCAGTTTTCGCATATGGAAGACACTATTTAAAGCTAAAGTATGAGAGATTAGAAAAAATCACGAAGGAGGAATCCTCTCTACAAAGGCAAGAAATGTACAGGACTGGAGGAGGGCCTTCAAAAATTTGATGACTATACACTCAAATATGAGAGGTCTTTGATCGCGTAACGACAGAAGTGATACCTACAATTCTATAAAACATAGGTAATACCTAAATAAAGTAACTAAGTAGTGTCACGCTTATTTTTCTTTTAGGGTGGTAGGCAGAGCATAAAACTCTAGTTTGAGGGTCATTTCGAAGGGTCAGTCTCGTTTAGGGAAAATACGGACTGTGTATTGTTATAATGACAGGTTGTCAGCCTTTCGCCTTGAAACCATTGAATCCCTTAGCTGGATTACCAGCATGCTCGGGAGGAGAAGCAGCTGACAGTTCTATGTTTTTCTATCACCTACTCCCAGTTCAGCATGAAAGAACATTGATAAACTATCTAACAACAACATGTACACTACCTGAATGTATTGTAGTAAACCTACTTAAATTGTATAGTTGGTTTTCATATTAAAACTATTTCGTACTTGTTTATCCAGAACGTAGGCCAGTAATCATAATCAGGTCTTGCTCAGTCAAGTTTGAGTGAGTATCAGACATGTCATTTCAGTACAAAACGAACTGTCAAATCTACACTCAAGATTGCTCTCAATCTAGAGGTCGCTTTGTAAATACGACCCTTACACTCCAAGAAAAATAAGAGGACGAGAAAGGTGTAATCGAAGGGGATAACTCTAGGGTTAAGTCACTTAAATATGAGCATTTTGTCGTCCGCGGCACAATATTCGTAATATTTTGTACACTAAGCATTTGTCAAAGTCAATTTTTCTAGTAGCTGCCTCCTCGTTCATCACCTCCTTGCTTTTTATTTAGAATAAATTCGGTCCACAGGTTACCGCAGGAAATAGAATTTGTCGAAGGTCTGTCGCATTTGGCTGCAAATTGCTCACTGCGCGACTATTAAAAAAATGTGTGTGGTGTGTTTTGATAAATTTTTGGCCGTTGTGTGTGTTATATTACTGAGAAATTTTAGAAGAAAACAATTATATTCGATGAATAAATCTACATAATCATTAAAAAAACAACTTAAACACATTGCACAAACAACTAAAAAACTAAACCATCCTAGGAAAGCCATAAAAGCATCTAAACATATCCACAGGTAGGGAAAATTTATGTGCAGTATTACATCCGTCCAATAAAGTAGGAGGACGGAAAAGAGTGTAATAGAGGTGCAAAGTTACTGTGCAACGAACATTGCATGCACATGTATCAGGCTTGTAACACTAAACGATTTAACACTTAACTAGAAAACTGATCAGTTTACTTGTTTGTATTTATTAAACAAGGGTTAGCCCTTGACGTTTCGATCCTACACGAGGATCTTCACCAGGAGAGAAGAAAAGCACAGAACACCGCCCGCCAATGCAACCTTCGCTTGCTTGCTGCGCCTGCGCCGTCCGTAGTCGACGCTGGGGCTGGTTCTTGTATTGTTGATGGATTAGCCCTTGACGTTTCGATCCTATAAGAGGATCTTCACCCTTCACACTCCACCGCCCGCCAAGTGCAACCTTCGACTGCGGTTCGTTGCTTGCTGCGATAGCACGTCAGGTGGCGCTGTAGTCGACGCTGGATCTGGTTCTTGTATTTTTGATGGATCATCGTTAATCGGAAGGTTTAAACACATGACACTGACTGTATCTTCATTGTTCATTAGGTTTACGGATACAGGCAACACTGATCGTAGCACAGCTTTCCACGATTGCAATAGAGACCACCCACTATCTCTGTTAAAATTCGGATGAAGGCTTATTTCAATGGCTTCTCGTATGAATAACTTTTCCCGGGCCAAAACAACAGTCTTGTCGAAGCGTATGTACTGATTGCAGTCCGAATCCAACGAGTGTTCTGCTACCGCCGACGTCGAAATACAACGATTCTTTACACTGCATATGTGTTCCACGGCTCTAGAAGAGACATGTCGCTGAGTCTCACCGATGTAGCTTTTTCACACTCGCACGGAATAAGAGTATACGTACGCTCTTAGCGGCTCTTTATCTTTCGGTGACCTCAGCCAGCTCTTTATTTGTGATTTGATTGGAAGATTGTCTTTTTGTTATATTTCTGACTTGAGGCTTCCCTGGGCTATGTGGCACCCTCACCCTCATCAGTCAATAAATCATAATTCACTGAAAACCCGATCAATCAAAAATCCGGTAACTCAGATTGAGGTTAAAGCAACGATGGCCTAGAACTTCATAAAGTTGCAACTTATAGTTCGTTGTAGTTACAGATAGAAAATTTGCGAAAAACGCCCACTGTAACCACTTTTGCTATCTGTAACTGCCGTTAGCACTGATTTATTACATTATAATGCTTAAGATAATCTTCATTACCTACACTGCAATCAGAATTACCGGATTTTCGATTTATTGCGTTTTCAGTGAGTAATGTTTTTTTAATTGTTGAGGGCGCTGGCGTGCACCGGGGATGCCCTTAACAGAAAACCAGTGTTATCAGTTACACCTTTTAGATTTGGCAGATAGATGGGATAGATTGGCCGCCGTCTGTGGCCTATTATTATTGGATGTGCTTGCTACTCGCCAAATCTGTTCCCAGTTATTAGTCAAGGGCTACCCAAGGCAAGCACTCCTTTCAATACAAACAAGTAAGCCGATCAGTTTTCATTATGTATTAGCATTGTGATGCTGAAATACTGGTTGTAGATATATAAAACCTGCGATGCAGCTATTTAAATTAAATTTCGTGTTTTATATAAGAATAACTGTAAAGAGGTTCAAAAAACAGTAAAATATTACCTGATATTTCCTAAAGCGTCATTTTCAAAATTTGGAGTAAAAACTTTGATAATTGTATCTAATTCTGGTTGTTTATGTTTCATTTTATCCTATAAACATAAATACATAATCATATAACTCATATTATCTAAAAACGAATGTTTAAAATGCTCCCCAAGTGAGCACTCGCGTTTCACGGAAAGGCGCGATTACTCTAGGGTTGAGAATAAAAAACAATTTTACACACGGAATTTAGGCGCGGACTGTGCTCTTTTTGAGGTGGAAGACGGAAAAATAAATACTTTCATTTACAAAAATGTTTCACTGACTAATAAATAATTGTTAAAATTGGCCATGTTTCGGCGTAAACCAGATTTAACTAGAATAAAACCATACCCGTCAAAAGCATAAAGTAGCCGGAAAAATCCGCCTTGAGTGAACAGAAAAGGGTGGCAGTATAGAAGACCTTCTTATAATCCTGTCATCTTATTCGGACATACATACATACATACATACATAAATCACGCCTTTATCCCTTACGGGGTAGGCAGAGCGTTTAACGCCTCGTAAAAAGCGCTCTCGCCACGTCTGACAAAAATTGAGGGCAATTTTAGATTGTAATATGTATTGCTATAGTGACAGGTTGTCAGCCCATCGCCTAGATTACAATACACTGTAACCCTCGAGTCCCTTTTGCTGACTTCAACAGCATGCCCGGGAGGAAGGGAAGCTGGAACATTCTATGTTTTTTTACCTCTCCCAGTCCAGCATGGAAGTAAGTAAAGTATTCGGACATACATACATATAATCACGCATATCCCTAATGGGGTAGGCAGAGCCAACCTAAACAAAGTTCATTCCGCCAAGTCTGTCAAAGTTTTGAGGGTTATTAAAGATAAATTTGTAGGTATATTGCTGTAGTGATAGGTTGTCAGCCCATCGCCTAAATTACAATATACTGAAACCTTTTTCCCTTAGCTGGTTTTTACAGCATGCCCGGGAAGAAATGCAGCTGGCACATTCTATGATTTTCTCTCGCTCCCAGGCCAGCATGGAAGTATCTTATTCGTAGCCTGTCACATAGACCTCATTCAAAATTTTCAAAGGATTTTAGTCGAGACCCTTTAACATCACGACTTAACTTGACATTTCCATATTTCTTGTAGTAACACGATTGAAATAAGTTCGTCTATGCCATATTTTCTGTTCGTTCCGTTAAGTGTGTTTTGTTTCTAATGGTCACCAATATTTTTCCATGCTGGACTGTGAGCAGGTCTTCTTCTTCTTCTTCTGTCGAGTTGGTATCGAGTCTATCGACCCGATGAACCCTGGTGTCAGAGTTTTTAAACCGCCTAGTAGCACAACTATCAGGCCTCTAACATGGTTTGAGTAACGACCACTATCGAAGACAGCGACCGGGACCGACGGCTTAACGTGCTCTCCGAAGCACGAAATCTTTTTCTTTTTCGGACAATCAGGTGATTCAGCCTGCAATGTCCTAACCAAACTGGGGAAAAATTCACAAAGTGATAGATTCTCAAATATAAACTTTGTGTTTCCCCCCTGGGAATCGAACCCAGGACCTCCAGATCAGGAGTCCACTAGCCACTAGACAACGGAGGCAGTTGCATACTGTTAAAAGCAGCAATAGGATCCGAGGAATAAGACAAAACGAAGGGACGGGCGCAAAGTGCGAGTTTCTCATGATTCTTCTTAATTGTGATATAGTTTTATTTTATAATAGCTATTATTTTCTTTGTACTAGACTCGCTTGTGACTTTCTAATAGTGTTCTTAGGAATCTATTTGGAAATAAATGATTTGACTTTGACTGTGAGGGTTTCAGTATATTGCAAGTTAGACGATGGGCTGACAACCTGTCACTACAACAATATACCTACAAATCCTCAAAACTTTGTCAGACGTGGCGGAACGACCTTTTTTCAGATTGTTTACGCTCTGCCTACCCCATTAGGGATAAAGGAATGATTGACGTAAAAATATTCAAAGTACAGAAACGACTCCTTTAGAGATTTATAATATGTAAAGATGTCAAGTTCCGTCACATGTTTCTGAACAAATAGTAAGTCAATGTTTTAAATGAATATGGTGAAAACAGGAACAAACTTCGCCAATATGGCCGCCAACGTTATTTTTGACGGTAACATTTCGTACATACGAAATTCTATGTTCCGAAGTTTAGGCTAGTATTTATGATCGATTTGACTGGCCAGTTTGTTCTGAAATGTCATTTCTGATACGAACTCAAACTCGCTGTCACTCTTGAGAGCTGATTACAAATACGGCCCTTATTATCACAAAAATGACTACTAGAAGTGTTATTTTACAGTTAATTTGGTTCATATGTAAGGGCAGCAACACACAGGCTTCACTGACTACGCACATTACCTACATCTGTGTGATAGGCAATGCAAAACATTGACAGCGTGTTGAGCGCAACCGAAGTCGCTCAAATACCAGGTGTAAATGACATTAAAATACTTGTTAAATAGTTGTATAAAGGACACCTTACTTAAAATTATAGGGGGTGGGGGAGGGGTTTCTCAGTCTACGAGACTGACCACTTTCACCTGGAAATTCTTTCAGGGAAAGATTTTTTTGCCTTTTCCATTCAAAATTATCACATCGATGATTATATCCTGATCAAAGTTGTTCAATTTCATGAACTAAGCAACTTCTATCAGTTTAAGCTAAACTATCACTTACAACAAGTATTTTAATGTAATTTTCAACATATTTGCTCGTAAAGGGTCTCTTATTTCAAGAATTCCAAATTTTGTATATTGTAGTGTAATTCATTACGAACTTGTGCGGTAATGTATTGTTAAACGCACGAGTATTTTTTTTATTAAGGATAAACAAGATGCTCCGTCTTGAACGAACGGTACTTTTTTAATACACGACACATAATCACACTCATAGCCCCCACTAGAATTCCGTCTATCGGGGTGCCATGCACATACAAAGAAACCACAAAGAACACCCAGACCCGAACACAGACATTTAAATTCATCATTCAAATGTCTGCCCGCCCGGGAATCGATCCTGGGACCTTCTGCATAGCAGGCATATGCACTGCCAACTAGGCTGTGCGGGCCGTCTTCTCGTAATGTTGGCAAAGACTTTTTCATCCCTGTTCACCTTAACTTCATACAGCGCTCCCACCAAATTCAAATGCGTTCAGTTTTAGCCTTGACGTACTGTAGCGTGTTGTGAAAGTCCGGCAAAACATCATTAGCATCACAAAGGGTGCTTGTCAAACACACCGATTAACAAATTCATTTTCGTCCTGCCCATGCAGGTGTTTCATTTAAATCTTCTTGGAAATTACTGTGCGGTGTAATTTGAAATATGTTATACAGGGTCGTGCTTCAATGTGTGCGACGACAGTGTGATATAATGTAGTACAATATTTACTATGCCAAAAGAAAAAAAACAACGACAGAACGGAGAGAGCAACATACCAAAAATTCCTTGCGACGTTGCGCTATATGCCGCTGCGTTGCGCAACGCGGTGCAACCTGTCACTTTGTTAACCGAATTAAGGAAAAAAATAAGATGTTCTTAAAACGTAGAAAAATACAATTATATTATTACTTTTAAATATTATTTTCACTTCTTATGCTCTGAATGTGCTATTTTGTGCAGAGTGTAAGATGAACAAAATAAATTTTGTGCACATGGGCAAAACATATCTACTCGTAAATGCCAAAGAAGTAAATACGGCAAAGAAAATTAGACCGTGCAGCCAAAAATAAAATAACTTAAAAAAACAAACTATTTAAATTAATTAATTCCTTGGGAGACCGTAGAAATTGTCTTACTTGCGACAGAGGTCGGTAAATTGTCCTAATGCTATATCTACGGCGTAACAGGTGTCCATAGGTGTCCGTTACCCCTTGCATGTATGGTACTGGTGCTCTCTCTACAGTTGCCGGGCGCTGTTTGGTGGACCGATTAGATTATCACTACATAGTACAAAACAAAGTCGCTTCCTCTGTCCCTATATCCCTACGTATGCATAGATCTTTAAATCCACGCAACGGATTTTGATGCCCTTTTATTGGATAGAGTGATTCAAGAGGAAGGTTTCTATGTATAATACATACATAATATAGTAGAGAAACACTGATAATTGCCGTGCGAAGCCGGGGCGGGTCGCTAGTTATTTATAAAATAACTTGTTATTTATACATTTATTTCAAAATATTTGCCTTTTGTGTTTTATGAAGTAATTAATAGAAATTCAAGTACATTAGTGTCTTTGATTTTAATTTCAAAATTAATTTAATTGTAGTCTGTATAGTTGTCTAGCCCAAGCCTAAATATTTTATGTCGAAAGTCTCTGGCAAGCAAAGGCAAATAAATATTCAAATAATACTAGGTGGTCATTTTCTTTTAATCATTTTACTATAATAACTTCATTAGTAGGGGATAAATTGACTTATTTTAAATTATTCAGACATCTGTTAGAGTCCATTTGTATGTTGTAATTTTAGTTTTGACATTTTTGGTTTATTTTTTTGTGTAATCTGTATTTTTTGACGATCATATTATTCTCTGACATTTTTATTATTATTGCAATGTAATTGTGAAATTGAAAATGTGAAACAAATAAATTTTATCTAATCATTAGCCTAAACATAAATTTTTAAGATCCACACTTTGAAATTGTTGGTTTTTAATACAAACTTTCATCTCCTTTGTAACCCCTTTAGATGCGGTAAATCTAAAAATATTTTTTAAGTAGGTAGATACGTAACGTTAAAAAAAGTCCTGCTCATTTCTTCATTCTAGCTTTAGAAGTTAAAGCTGTGCTTTGATGAACCTGTCAGTAAGGACAAACGATTTTATAAGTAGATATAGAAGATACTGGGTGTAAGAGGTTGCTCAGTCAACGAAACTGAACAACCATCACCAGGATTTTATTTCAGGAAATAAAAAGAAATTGGTATTCCACACAAATTGTCTGATCGAGGGGGTCATTTATGGGTCTTTTTTTTTTATCTTCTGAAAGAATTTCTAGGTGAAAGTTGTTCAGTTTTATGGACTGGGCTACCCCTATCAGTTTGCGGGATGCTGTCCCTTACACCCGGTATACCACTGCAAAATGAATTTAATTTCGCGGTGTACCTATTATTATAATATTATGAAATTGTCCAATAATTTACCTCGTTCCAGCTCGCGAGGGTAGGATGGGCTAGGCTTTTGTTGACTTTGTTTTAATAATTTTCAGTTGAATTAACGTTAATTTCAGTTCTTTGTGATAGATAATCCCAACCATTATGTAATTTACAATAGGCAGAAACAAGAGACTTTATAGTAGGGCAAACACTAAAATACATACATACATATATTCACGCCTTTATCCTTAGTGGGGTAGGCAGAGCGTAAACAACCTAAACAAACGTCGTTCCGCCACGTCTGACAAAGTTTTGAGGGTTATTTGAGATAGATTTGTAGGTATATTACTGTAGTGACAGGACATCGCCTAAAAGATACCCTTGGATCCCTTACCTGGGTTTTTACAGCATGCCCAGGAGGAAATACAACTGGCACATTTTATGCTTTTCTCTTGCTCCCAGTCCAGCATGGAAAAAAATAAAAAAACACTAAATATAACAAATAATTGTGTTAATCTACTATAAAATACAATATTATTAGAACTTTAAACATACTTGATCGTGAATTTTGGCGTCGACGCCAGCGAAGCCAAACTCTAAAGAGATTCAAATATATTTTCCAAACTTGGCAAATAATATATATCTATCAGATTGCCTGTTCAATAGTAATGCAATTTAGTTTGTAAACCATAGCTGGCGTCGACTCCAAAATTATGGAATTCGCAAAGTTGGTACCTCAATGGTGGCAATTCTGGACGCACTTTTCCTTAACTAAATCTTAGCTAGCGCTGTCACTTTCTTACCTTTGACATAAGAATAGGATAGCAAATGAACATTTGTTTGACAGACTTTGACATTCGTAATTTGACGTAAGACGCTTTAAATAAGAACTGAGCATAGAGCATGCTTCCTTATTTTACGTAAAATAAGCAGTCTCATGTCAGAATAGAAATGTCAAATTCATGTGTATATCTGCTATTCTATTCATATGTCAAAGTCGAGGAAGTGACAGCGCTAGGCTAAGAATTAAAATCAGGATTATGTCGCGAGAATCGACGCCAATGCCTCTCATGTTTTTTCTGAGCGGGTAGGACTACACCGGGCACTCCAGACTTTGATTTACCGCAAAAATCGATCATCACTCTGATTACATACATACGTACTTATAATCACGCCTTTATCCCTAATGGGGTAGGCAGAGCGGAAACAGCCTAAACAAAG
Organism: Scrobipalpa costella; assembly: GCA_949820665.1. Lineage (NCBI taxonomy): Eukaryota > Metazoa > Arthropoda > Insecta > Lepidoptera > Gelechiidae > Scrobipalpa > Scrobipalpa costella. The sequence goes on from OX463295.1 coordinate 38,305,261, forward strand.
GTCGTTTCGTTACGTCTGACAAATTTTCTAGGGTTATTTAAGATAGATTTTTAGGTGTATTGCTGTAGTGACAGGTTGTCAGCCCATCGCCTAAATTACAATATACAGAAACCCTCGTGTCCCTCAGCTGGTTTTTACAGTATGCCCGGGAGGATTTGCAGCTGGCACATTCTATGTTTTTCTCTCGCTCCCAGTCCAGTATGGAAGAACTCACTCTGAATACCTTCTGTTATCTCCTCTTCTTCGTCAACGTCTTAGATTAATTAAACTCTTATAATTATACATCAGGTACCTCAGATTTTTAAATGTATCTATACCATTTATATATTTCAGAAAGTACCTTCATTACATAGATAAATTCATACCTTTATCCCTTACGGGGTAGGCAGAGCGTAATACGCTTAATGTAAGCTTTTTCGCCACGTCTGTCAAATACTGAGGGCAATTTTAGATTGTAATGTGTATCGCTATAGTGACAGGTTGTCGGCCCATCGCCTAAATTACAATACACTGCGACCCTCGAATCCGTATTGATAACTTCTACAGCATGCCTGAGAGGAAGGGCAGCCCGAACGTTCTATGTTTTTCCATCGCTCCCAGTCCAGCATGGAAGTAATACATTACATCATCATCTCCCTATCTTATCAAAAGGGGTCGGCTACCTAATCTAGGTGATTGAACGATGGTACTGGTTGTTACATATGTAATACATTACATAACCTATTAAATACAGCCATAGACTTCTGCGTTCATTCTTCATGGATACCATCATAAGATCGTAGCGAGATGATTGTGGGATTAAGTGGCAAAGTAAACCGACTCTTTCAAACAAACAAATAAAAATCAGTCCAAGCGTATTACACCTAGCGAAGCAAAATTACGTAATTTTACGGAATACGCTCGTAAAATACGGGAATTTTACGGTCATTTATATAGATTACGGTAAATGGCGACTTATGACGTTTTAAGAGGAACTTTAATTAATTAAAAACTCGATTATTGAGAAAAAAAATATTAAGCATTTAGAAAAGTTGTTCAGTTTTAAGATAAGGTGTTCAGATTTGATAAAAGTTGAGCAGTTTTAAGAAAAGTTGTTCGGTTTTAAGATAAGTTGTTCAGTTTTGACAAAACTTCTTCACTTTTGAGAAATGTTGTTCAGTTCTTTTGAGAAAAAATATTCAATTATTGGAAAAGTTGTTCATTTTAACGTAGCCACTAGGTATCATACCCAGGGTATGTAGCTCTGTCTGTAAACACAATGCTGTTGCCATATTTTACAAGCAATCCTGCAATACGTTTTTTACTTTATCTTACCGTATATTACGGTAAATTCCGTTTTTTACCGTATTTTTCCGGGGTAATTTTACCGCTAATTACACCTAAAAGTGCTCGTCAAACTGGGTCAAGTTCGGTATTATAGCCAGGCTCTTAATGTTCCACCTTTGAATCTACACGCAGAGATGAACTCGACACTAAGCGAGATGAAATAAAGGCCAGACCACCAACGGCTTTAATTTACAATTATAGCGGCGTGTGCGTCTCCCCACCCAGCCCAAACGAGATAGGTGTTTTTATCATATATCAGGATTTAGAGCATAATTGGAGCACCCACATACTGAAGTCAGTAAATTAGAGCATCAATAGGAAAGACGCTGCGAGCTAAAAGCCGTGGGCCGGCTGGGGAGATTCTCGTCAGCGAGCCCATGCTAGATCTCAAGTACTGTTGAGAGTAGAGCAATGTGTTATATCTCTAGATTTAAAGCATAATTGGAGCAATCTGCTGACAAAAAATTAACTTCAAAACTGTAATATGAAAGGAGTTATACGCGATTATCTGTAGGCTCGCTGGGGAGACGTCTCTCCAGCGAGCCCATTTGGATCTCATAAGCGGTAGGGATTTAAGTTTTGATCTAAAGTTCTACATACCTGCCCTAATTGGAGCACTAAGCTCCAAAAATTGTTGTACTGTGTGTTCAATAGTTTTCGAGATATAGGTCTTTGAAAATGGTATGTACGGCGAGACGTCTCTCCAGCGAGCCCATCTGATGCGCAATAACTACCGAACGTAGAGTCTTCGAAAATAACTCAAATTAAAGCTTATAATTAGAGCACTAAGCTCCAAATAGAATAAAGTTCTAGGTCCTACAGATTTCACGCTATGAGCGAAAAACACTTTTGCCGCCAAAAAAATCAAATTCCCCAACTGCGCGACGTTGCCGCTCCGTGCAACGAGCAAATGGACGCGTCACGAAACGTTCATTCAAGCAAAAATATATCTTGTGCTGCTAAGTTTAAGAGTGTTTTTAGTCTAACCGAGCCAAGAACATTCTGGAAATAATAGTCAGGCGCCCATATCAAATCCACTTACCGCATTTGTTATTTTTATTATGAACATAAATTGTAATAATTATCATAATATAGGTACCTGCTTATTATTGCGTTTTTAAACTTTAAGAAAGTGTCCAAATCGGGACACTTATTAAATTTGGTACCGGGATGTCAGTGGGTAAACAGGTTCTTGGATTGAAAATAAAACAATTTGACAGATTCGTTAAAGTATTACCTACTTTTTGTAACTTTATAATCAGTCTTGGTTATAATTATAAATAGACACCATAATTTTATTTCCTAAAAAAATCATAGACATAAATTGAGATCTATTTTAAAATTACTAATTAATTATACTTTGTAAAATATAGCTCGGGTCGTATGACAGCAGGCAGTAAATATCATAACAACAGGTGCAAAAGAGACTCCTTTAAAACTGTATGTGTTTGACATCTGTCATAGCACCCAAGCTACATTTTACAAACTGTAACTACCTACTTACATAGAATTGATAGTGATGACTGATGAAAATCATGATGAAAATAAAATAATGGCGGCAATTCTGGACGCAGTGTTTCTTACAATGAGATTATTATTTTGAACGGGATTACTACCACGATTGTTTTATACCTCGTGATTTCATCCTAGTTCCATGTGACATGGTCACGAGCAGACTATTTATTTACTAATTTGCACTATATTTTAACTAAAACAATAAAATTCAAGTAGATTTTGGGACATCTTATTATCTCATCATATCATCTAATTAATTATATCCAATTATACCTACCTAGTACCTACTTAAATTTGAAATCTTTTTAATCTGCAGGTACAGGCGGGACGTACTTTTGCCTGTTATCTTCTTTTGTATACCATAACATATTTTGAGCCACCTGTTCTTTTTTTTAAAAAGGTTTTTATAGATTTAATTTCAAACAAAATTGGTAATTTAAGGAAATCTGTAGGAACTTGTAATAAATAATATGATACAATTTATGCCCATAATAAAATTAATAAATGCAGAAAGTATGTTTGATATGGGCACTTGACTATTATGTCTAGAATGTACTTTCCTCGGTTAGACTAAAAACACTCTTCAACTTAGCAGCACAAGATATATTTTTGCTTGAATGAACGTTTCGTGACGCGTCCATTTGCTTGTTGCACGGAGCGGCAACGTCGCGATATTGAAGAATTTGATTTTTTTGGCGGCAAAAGTGTTTTTCGCTTATAGCGTGAAATCTGTAGGACCTAGAACTTTATTCTATTTGGAGCTTAGTGCTCTAATTAATAGCTTTAATTTGAGCTATTTTTTAAGAATCTACGTTCGGTATGTATTGCGCATCAGATGGGCTCGCTGGAGAGACGTCTCGCCGTACATACCGTTTTCAAAGACCTATATCTCGAAAACTACTGAACACACGGCCTGGAATCATACATACATACGTATAATCACGCCTTTATCCCGAATGGGATAGGGAGAACGTAAACGACATAAACAATGGTATATTGCTGTAGTGATAGGTTGTCAGCCCATCGCCTAAATTACAAGATACTGAAACCCTCAGATCCCTTAGCTGGTTTTTATAGCATGCCCGGGAGGAAATGCAGCTGGCACATTCTATGTTTTCCTCTTGCTCCCAGTCCAGCATGGAAGAATTAATATTATTATTATTAATGTTCCACATTGGGTACTTTAGGCCGTACATATTATCTACAATCAGAATCTGCACGTCTCACTGGATATTTTCTTCTATCACAGCTTCTTTGTATATTTGATAGATTAGGTTTCGCATTGGGTACTCCAAACCTTAAATTTTAATATAACATCAGTAAGTGTTAATAACACTAAGGCCCGAAATTATAATCAGTACTTGAGACTGACAATCATAAATGACATTCGAGTACAATATGGCCTGTCAAATCCATACTTAATATCGCTCTCAGTCTTGAGATCGCTTTATAAATACGAGCCTTAGGCCTGAAATTATAATCAGTTCTTGAGACTGACAGCTAGTTTAAGATCTAATCGGAAATGTCATTCGAATACAATATGGCCTGTCAAATCCATACTTAATATCGTTCTCAATCTTGAGATCGCTTTATAAATACGAGCCTTAGGCCTGCAATTATAATCAATACTTGAGACTGACAGCTAGTTTAAGATCTAATCGGAAATGTCATTCGAATACAATATGGCCTGTCAAATCCATACTTAATATCGCTCTCAATCATGAGATCGTTTTATAAATACGAGCCTAAATATACTACCTACTAGAATTTAGTTAATTTGTTCGCTCTACGAATCGATAGCATTACGTAAAAAAAATATGCGGGTGGAGAGTAGGGGAGATGAAATTATAGCCAATCGACCCAATGAACCCTGGTGTCAGAGTTTTTAATCCGCCTAACCAACGACCTCCGGATCTCTGACCTCTGACCACTATACGACAAAAGCAGTTCCGGAGAATGTTATGACGTCACTGCGCTGAAAGAGTACCGGCCGGAAGCAGACGCCGCCGGTAGAACAGCGGAAGTTCGCTTCGAAAAGCTGCCTATCAATATTTTTCCTTCCGGACAACCAACTTGAATTCCACGAATGTATATTTCCTGGAACTCTGAACCTACGATTGTTATGTTATATATGATTTTATTTATTTTATTTGTTTTTCTAACATTCATTTTGTTTTCACCAATTTATCTTAATTAACCCTCATAGATGACAGAGGCAGTTAGCAGAGACGCCTGGAGACATAAAGGGGAGGCCTTTGCCCAGCAGTGGGACGATATATAGGCTACAAAAAAAAAACCCTCAAATCTTTGTCAGACGAGGCGGAATGACTTTTGTTTAGGTCGTTTATGCTCTGCCTATCCCATTAGGGATAAAAGCGTGATCATATGTATGTTTGTTTTTTTATTCTATGCAATTTTCAAATTTCATGTGTGCTTAGTTAAAAAGATATCCCTGGATTATCCTGCATAATAACGAAAAAGATTATGTGTGAATAAGCGCGCTCAAGCGGGGCGTGGGCTAGGTCATGTGAACGCAGCCTATATAGTATTTCAAATTCAGTTTTAGAACAAAGGTAAACAAAGTTTCATGTCTTGTTATTCAAAAATACATGAAAAAAAATACGTTATGGCAAATTAGATAAACTACTAAAACTACTTTTTTATAACCTTCAAAACTTTGTCAGACGTGACGGAACGTCCTTTGCTTAGTTCGTTTCGCTCTACCTACCCCATTAGGGATAAAGTCGTAATTATGTGTATGTTATACGGATGGATGCAGTGCACAAGCTGTCAATGCTGTAATGCAATTGCAGATTAAGCCTTCCTAGTAATTACTAGGAAGGCTAAATCTGATTGGATCCGGATGAATCAGTGCACAAAAGCGTTAATGGTAAAGCCAGCGTCAAGTTGTGGCCTTCAATGTAGGCCTCAATTTATATTTCAGCGAGTTTTACTGTCTTCTTATGATAATGACGTGTGTGGGTTGTTTTATTATTTATTTGGGACTAAATAAAGGAATATAAATGTAAGATATTCATGAAAGCGAAAGTTTGTTAGTTTGTTTGATATTCAATCACGCTTTAGCCATTAAACGGTTTGGGATGAAGTTTGGGACGAACGAATGTTACATTTAGATTTGATTTATTCTTTCTTTTTAGAGAGTACTTACTTTAATCCCAGGGGAAAATTCATTTAGCTGTGGGTAAAACTACGGGGTGAAACGTTGTAATCACTACACAGTATAAAACAAAGTAGCTTTCTCTGTCCCTATATCCCTATGTATGCATTAATCTTTAAAACTACGCAACGGATTTTGATGAGGTTTCTTTTAATAGATAGAGTGATTCAAGAGGAAGGCTAATATGTATAATACATGCATAATATAGTAGAGAAACACTGATAAATTCTGTGCGAAGCCGGGGCGGGTCGCTAGTAAATAAATAAATAAAAGAGTTGTGTTCCAAGTTTGATTGAGAGCGAAAGAAAAGCATAGAATTTGCCAGCTGCTTATCCGGAAGGATATGTTGAAAAGTTCATCGAAGGGATTCGAGGGTTGAATGTATTGTGATCTCGCCAATGAGTTTAATTGTCATTATAGCGGTACACATATTTGCATATAGTCCTCATTGTCATACTTAAGTGGCGATAGCACATATTACTAGGCGTTTTACGTGTTACCTACCCTGTAAGGGATAAAGTTGTGACAATATTATATCCTGTCTCCGTGGTCAGTGGTCCGAGCCATATGTGTCCCGATCTGGAGGTCCTGGGTTTGATTTACAAGTTGATATTTATTAATTTATCAGTTTGTGAGGCTTTCCCGTTTATTTGGCTAGGACATTGCATGCTGAATCACTTGTTTATCCGAAAAGGAAGCACATGCTTAGGAGAGCACGCGTTAAACGGTCGGTTCCGGTCGTTGTCTTTGACAGTAGTCGATATACAAAACCATGTCAGAGGCCTAATCTCTGCTACTTGGAGGTTTGGAAACTCTGACACCAAGGTTTATCGGGTTGTTGTTACTCAAAAACCCAATCTAAAAATAAAAATTGGTTGAAGATGTGACAAAATAAGACTGCTAAAAATGGTGGCTACGTCAGCCGTCATGGCCTCGACGCGTTTTGGCCGCAATGCGATGCTCTTTGCTCCCGATCAATGCCTCCAACACGTAGGCTGGAGGCTGGTGCCAAGTTTGCTACCGATCTCTGCTCCCTTTCGTTCATTTGTCAAGGTCAAACAACAATTGGGCTAACAGTATACTTACTTACACACTGTGTAGTCTAGCACACGAGCAAATCGTAAAAATGGAGGTTCTATAACAGAAGTCTTTAGCGGTGGCGCCACAATTCTTTAAAAAAGACATATCTCGCGGAATATAAACTTTTCCAAAACTTTGTTCTGACATTTCCTTAGGCCTAGTGATTTTACATCACAATTATTGTTTAAAAAGGTAATGATTCAAAGTTAATGTATTAGAGCCTATGAGCACAGATTAATATTATTACTTATATGAGCGCGGCGGGGCTATTAGCGTTGTCCAACCCAAAGTACATTTTTCGACTACACGGCGACGGCACGGCACCGTGAAAGAGATAATCCATGAAAATCAATTAAATTATATGGCACGCTTTTCCACTTTTCAACGGCACGGCATTGATACCGTCTGATACCGTCGCCGGCTTACCAAACTGCGTGTGTTTTGTATTCGTACGAAGCATGCGCGTATTTGGGACGTTGCGTTGTCGTGTTATTGCTGTGCCGTCTAGTAGAAAAACAGAGCCGCGGCATCGTGACGGTACTGTCGCTATGCCGTCTAGTGGAAAAAACGCCCATTCTGACTAACTACCGCCAATAATGCAGTAACGAAAAACATAACGGATGTTGATCAGTTCAGGATTTTCCTACCGGATGCAATTGAAATCTTGCGTAAAAATGAGGGTAGTTAAGACCATTAAACTTTCCCTTGTCCCCTTCGTAGCTTGTGCCATAGAATACTTCAAATCATCATCTCCCGTCGCCTTATCCCGTATCTTACGGGGTCGGCTGCCTTACATAGGGGATTTAACGAGGGTACTGGTTTTTACACAGAGCGACTGCCATCTGACCTCCGCAACCCAGAAGGGAAACCAGACCCAATCCTCAACACCAAGATAAGGTCAGAGTTTTCAAGCCGCCAACGCGGAGCACTAGCCTCTGACATGGCTTAAAGACTAAATAATCTACGGTATTAAACAATATTAACCGGTACCAACGGCTAAACGTGTCTTCCGAAGCACGGAAAAAGAGCCGTATAAACGCACATATGAAAAACACTTTGTTACTTTTTGGGATTCGAACCACGACCAGGAGGCAGCGGCCCTATCCACTCACCATCGGGCTCTTTACAACATTCATCACAACATCATAGAATACTTCAAATATAGGTACCTAATTATGTTCAAAGAAACTCGTTCATTACTAGGATGTGATGTGGCTGAACACGTTGTCACCCCTCGTCACCATACAAACGTCACGGTGCCACGTCCAGGTGGCATAAAGGCAACATGCAATCATGGCCGCCACGCAACACAATATAATCTACCCACATCTACCGAATCTACCCTAAAATTATGAAGGCGCGGTCTGAAGAAACGTTAAGTAAAGATTAGATTTCACGTAAATGAAATGGTTAGTAATTTCAGATACATGTATGTACTATACTTCCATGCTGGACTGGGAGTGGGAGAAAACATAGAATGTGCCAGCTGCAATTCCTCCTGACCATGCTGTAAAAACCAGCTAAAGGATAAGAGGGTTTTAGTATATTGCTGTTTAGGCGACGTGCTGACAACTTTTTAATTTCCTGAAACAACATGGTGATAGTTGTTTAGTTTTGTTGACTGAGCAACCCTGATCAGTTTGCGGGACGCTGTCTCCGACACCCCGTATATTTGCGTCAATTCTCGCGACATAACTTTAATGATTATTCTTAGTAGCGGTCTCACTTCATTAACTTTGACAGAACAGGATAGCAAATATACACATGACTTTGCCATTTCTAATTAGACGTAAGACGCTTTAAATAAGAACTGAGCATGCTCTGTAGTTCGACGTCAAATAAGCAGTTTTAAGTCAGATTAGGAATGTCAAGGTCATTTGTTTATTTGCTATCCTCTTCTTTTACCAAAGTTAAGAAAGTGAAAGCGCTACTAAGAATTAGAATTAAAATTATGTTGCGAGAAGTGACGCAATGCATACATACATATAATCACGCCTTTATCCCTAATGAATTATACGGATGTAATCCCTTACATCCGGTATAAACTAACAAACTGATAGGGGTTGCTCGGGAGGGAATGCAGCTCGCATATTTTATGTTTTTCTTTCGCTGCCAGGCCAGCATGGAAGAATCAATACAATAGTATAAAACAAAGTCGCTTCCCGCTGTCTTGTCTATATATGTATGTAAAATACGCTACGGATTTTGATGCGGTTTTTTTTAAAAATAATTAGAGTGATTCAAGAGGAAGGTATTCACTCACTTTTTACCTCGAAAAAATATGTCATTCCTATGAGATTTTTTTGAAGGGGAATTTTGATTATGATAAAACTTTGTAAGAATATAAATATCACTCATATCATAACATATGATTGATATCCGTTCTAGGGATAACCTTCCTTGGCTGTCGGGTAAATATACAGCTACTTTTTACTACGGAAAAATGTCTTATTCCCGAGCGAAAGGTTTCTTTCTCCTATTTATAATTATAACACTTTATACTGGGTTTAAGGTGTAAGAGACAGCTTCCCGTAAGCAAATAGTGGTGATATGTTGCAAAACTAAACAATTGACACCGGGATTTTCTTTCAGTAAAAGACAAAAAGCCTCCTCATTCCCTACACCAATTACTTATTGTCTGTCATTTTGTATCGGTAAGTAAATGATGCTATCACCAACGCTCAATGGGACTGCGTTTAGATCAGCCAATACAGAAATAATATCTATAATACTAACCAAATTATTTTTTTGAAGTTATTATTTTATAGCTCCCGCGATTTCGGCCAATAATCATAGACGAAGACACATCTGTCAAATGTCAAATATCCGCGGGTACATATTTTTATTCGCATGTCGTCTCCAAGTCGATGATTGACGTTTTAATGGCAGCCTCAGTATAGTGATTTTCTCTCTCTATTCCATTTCAAAAGTAACTGGACTAAAGCAAGTTAAAATAAGAATTCTTCAACACAGAATCGATACTATTTTCCCATCGGAGGAGCAAATTGGACGTTACATAACGCTAATGAAATAATTAGACGCTGAAATAAAATGTACGATTTTCCTTAAACTGGAAAATACAAGGTCTTATTAAAGTAGGTTTCTTTCTTAGTACGCCGTACAATAACGTAAAACTTCTCGTGGTACTTAAGAGCTCATGAATCTAAACAGCTTGTATCTTACCAACAAAAACATTCTGAAAAATGTGTTGAGTCGAATATAGGGTGAGGACAATTTCGAATATTGAATTCACCGAGTGTTGAATTTCTCATATGCTGAATTCCTGCATTGTTCAATTTCATAATATTGCTATCGAAAAGTAAAAAAGAAAAGATTGTTCCTAACAAAGCAATGCTAATAATAGATCCGGATTCCTCGACGGAGCAATCTCTATCAGATTGCGAAAAGCTGTTCCCTTACATCCTGTATGAGTATTCGATCACAAAACACTTCCAAGCTTTTTGTTTTTCACTAAGAGGAATTATGTATTTTGGGCATTTTTAGCACTCACAATGCTATTTTTATTTTACATAATATGAAAGAAAGATAATAATAAATTCATTTCTGGCAGGACTCGAAACTGCGTCTCTGTAATGTTTGGCGTGAGTGATGGATCGGCATTCCAGAGACGTAGGTTCGAGTCCTCCCAAAAACGAAATTATTATGATGTTGTTTTCATATTATATGAATTATGTAATTCACTGGAGATGACATTTCGAACTAAAATATTAACGCATGCCATTCAGTCGCTCATTAACTCTCAGTGCGATTAATGACAATTCCGAAAAATATTTGTAAACTTCAGAAAATTACAATAAGTAGGTACTCAATTATACAGAAAACGTAATAACGAGGCATAACATCATTTAACAAAATAGCCACTAATACTAACCAAATGAATTTTGTAAGATATTTTTTATAGGTCCCGCGGTTCCGCCATTTTGATAAATGACAATCATAGATGAAAAAGTTGGAAAACACAACTGTCAAATGTCATATTTCCGCGTTTACGTTTTTACATTGGCATGTTGTCTCCATATACTCGTATAACTCGATGGTTGACGTTTCAAAGGTAGCCTTCAGTATACTGATTTTCACTCTCTATTTCATTTCAAAAGAAACTGGACTAAAGCAAGTTGAAATAAGAATTCATCAACACAGAATCTATACTATTTTTCCCATCGGAGGTGCAAATTGGACGTTACATAACGCTAATAAAATAATTAGACGCTGAAATAAAATGTTCGATTTTCCTCAAACTGGAAAATACAATACAATACAATACTGGAAGATACAAGGTCTTATTAAAGTCGGTTACTTCCTTACGCCGTACGATAAAGTAAACTTCTCGTGGGGATTAAGGGGTCATGAATCTAAGCAGCTTGTATCTATTTACCTAAGATCTTTGAACCAAAACAGGTGCTAGTTTTTGTTTATTTTTGCAATAATGTTGAACTCCCCGGAGTGTTGAGTTCCTCAAATACTGAATTCCTGCAATTCATTTATGAAGATATTAGAAAAAGTTTAAAATTGACGAGATCTACATTTCCGATGACAATTATCGAACTTCAAATGGCCATATTTGGAAAAGTACTGAGTCCCTCGGCTCATCCCAGACCACTCGTTTGTTGAGACAAAAATGAGTCTACATTTCGGATGACAGCTGCCAAACTTAACTTATATCTCGAAAACTACCTAAACTGTCTCATCATCTCCCTAGCCTTATCCCGTATCTCACGGGGTCGGCTTCCTAATCTAGGGGATTGAACGAGGGTACTGGTTATTACACAGAGCGACTGCCATCTGACCTCCGCAACCCAGAAGGGAAACCAGACCCCAATCCTAGATTAGGTCAGAGTTTTCAAGCCGCCAATGCTTAGCACTGGCCTCTGATATGGCTTAACGACTAATATCTACGGTATTAAACGATATTAACCGGGACCAACGGCTTAACGTGCCTTCCGAAGCACGGAAAAAGCACCGAATAAACGTACATATGAAATTCGAAAACCGAAAAACACATTGGTACGTGATGGGATTCGAACCACGACCTCCCGCTCAGGAGGCAGCGGCCCTATCCACTATACCATCGGGCTCCTACCTAAACTACCTAAACTGTCTAATATAGTTTATTTTTAAGCAGCCGCGCTTTAACGGTTCAATGCATCTCAATAACGTGGGCATAGACAGATGTATAGGGTAAATTTAACACGAGAATATACGTCATTCCGACGGAAAAAATATTTTTTACGGAAAATTTCACTTGATTTCGAAAAATCTTTGCAAGAATATAGGGTTAAAAGGTTACTAGGGCATAGGTTACTCTTTACCAAGAACAATTGTTTCATTCTCGAGGGAAATCATATATTGTTTCAAGCGGTGGCGCTCAAACAGTTGATCACATAGTCGATCGTCATACGCAAGCACAGGGTACTCCTACCACGGGGAAATATGGCATTTACACGGGAATATTTTTTTTCATTGCAAAAGTCATTTAGTCGCGGTTGAAGTTGCGGGGAAAAAAACTATAAACAATAAGAAAGAAAATATATGAGTGTTCTCGATGATGTTATTAAATTGTACCCGTGCCGGGGCGGGCCGCTAGTTTATAATATTAAAATCAATTGACAGCAGAATAGTGTTGCTACTTGCACAAGCAAGTTAAAGAGTTCGTGAATGCGTTTACACAGAGCATTTGCATATAGTCCGATAGCGCTGGTCTATTTTGAGACCATAAGTTTCAAAAACTCTAAAGTTGCTTATTTCTTGCCTGTGGATACAGTCGTACCTATGAATCATATTTTTTGTATTTTGTGTCACATCTGGTACTTGCATTTTCAGTAATTCGATGATTTGTAGTTGATTTTTTTTATTCAAATTAAAACTGGCAAAATTTATTTAAACTTTAAAATAACTATAATATCATATCTAGGATAGCCTGCGGAGTGTGCAAACCCGGTTTGTGCCATCTTCGTCCAGTGCAAACTGACATCCTAGGGTCTCTATGTAAAAACAGTGCAATAAAATATATAATTGATGAAATAACTGTTTCCTTACTCAAATCACTTTCATATGCCTATAATATAAATTTGTGCCAAATTAGGGCATGCACTTTTAAGATTATTAATTATTTTGTTTTTTTAAGCTTCCGTAGCTCCAAAAAAATAATACATTTATTAGAGTTTACTTATTCAATATCAAAAATGCATGAATAATCATCATTCTAAATTTGTGTGACTTTCATGCACGATATTTAAATGAATAAAACACAAAAACAATAGTTGCGGACGAACCAGGCGGACGCGGGCAGGCGGCAGCGGGCGGAGGGCATACGCACGCACACATTCATAGGGTACGGTTATCTCCGCTACGTAGGTAATATAAGGTCATTTTAAATCAAGTGCAAATATTGAAACGTGTGAATCTACAAATGAAACTGAACAACTTTCCCTAAGAAACATTGGTAGGTAGGAAATTAAATTTATATTGTTTCTTATCCGATTTGATGGTTTTTGCTGCCAAAAACCAGTACTATAGAATATACTGTATGCAAATGACGTTGCTCTGATATCAGACTCAGTGGAAGACCTACAGACTGATTTCAATCTCTGGCTGAAGTCACTTGAAGAGAATTGTCTTAAGATTAGTCGCAAAAAAACAGAGCATATGTCGTGTATATTTGATGGTCACACGGATATGAGCCAGATAAAACTTTTCATAGAGGGGCGTCCATACATAAATATTTGGGATCAATCATTAGCAAGGACGGAAAAATTGAGCGAGATATAACCCATAGAACAACAACGGGATGGATGGTTGAGACAACTCACAAGTGTAATGTGTGACAGGAAGATGCCCATTAAACTTAAAGCAAAAAATATATAATAGTACTACATACAGAATGGACATTCACCTCCCTTCCCCCGTCCGACATAGGTAGGTCACACTCCGAGCCGGATTGTGGGCAACATTGAGCGTATGCTTAGCGGGTATAGCGCGCGCATGTTTCCCAGTGTAACGGAAATAATAAAGTTTTGTGTTCCAAAGATGGTTAGGTACTGTTCCGAGTACGGATGTCTTTCTACTAGAAGAGATGACTCCAATAGGAACTTTTTTATATTCTACAGAGATGAGAGACGGTAAGTAAATTCATACAAAATATGGAACCTTATCTATTCTAACTATTCAGTTACAGTGAACTACTTTAAAACGTTGGTTTAATCAAGAACCAGATTAATCAAGTGATCATTATGACCGGTATAACAAAATTTGTCAACCCTTATAATTATAACACACCCCCCAAAGCTTGCCAGGTGCAACATGCCGTCTGACGATGTATGACTGAAATGACATGGCAGTTAGGAGTGTCCGAGATGTGCTTAAAGGCAAACTGTACCAAACGGCCATAAGACCTGCCACCTCTACGGTACAGAATCTACTAAACAACACCTGTCAAAGCTTCACACTACAGAAATGCGCATGTTACGCTGGTCAGTAGGTGTCACAATGCTGGACTAAGTTCGCAATGTCCACATAAGAGGAAGATAAAAAATTTACCCAATTACAGACAAAGTCGAAGAACGACGCCCCGCCACTTGGCTGATGACGGTACAAAAAGACCTGAAAGAATCTGACATAGATACCGAAACAGCACAAGATAGACATAAATGGAAGAGGCAGACAGGGAAAACCGACCCCAGATAATGGGAAGAAGACTTAGGAGAAGAAGAAGAGTAATAGAATAAGAGTTGAGTAAGAGTAGTAACACAAAATTGGAAGATCCTAACTTCAAAATTGGCGGAGTTTCCATAGCTTTTAACGACTATTGATTATTGTCGGGTGAAAAAAAAGGGTTGTTTTCACCCGACATATTGGGTGATACGGGATTAAAACGGGTGATTTGGGTCAGTACCCGGTTTTAACCCCAAAAATTTGGTGATAATCGGGTGGATTGAATGGGTTTTTACCCACTACTATAGATGTAAAGCCGGTTCAACCAAGCGGTTTAAAACGTCGAAATCGGCTAAAACCATTTTGGGCGAATGTAGCCGGGTAGAAACGGTTGTTTATAAATAGCTATATGTATATACTTTATTCCAAAAACTTAGATTATTTTATGGTTTTTGCATTAAATATAAGTTTTAACATCAAAACAAACCAGTTTCTATTACTTAATACCTAAGTATGAGATGAAAGGTTACCTATTCGGTTGTTTTTGGAGGCTACTGTTGCCGTCGATTATCTAACAAACAGTTTTTTTATTTTATGAGTATAATTATGTATCTACCACATAATATATTGTAAGTAGGCAGTAAATAGGTACGTTAACATACCTACATATTTTGATTGTGATTACGAGCTTGCCTTTTTGCTGGTTATGTTGTGCCGTGCAAAGTGGCAACTGAGCGCGCTCCCCGCCCCGCCCCTCACCTATACCCTCCCTCCCGCAGCCTCTCCGAGTCATGCAATGGAATGAAACATACCTACCTTACTTTGCTAACGAAAGATTTTATGACAGTAAGTTAGAAGAAGAAGTGTATCAAACAAATACCTACCTATCTAAATCTTATTATCACTTAGTACATACTAGTGTTATTGCGATACAATACAATACAATACAAAATTCTTTATTGCACAAAGAAACACATACAACAGAAATAAAAAGGAACAAACGTGACAGTACAATATAGGCGGCCTTATTGCTAAAGCAGCAATTTCTACCAGGCAACCTTTGGGTATAGAAATTGTACAAGCAGAAAGCGGGATAGTGCATATTACTACATAATATAATACTTAGACAATATTTACACACTATTAAATAAATATAGTGTAGCGATAGCGATAGTCTACTTATACTTTTTTTCAAGGTCAACTATCCATTGTGAAACTATCGCTTTTTGGATTTGCGATAAGGTCTCAGTGTTCAATTTCGACAAAAACAAACACAGGAGTAAGAATTTAGTAAAAACACGCGTGATTTACAGTAAAAAAGGAACAAAAATCTCATTATTCTTCGTTGGTCCGGTCGGGTAATAAACTAGTTTCAATTTAAATTTTAGTCTGTCACAGTTTCATAACTAACTAATTGCTTGTCGCAACTTGCACCATGAAGACTGTAAACAAAATGCACGCGTTCTGGCTGGCCGGTGCCCCCCGCCGCCCGCGCCCGCACGTGGTATTCCGCGCGCTCGATGGTCCCTGCGGTCGTCATTCTTATATAGGTAGGTACCTAATAATAGAAGTTCGTGGATAAAAACAACACAAATTATGAATAGTGTTTTGTTACACCATGATAACAAAGAACACGTAAACTCTAATAACTTGCCATTTCTTTTGTGGATTTTACAGGCTGTAGTAATGAAAAAAATAAATATCTATAAACGTCGTGGATGAATTCGACACAAAATATTTTAAACAACAGATATCAGTATTCTGAAACGCGTAACACCCATTTAACCTATTTTAATATTATTTTAGATCTAGTTGGCGACGTATTAGGTACTGGTTAAATATTAGGCTTCTCGTGGACATATATGGCACAAAATTCCTATGTACATCAATTACTATCTCGTTATTACCATGAAAGTAATATTTTTATCTCTAATTATCTTTTCGTCTAATACTGGTCGAAAAGACAAATACCTAAATTTCTACCTATGCAAGTACCTAGGATGACACAAAATAATGTATTAGGTTGGGCAAATGGTCCGGAAACGGTATGCAAAAAACAAACAACTTTAAGAGTTTTGAAACTTCAAAAGCTAGCGCTATCGGACTAATACGCCTCGTCGTCGCTTGTAATATGACAGCGCCTTGCTTCCGCCTCGCCGCTTCCTATTTGCAATGCGCCTAAAATTAGGTGCTTTTATTGTTATTTTCATAAAAACTGTTTTCTGGGTTATCTACGTCCCTGGTTGGCAGCACCAATCCCAACTGCTTTCGTGGTCTAGTGGTTAGAGTCATGGGCTCACGATCCGGACGCCCTGGGTTCGATTCCCAGGGGGGAAAACAAAGTTGATATTTGTCAATTTATCACTTTGTGAGGTTTTCCCCAGTTTGGTTAGGACAAAGCAGGCTAAATCCACCTCCAATGATTGTCTGGAAGAGAATGGATTCCGTGCGTCGGTGGGCACGTTAAACCGTCGGTCCCGTTCACTGTTTCTAATAGTGGTCGTTACAGGTTGATGTTGCTCCACGTCCGTAGTAACTACACGTGACCCCGGGCGGTGCTAAGAGTGCAACAATACCTGCTGATGCTCTGTCCTCTGGACCTCGCAGCAAATAAACTCCATACGATAAATAAAGCACCAATCCCAGATCCCGCATAATATACATACATATAATCACGCCTTTATCCCTAATGGGGTAGGCAGAGCGCAAACGTCCTAAACAAATGTCGTTCCGCCACGTCTGACAAAGTTTTGAGGGTTATTTAAGATAGATTTGTAGCTAATATTGTAATGACAGGTTGTCAGCCTATCGCCTAAATTACAATATATTGAAACCGTCGGATTCCTTAGGTGTTTTTTACAGCATGATCGGGAGGAACTGCAGCTGGCACATTCTATGTTTCAGGCCAGCACGGAAGAAATATAATTATAATATAATAATATCTTTATTTCGGGTAAAATACCCATATTAAAATAAAATAGTAACAGTGTAGATACTTAAAAATAAAATACACACATACATATAATCACGCTTCTGTCCCTAATTGGGTAGGCAGAGCGTAAACGACCTAATCAAAAGTCGATCCGCCATGTCCGACAAAGTTTTGAGAGTTATTTAAGATAGTTTTGTCGGTATATTGCTGTAGTGACAGGTTGTCAGCCCATCGCCTAAATTGCAATATACTGTAACCCTCGGATCCCTTAGCTGGCTTTTACAGCATGCCCGGGACGAAATGCAGCTGGCACATTCTATGTTTTTCTCTCGCTCCCAGGCCAGCATTGAAGAAAAATAAAATACAGTAAAAAGAAACACAAAAAGACAATAGAACGAAAAACACTAGTAATAAGTTCATAAAAATAAATTATGCAAACATCATCTTTGAGAGTCGTTGTCAGAGAAATGTGTTTTAGTCCAATGCTTACAAAAGACAAATCATCTGCAATAATTCGGAGTATAGTATTATTGCTATCTCTAATTCGGCTCCAAAAGGAGGCTAATCGTGGTCGGAGTATAGCAAAGAAGTCTGGTACCATTGCATCGCAAAACATCTCTTTAGCACTACACCAGCGAGGAAATCCTAACAAAGTGCGAAAAGCGTCATTGTATTGTACACGAAGTACATTAAAAATCGTTTGGTATATTTCACCCAAAGTTGGCAAGTATACAATGTTTGGCAATATGCCTAAAACAGAGTCACTTTTACATCCTTTGCGCACTTTGCAAAACGCCTCGCTAGCATATTGCAGCGAGCAGCTAGAGCCCTCTCCCTTTCCATGTCCTCCTCGTCATCTAAATATTCATTTAGTGTGTGGCCCAAGTATTTAAACTTCTTCACAACCTAAATGGGCAAACCATACAAAAATACCGGCGTTACGAACTCCGGACCTCCATCCTTTCGCATATTCTTGAGAAACACTAGGATTTCCGTCTTCTTAACATTATATAGCAACCCGTGCCTCCCTACATAGGACTCACAAATTGCAACAAGTTTTCAAAGACCGTTAATTGAGGGGCTGAGAAGCACCATATCATCCGCATAGCTCAAGCTGTTAACTCACACGTTACCAACATGGCAACCTTTCTGGTACTCCTCAGCTCCTCAATCAAATCATTCATGTATAAGTTAAAGAGATCCGGAGACGTAAGGCCTCCCTGGCGGACCCCACAGTCTAATCTAAAATTATTAGAAGTTGTGTCACCCCATCTGGTATATTGGTTTGGTTTTCATACCAAAATCTCAAGACATTCACAATACCAGCATGGACGTTAGATTTCGAGAGCTTGCTCCACAGTACATTATTGTTTACCAGATCAAAGGCGCGACTCAGATCGAGAAAGCACGCGTACACAGACGTGTATAATTGACCGTATGTTTTAATCCTAATATTGCTGAATCCGTCGAGAGTTTGGTACGAAAACCAAACTGTGCATCATTTTTCAAAAATCTTTCCAACTATTGTGCCAAGGGATATGGGCCGATAGTTATTCATACTGGACAGATTGCCTGACCTATTCTTTACAATAGGCACTACGATGGTCGTCATTAGCTTGCTAGGTAGGTACATATAATAGGAGGGTATCGTGGGATGAGTGAAAGGAGGAGGCGAAAAGGGGAGAAATTCTTGAAAGCCTGATGTGAGGTGAGGCCCTCACACAGGAGTATCATGTTTAATATTCATAAATCTGAATTTTCATTAGTCGCAAATTAAACAAGATTTTTAAAAAAGAATGCAAACAACCCGACTGTAGTAACAATAAAAATAATATTTTAATGCAAATTGCGCTTTCACATTAATGAATTATAAAACCATTTGTAATTATGCTGAACTTCAATTGATTCAGATGTGGAAACAGTTGCTCAAAGGAAAATAGAGGACCGCAATAATAATAAAACAACACATTTAAATACCGAATAGTACCTTTTTTCTTCCATGCTGGACTGGGCGAGACAAAACTTAGAATGTGCCAGCTGCATTTCCTCCCGGGAGTGCTGTAAAAACCAGCTAAAGTGTCCAAGCGTTTCTGTATATTGCAATTTAGGCGATGGGCTGACAACCTGTCACTACAGCATTGTAACTACAAATCTACATTAAATAACCCTCAAAACTTTGTCAGACGTGGCGAAACGACCTTTGTTTATGTCATTTACACTCTGCCTACCCCATTAGGGATAAATACATGATTATATGTATGTATGTATGTACCTTTCTCCTCCACTTTGAGGAACCGTTTCGACGTCAGAGCCGATCTAAGTTATTTATATACAGAAAACCCTTGTATGGCAGTCATCTTCAAAAAAGGTGGATTTGAAAATGAAACTACAAATATCGAATCAGAACTGCAATGACCTCTCCTGTCAAATTTTAGCCTGATCAGACCATTTTTTATCTTGGATTTTCATGATCACCGGAAGTTGCCCACTATTATCCCCTATGACATTTATTCGACAATCCCCATCTATCTCTCATTGTTTAGCAGATATTCAACTTTTTATTTTGTATGGCGGCCATCTTGTATTCCGCTATTTTGTTTTATTTTCACAGCGATGTGAATTGGACCAGGTTGTGTTCCAAAGTTTGTTCGAGCACCACTCCTATATCAGTCAAATATTGTAATTGCTCCTATTGTAACCTTACTTCCATACTGGCCTGGGAGCAACAGATACTTCCATGCTGGCCTGGGAGCGCGAGATACTTCCATGCTGGCCTGGTGCAGTATATTGTAACTTAGGCGATGGGCTGACAACCTGTCACTATAGAAATATACCTACAAATCTATCTTAAATAACCCTCAAAACTTTATCAGACGAGGCGGAACGACCCTTGTTTAGGTCATTCAACATCCATTGCAAGCCTTTTCGGATAATAGTCCTCCCACCGATTTTCGGTAATGGCGGCCAATCTCCCGGAGATGGGCCAACTGCGCAGGACTTGTTTTTAGTGCCCAAGTGTTTGCGCTACACACAGATGCACTCTCTGTTCCCTCAATCTCTTATTTTGATGGGACAGACTGACTGACACGACCGGAGAGAATTCAGGCGCAGGACCGACTATTTACATGCCCATCCGACGGCATGGATCATCTTACTTTTCGGACAATCAGGTGATCAGCGTGCAATGTCCTAACCAAACTAGAATCAACAACACAAAGTCATTGTCCCCCGCCGGGAATTGAACCCGGGACCTCCGGGTCGGGAGCCCATGGCTCAGACCGCTTGACCACGGAGGCAGTTCCAGTTTCGGATAACCACCGTACTATTAGTGCTACCAGTTGTATGGAAACATTTCTTTATTTCGTATTTCTTTTCTTTTTCCTAAGAGTAAATTGTCCAGTCCTATTTAAAGGTCTTTTCAGCATACTCATAAGACCGTAACTAAAGAGTTATTTAAGTTTTTTTTAAAGGTTAATTGGAATAGGCACGTGGAACTACATAATTAATCATTTTTTAATGTGTCTTCCATCAGAAGTTCTACCGATAAAAGGGGTTTAATTTTATTTTATTTTTAACATCAACATTACATTTATTCTGTTAGGTAGGTACCTACTTAAAAGGTTTTTTTTTTATGTGGCTAGTTGTTTGTTAAGGTGATTCCTCCCGGCAAATGGTTGTTTTTAAGAGCTTATTTCTGCAGAACAAATCATTGGAAAATTCTAAAATATTCATCTAAGAAAATGGTTATGGCCTAAAATTGCAACATTTGAAAATATTCTAGTTCATAAATAAACATACAAAAAATCTGGAAGTAAAGCTGTTTTTATCAGTAAATTTGATATTCCTTATAAACTATTAGGAGCGCTTTCACGGTTTCTTCGGGAAATTATCCGTATTATGATTATCTAAAATACATACATACATACATACATAAAATCACGCCTTTTTCCCTTACGGGGTAGGCAGAGCGTAAAACTCCTCCTAAAAGGCGCTTTCGCCACGTCTGACATAAATTGAGGGCAATTTTAGATTGTAATGTGTATTGCTGTAGTGATAGGTTGTCAGCCCATCGCCTAAATTACAATACACTGTAACCCTCCAGTCCCTTTTGCTGACTTCAACAGCATGCCCGGGAGGAAGGGCAGCTGGAACATTCTATGTTTTTCTATCTCTCCCAGTCCAGCATGGAAGTAATTATCTAAAATAGCAACATAAGTAGTTTTTTTCAATCCGACTCGTAGTTTTTACGTAACAGCCACGCCGCTGCGCGCTGATTTGAACGATATTCAAAGGCATTACGAGCGATGGTTGCATATCTAAAATCTACCTGCTTATTTGCCGGCAGGATACACCTTAAGTATGGCATCTAGATATAAGCAAATGTGAAAAGCAAGTAAGAAACAGTTAACGTACTCAGGCATTTTACCGCGTAAACAATTTCCGGAATCACAAACATGGCGTATGTTCCCTGCAAAGGATCAGGATGTATTATTATGTATATTTATTGCATTTTATTATAATACTAGCGCCCCGCGGCACGAAAATTATCAGTGTTTCTCTAATATATTATGCATGTATTATACATATAAACCTTCATTTTGAATCACTCCATTAAAGATTTATGCATACATAGGGATATAGGGACAGAGAAAGCGACTTTATTTTATACTATGTAGTGATTAGGCTTTGAATATTATTTAATGTTATTATACCTATACCAGGTGAAAAGGACAGCGACCCGTAAAATGATAGGGGTAGCTCAGCCAACGACACTGAACAACCATCAACAGGATTTATTTTCAGGATGTGAAAATAAAATATGTCTTTTTTATACAAATGTTCACCTCAATCAGACAATTTGTACGTTTGGGAAACTCATTTATTCACCCATTTATTTCACGCGTGAAACTGTATGAAAGAAAAATGTAGTTACTTACAAACAGAGTGTTAATTTAATTGCGGCCATAGTTTAGGAGTGTTTCAGAAACTAAAAGGCGCCCATAAAAATATATTAAATGTCCAACTCAAAAAAATAAATACATACATACATACTATCACGCCTATATCCCTAATGGGGTAGGCAGAGCGTGAACAACCCAAACAAAGGTCGTTCCGCCACGTCTGACAAGTTTTGAGGGTTGTTTAAGATAGAACTGGATATTTCTGTAGTGACAGGTTGTCAGCCCATCGCCTAAATTACAATATACCCTCGAATCCCTTAGCTGGTTTTTACAGCATGCCCAGAGGAGATACAGCTGGCACATTCTACGTTATTCTGTCGCTCCCAGTCCAGCATGGAAGCAAACAATTTAAAAAGGATTTTATTATGATTCCAAGAGCTGCATCTGGCCCCACATCTATAACCGAGCCTGCGTAAGTCGCTTTAACTGACCTGAGCGATAGCGAACCTCGCGTCGTAGGATTGGTTCTTGTCATATCGCGCGTCACACGTGATCGGTTATAGCTGAGCGGCCTGACGCGGCTTTGGGCATCATAATGACATCATTATAAATACCTACCGCTTACTGTTTTTTTTTTAATTTTTGAGATAGATTTATATTTTGATTTTTTATAGGCTCCTTTCACGTTACTGAAACACCCCCGAAGCTATGGCATGCAATTAAATTAACACCCTTAATTAAACCTATTATTTTAGCACCTACGAGTACCATTACTTTCTTCTATGCTGGACTGGGAGCGAGAGACAAACATAGAATGTGCCAGCTGCATTTACTTCCGGGCATGCTGTAGAAACCAGCTAAGGGATCCGAGGGTTTCTGTATTGCAATTTAGGCGACGGGCTGACAAACTGTCTCTACAACAAATCTATTTTTAATAATACTCGAAACTTTGTCAGACGTGGCGAACGACCTTAATTTAGGTCGTTTACGCTCTGCCTACCCCATTAGGGATAAAGAAATGATTATATTATGTATGTATGTACCATTACTTTGTAGGAATGGAGACAAAACCATTAATAACACTCAACCCGTTGTATCATCCTACACGTATCAATTTCTTAGATTTATTATCAAAATACAATTTTCCTACAAAAAAGGGTTGAACGTAATATGCCTTCTAAAAATTCAACGATGTATCATAGGTAACGAGATACACTACGTCAAGGCTTTAAATGAATGTGGCCAATACAGGAACCAACGTCGCCAACAACATTTTTCGAAGATCTCCGAACATGCAGTTAGTAACTGCATCCGTGGTCTGAGCCATGGACTCTCAATCCGGTGGTCCCAGGTTTGATTCAGGTAAAGGCAAATAAATAGTCAGTCCTGCGCCTGATTTATCTTTGGTCGCGTCAGTCAATCTGTCCTATCAGTATAAGAGATTGAAGCAATAGAGAGTGCACTTGCATATAGTTCAAACATTTGGGCACTAAAAACTAGTCCTGCAAAGTTGGACGATGACCGGGAGATTGGCTGCCATCACCGAAAATTGGTAGGAGGACTATTAATATTAACATGTAGCGTCCTCGCACACGTTCAATTGAATCCTTGACTTACTTTACACGTAAGAATCCGACCGGATCAAAGAGTTCTTTTGAAACTTACATTAAAACGTGAAGGTATGTTACCAGATTCCTTCGGAAATTTGTAAAGGATTTTCTTTTTAAGGTGTATTTCTGTACTGAATGACTACAGTTCTAATCGATAGCGAATAAATATTTGAACTGTAACGACGAAGCTCATTAGACCTAACCGTTCGTTAAAACTTAAGGTCGGACTGCATTAGCTGCAGCTATCTAGTCTAGTCAGTTAATACGTTTTGACCATTTTTGAAGTGTCGTGTCGCGCCGCTTCAATAAAGAATATTTACTCACAAAGTGCCGCGCTGTGCCGCTTCGCACCGCTTAACTGCAACTACGACCTAGTTCTAAGCTTTAAATGAATTGTATAGCCCAGCCCTTCCATGAATTAAAAAAGCCGATTTCTCGAAATATACTTGTATGTTATTTTTAAACATTATTTGTAAATATTATTAGAAATCTCTTTATTTGCTATGTGTACTAGTCCATAGGAATCATATATAATTTGCAATAGGGCCATAGTTTTATTTATGAATGCAGTTTTACAGACTTAAACTTCTTCTGTCGATTGGGTATTGAATCTATGGACCCGATGAAACCTGGTGTCAGAGTTTTTAAACCGGCTAGTAGCACAACTACCAGGCCTCTGACATGGTTTGAGTAACTACCACTATCAAAGACAATGTCCGAGACATACATACATACAGATAATCACGCCTTTATCCCTAACGGGGTAGGCAGAGAGTAAACGACCTAAACAAAGGTCGTTCCGCCTTTAGGAATAAAGGCGTGATTATATGTATGTTAAACATAGAATGTGCCAGGAGCATTTCCTCCCGGGCAGTTAAGGGATCCAAGGGTTTCGGTATATTGTAATTTAGGCGATGGGCAGACAACTTATCAGTACGGCAATATACCTAAAAATCTAGCTTAAATAACTTTCAAAACTTTGTCAGACGTGGCGGAACGACCTTTGTTTAGGTCGTTAACACTCTGCCTACCCCAATAGGGATAAAGGCGTATATGTATGTGTGTACGTTAATTATATACTGATAAATCAACGACTACTTACTTGTGTACGGAGGTGTCTGACGAAACACCACATTAACTGATAAAAGTCAATCAAACCTTCAAAACAAACAGCAAATTTGACAAAAATTTGTGGTTTTCATGGATAAAAACTTTTAAATAGAATTTGAAACAGTGAGTTATTATTTAAAATGGCAAGACAATAAAAGGCGGCGCGGCGCCAGGGAAGTGAAAAATAAAGTTTTTAAGTAATGTTTAGCGGAATATCGGAAGTCGAAAAACTTCTTCTAGATTTATGACCTTTACAGGCGATTATCTGTGTTTTTCTATAAGTTGATTTAAGGATCACAGGTGATCTGTAGTGGAGAGGCCTGGTCGGAATCCTGCCTGTTCGGGTGGTTGATGGAGGTCCAGTTTCCCTGCAATACGGTTCTCTATGACTTTAATGAAGGTTTTATAAACGTGCGAAACTAAACTGATGGGTCGATAATTATTAATATCGCTTTTGTCTCCTTTTTTATGTAATAAAATGACATTCGAATGAAAACATACTACAATGAATTCATAAATTTAATATGCCATGTCAGAGGCATATAAGCAGTGCGTTTAAAACTCTGACACCAGGGTAAATCGGGTCAATCGTCTCGATACCCACACATTTTTTTTAATTCCTGGAATGTTGAATCCACTAATGTTGAACTCCAAACTGTTCAGTTAAATGATAATTTTCTATGTTATTTGTTTTTCTAATATATTGATTTCTTTCTCCAGGATACCAAGTTTGGTGTATTTTTTTCTGAAAAGGATTTCTTTTTTTATTTGAACAAATTTATGTTAAAAACTAGATAGTTACATGGAGTTCGCAAGATCGAGTTTGTGTTGTCACTGTATCCCCACTTCGTCAAGTTGGACCTGCAGCGGCCAACCTGTGTCCGCAGTCTATTTAATGACTTCCAGGTCGACCAGAGTAATTTATGACCTGGTGGCAGCTTTGCTGCAGGTTCAATGTAGTAGGACGGAGGAGGATATTTTTAACCCACAGGTGAGCCTCACCTGGGTGGTCAGTTGTGGGTTTGAAAACTCTGACACCAGGGTTCATCGGTTCGATCGACTCGAAATCCATACGAAAACTAGAAAAATTAAAAAGTAATTCAAGTACGTACGTCAGCGGTAGATAACGCCGATACCCTAATCTTCCTTATCTTACCGCGTGTATGACAACCGTGATAGATAAGCTATCAGTGCTGCCCCCATCTTACACTGTGTAACAAGATTGCTACCGATTACTAGTGAGTCTTTATTCAGGTTAAGATCAAAGTCAAATTCATTTATTTATTCATGATTGTGTGGTATGTGATCGATAGTGTAGTGTACTGTTACTGTGACGTGTGACTATAACCGGTGATACTTTCACTTCGTGTTCATGAATTACTGGAGCTATTAGGAGCTACGAGTGTTAAGGTGATTCCTAACGGCAAAAGGTTATTTTTAAGAGCTTATTTCTCCTAAAAGAATCATTGGAAAATTCGAAAAAAATATACGGCTAAGAAATTGGTTCATGTCCTGCAATTGCAACATTTAAAAATATTCTAATACATAAATAAGTATGCTAAACAAATCGGGAATTAAAGCTGTTTTTAGCAGTAAATTTGATATTCCTTCTATACTATTAAGAGCGCTTTCACGGTCCCTCCCGGAAAATATCCATTATATAATTATCTAAAATAGCAACATAGCTTTTTAAAATCTGACTCGAAGTTAGCAAAGAATTAGCTTTTGGGTGCGTTATCGCTAACTTTTGACACAGCTACGAATGAAACCGCCACTCCGTAGCGCGCGCTAATTTGAACGGTATTCTAAGGAATTACGGACCATGGTTGCGCATGTTTAAATCTACCTGTTCATCCGCCGTTGGGATACACCTTAAATAAAATAAGTGTGTAGTAAAACTAAAATTATCATCATACAGTGGCAGTTCACCAATGTTTTGTTATATAAAACACTAGCTTTCTGTCAGCGGTGTCACCTGCTGCTTAAAAGATTTTCCCCACGGAATAATGTTTTTTTCTCACGGTAAAATGTAGCCTATGTTACTTATGATGAACGTAGCTTTGTAATGGTTAAAGAATTTTCGAAATAGCGCCAGTAGTTTTAGAGTTTATTCGTTACAAATACACATATATACACACACACACAAAATGCAAAACGTTCCCCCTTATAATATTAGTGTTGATAAACTGTAAAGCATAAACACTATTGTAGGGACAAATATGGTCAAATAAAATCACTACATAGTATAAAACAAAGTCGCTTTCTCTGTCCCTATATCCCTATGTATGCTTAGATCCTTAAAACTACGCAACCGATTTTGATGCGGTTTCTTTTACTGGATAGAGTGATTCAAGAGGAAGGTTTATATGTATAAAACATGCATAATATAGTAGAGAAACATTGACAATTTCCGTGCGAAGCCGGGGCGGGTCGCAAGTAGGATAATAATTGTAGGGTCTTGACGAGATCTTGATTTCGGATACACCTGTCAAACTTGAAATAGTCATAATTATCTCTGAAAGTATTATCCTAGAATACTCCTACAAACGATAGGTCTTGACGAGATCTTCATTTCGAGTAATAGCTGAGTAACTCGAAACCGCCATATTTCGGAAACTAGATCGATCCTAGATTATTTGTGTATAAGTACAAAATCTTCACAAAATTCTGATTTCGGGTGACACCTGTCAAACTTGAAGCAGCCATCTCACGTAAACTATTTAAACTTCGTATTCAGGAATAAATTTATCATTTAACAAGACTGATTAGTACCTATTCAATGACAATTTATTCTTATTGGTTTTGACGAGATCACTTCGGCAGCTGTAAATTAAAACGGCCATATCTCGGAAATTATCAATCTTAGACTTCTCGTGTGGTAGCTCTTGTTAAAGTTTGAAAACTGTCACCTATATAATATGAAGACCTCGTCAAGACCTGTCAAGGCGCTGCTTCCGTCCCAGTTAGTACCTATTCATATGAATTTCAGCGTCAATTCGTTTGTTCGTTCGAAATACAGGATTCCCGCAGAATTGTCGGCCCCGGTACCCCTGGCCTGGTAAACAAAGATATTTACAGGGAGGTTTTAGCAAATTAAAGATACACATAGTAGGGTGTTCTTTTTATCTGATGGCGGTGAAGAACAGGTGTGGAGCCTATTCGGAGCCCTGAAGTAGGAAAATGGGACCTAGAAAGAAGACGCGAACAATCAGTCACGGGCAGGAGATTATCTATTGATACGCTCAGTAAACAGCTGGTTGATGAGCTGATTGTTCAGGCTCTTTTATAAGAAAATAATGAGGACGTAGTAATAAATACCTTCGTTAGCCGAAGGTCCTTAACATATTTGTCCTTGTTTCGGACACAATAGCCTTAAGGCGACGAAGTGTGAAGTGTGGGAAATGACGTCGTTATCGTAATGCATCCTACAGACCTCTATTTATTAATTACATACATACATGTAATCACGCCTACGAGAGCCCGATGGTGTAGTGATTAGGGCCGCTGCCTCCTGAGCGGGTGGGTGGTAGTGGTTCGAATCCCACCACGTACCAATGTGTTTTCCGGTTTTCGAATTTCACATGTACGTTTCATCGATGCTTTTACGAGCTTCGGAAAGCACGTTAAACCGTTGGTCCCGGTTTATGTCGTTTAGTACCGTAAATATTAGTCATTAGGCCAAGTCAGAGGCCAGTGTTTAGCACTGGCGGCTTCAAAACTCTGACCTAATCTAGGATTGGGTCTGGTTTCCCTTCTGGGTTGCGGAGGTCAGATCGCTCTGTGTAAAAACTAGTACCCTCGTTCTATCACCTAGATTAGGTAGCCGACCCCGTGAGATGCGGGATAAGGCTAGGGAGATGATGATACATATAAATACGCCTTTTTCCTTAATGGGCTAGGCAGAGCGTAAACGACCTAAGCAAAGGTCGTTCCGCCACGTCTGACAAACTTTTGAGGGTTGTTTAAGATAGATTTGTAGGTTCGATACTGCTGTAGTGACAGGTTGTCAGCCCATCGCCTAAATTACAATATACCAAAACCCTCCGATCCCTTAGCTGGTTTTTACAGCATGCCCGGGAGAAAATGCTATTAGCAAATTCTATGTGTTTCTCTCACTCCCAGGCCAGCATGGAAGCAATTCCTGTACAAAATTATATATACCTACGGGGTGTAAGGGACAGTGTCCCGCAAACTAATAAGGGTCAGTCAACGAAACTGTACAACTAACAGAAGTATTTTTTTTCAGTAAGTGAAATTGAAAATGATTTTCCGTACAAATTGTCTGATCGAGGTGGACATTTTGTATAAGAAGGTCAATTTAATTTTTCATCTCCTGAAAGAATTTCCTGATGAAAGTTGGTCAGTTTCGTTGACTGAGCAACCCCTGTCAGTTTGCCGGATGCTGTTTCTTACACATACATACATATAATCACGCCTTTATCCCTAATGGGGTAGGCAGAGCGTAAACGACCTAAACAAAGGTCGTTCCGCCACGTCTGACAAAGTTTTGAGGGATATATCGCTGTAGTGACAGGTTGTCAGCCCATCGCCTAAATTACAATATACTGAAACCCTCGGATCCCTTAGCTGGATCTTACAGCATGCCCGGGAGGAAATGCAGCTGGCACATTCTATGTTTTTCTCTCGCTCCCAGACCAGCATGGAAGTAAGACGAAAGTAATTGAAAGTAAGTGTTTCTTACACCTGCTATCTATATCTATGTGAACAAATATTGCGGAGATAATTTCTATTTATTTTATATCTGTATTATTTCTTCCATGCTGGACTGGGAGCGAGAAAACATAGAATGTGCCAGCTGCATTTCCTCCCGGGCATGCTGTCAAAACCAGCTAAGGAATCCGAGGGTTTCAGTGTATTGTAATTTAGGCGACGGGCTGACAACCTGTCACTATAGCAATATACCTACAAATCTATCGTAAAGTAACCCTCAAAACTTTGTCAGACGCGGCGGAACGACCTTTGTTTAGATCGTTTACGCTCTGCCTATCCCATTAGGGATAAAGGCGTGATTATATGTATGTATGTATGTTATATTTCAAATTCTTAGGTAAGAGGGTGCTGGATCTCGTTGTTTCGAGTTATTTTTCAAAAAATTACGAAATCAGTTGCTATTTTATGAAGAGATGAAATAAGGCTGAAATACTATAGTCTCGTAAGAGCGACAGTTATTCGAGAACGTTTCGCAATAACGCCGAATTTGACGTTCATTCAAATTAAAATGTTGGCGCCTAGTAGAATATTAATTAATATGTATTTTATTTATTTCTTATTGACGAACAAGTGTTATTCAAACTGATATATTAACGACTTAGCACTTGGTTGTTTACACCTCCGTTGAAGAAACAAGTGAATAGTCGTTAATTTATCAATATTTTTTTTTTTTTATAAAATATTAATATTTTTTGAAAATTGGTTGAAATTATCATAAAAAATGCCTCTACTTAATTTAAAGTCCGTCTGTATAAAACTTAAAAATCTTAATTAAGGTTCTAGGCCTTTATGACTTTGCAATTTGTATCCGCATGGAAACCAATTATTTTGTTCAAGTTCAAGAATATCTTCCTACAAAGTTGTACAGTTTCGTTAAGGGGCTTCCTTGGGCTAAGTGGCGACCTGATCAGTCAAAAGATCATAATTCCCTGAAAACACAAAATACAATGCAGATAATGTAGAACCTTATAAAGTTACAACTTATAGTTACAGATAGTTTTTTTTAAAAAAACAGCCACTTTTAGCACTTTTGCTATCTGTACCTGCCGTAAACACTGAATTATTAATTTTTAATGCTTAAAATAAACTTTAGTATTTATGCTGCATTTTCAGCGAGTAATGATTTTTTAACTGATGAGGGCGCTAGCGTGCACCAGTATCTCTTTAACTGATCAAACTCATTATCCTGTTCACTCGTTTTGTCTAAGGAATGGAACAATCACGTTTTCTAAATGAAGGTTATGTCCCATCCTATGTATAAAGATGTTAAACAAACATGAAGTTACCAACAAATTAATTATTTCCAAGTAACAAATTTGGGAAGTAATTTAACTTTCTAACGTTAACAATTAATTGATTTAGACAAAGTTTTTTTATCTTAATTATTTTTATCGTATGTGTGTGTAACTTAATAATACGTTAAAATTGGTAATCTTTGGGACTAGGTGAGTTATAAATTCAGTTAGTCTAGATTTATTATTAGATAAATAGAGCTACCATGCTGGACTGGGAGTGATGGAAAAACATAGAATGTGCCAGCTGCATCAACTCCAGAGCATGCTGTAAAAACCAGCTAATGGATTCGAGGGTTATAATATACTGCAATTTTAGGCGATGGGCTGACAACCTGTCACTAAAGCAATATACGTCATGATCATTTGTAATAATCCTCAAAACTTGTCAGACTTGGCGGAACGACCTTCGCTTAGGTCGTTAACGCTCTGCCTACCCCATTAGGGATAAAGGCGTGATTATATGTATGTATGTAAATAGAGCTAAGCTTAGAACATTACGGCCTTCCGTCCCGGCCGTGTGAACGAAGGACCTAAGTATTACACATAGTTATAGCGAAACAAATATCGGGTGTAAGGGGCAGTCTATCAGAAAGTTAAACTAAACTACATTCACCAGTAAAGTCTTTCAGAAAAAGTAATTTTCTTTTTGCTTTTCCAATACATCTGTAACTAACTTATCTGCCTCCGTGGTGTAGTGGCTATTGCCATGGACTCCCGATCCGAAGGTCCTGGGTTCGATTCCAAGGGGGGAAACACAAAGTTGATATTTGTGAATTTATCACTTCGTGAATTTTCCCCAGTTTGGTTAGGACATTGCAGGCTGAATCACCTGATTGTCCGAAAAGGAAAACATTTTCGTGCTTCGGAGGGTACGTTAAGCCGTCGGTCCCGGTCGCTGTCTTTGATAGTGGTCGTTACTTAAAACCATGTCAGAGGCCTGATAGTTGTGCTACTAGGCGGTTTAAAAACTCTGACACCAGGGTTCATCGGGTTGATAGACTCGATACCCACTCGACAGAATAAGAATACATCTGTCTGAAAGAGGTAGTAATTTTGTATTATACATTATTTTTTCTTCCATGCTGGCCTGGGAGCGAGAGAAAAACATAGAATGTGCCAGCTGCATTTCCTCCCGGGCATGCTGTTAAAACCAGCTAAGGGATCCGAGGGTTTTAGTATATTGCAATTTAGGCGATGGGCTGACAACCTGTCACTACAGCAATTTACAAATCTATCTTAAATAACCCTCAACACTTTGTCAGACGTGGCGGAATAACCTTTGATTAGGTCGTTTACGCTCTGCCTACCCCATGAGGGATAAAGGAGTGATTATATGTATGTATGTATGAACATTAATTACCTGTTTCTGGTACGATATCCAATATTGTGATAAGTTCAGCAACGTTTAGCTTAATGCACTTCACTCCAACTAAACCATTGCAATTTTGACACTTTACTAATATCAATTTTTGTCAGACGTGGCGAAAGCGCCTTTTAGGAGGCGTTTAACGCTCTGCCTACCCCGTAAGGGATAAAGGCGTGATTTTATGTATGTATGTACTAATATCAACTACTAGAGGATGCCCAAATCTCTAAGCAAGTTTATAAAAAACTCTTTACAAGTTAATATACATACATACATATAATCACGCCTTTTATCCCTAATGGGGTAGGCTGAGCGCAAACGACCTAAACAAGGATAATTCCGCCACATCTGACAAAGTTTTGAGGGTTATTTAAGATAGATTTGCAGGTATATTGCTGTAGTGACAGGTTGTCAGCCCATCGCCTTATTCACTATATACCGAAACTCTCGGATCCCTTAGCTGGATTTTACAGCAGGCTCGGGAGGAAATGCAGCTGGCACATTCTATGTTTTTCTCTTGCTGCTGGAAGGGTAAATATGTGCTACCCATATCCCCATACAAATAAATTCATACATACATATATATAATCAGGCCCTTATCCCTAATGGGGTAGGCAAAGCGTAAACAACCTAAACAAAAGTCGTCCCGCCATGTCTTATTTTTTTTTATTGGACCTATTAGCACCTTCCTACAGAATGTATATAATGCGCCAACGGACTAACCACGTGTTGACAAAGTTTTAAGGGTTATTAAAGCTAGATTTGTAGGTATATTGTTTTAGTGACAGGTTGTCAGCCTATCGCCTAAATTGCAATATACTGAAACCATCGGCTCCCTTAGCTGGTTTTTAAAGCATACCCGGGAGGAAATGCAGCTGCCACATTCTATGTTTTTCTCTCGCTCCCAGTCCAGCATGGAAGAAATAAATTTATTTTGAAGTTATTGCGATATTGAAAGATACTGTAATATATACGAAGAACTTCAGCTGAATTGAATCGTATCCGCATATAATAAAATAACGTATATTTTAGTGCCGTTCAATATCCGAGAGACATTGAAATTTTATGTACACAGAGAATAAATAGATGAACTGCCTCCGTGGTCTAGTGGTCAGAGCCATGGGCTTACGATCCGGAGGTCCTGGGTTCGATTCCGAGGGGGGGACAAGGCTGATATTAGTCAATATATGACTTTGTGAGGTTTTCCCCAGTTTGGTTAGGACATTGCAGGCTGAATCACCCGATTGTACGAAAAGTAAAAGGATGCCGTGCTTTGAAGGGTACGTTAAGCAGTCGTTCCCAGTTGCTGTCTTTTGATAGTGGTCGCTACTCAAACCATGTCAGAAGCCTAACACAGCTTTTAGGCGGTTTGAAAACTCTGACACCAGGGTTCTTCGGGTCGTTGTTCGACTCGAGAATCCACTCGCTAAGAAGAAGAAAAGGTGATGATCTAGTTTTTTAGGTCAACATTTAGTTAAATATGTAAAAATAAAGCATTAAATAGTGCGACGAATTGGAGTTTTTAGGTAAAGTTGAACGATTTAGTATTTTAGGTGAACAAAACGGGAGTAAATCGCCAAGATATAATACCATTATCAAGCTAGTCTAACATGATCTGTAAACATGCATAAATACGTATAGTTACGCCTTTATCCCTAATGGGGTAGGCAGAGCATAAACGACCTAAATAAAGGTCGTTCCGCCACATCTGACAATGTTTTGAGGCTTGTTTAAGATAGATTTGTGGGTATATTGTTGTAGTGACAGGTTGTCAGCCCATCGTCTAAATTGCAATATACTGAGACCCTCGGATCCCTTTGCTGGTTTTTACAGCATGCCCGGGAGGAAATGCAGCTGGCAATTCTATGCTTTTCTCTCGCTCCCAGTCCAACATGGAAGTTAGCCGAGATATAGTATCATTATCAAGCCAGTCTTCTTACATAGTTTATCTCCGAAACGACATTTTATTTGGAAGTCTTCTTCTTCTGTCGAGTGGGTATCAAGTCTATCGACCCGATGAACCCTGGTGTCAGAGTTTTTAAACCGCCGAGTAGCACAACTATCAGGCCTCTGACATGGTTTGAGTAACGACCACTATCAAAGACAACGACCGGGACTGACGGCTAAACGTGCCCTCCGAAGCACGAAATCTTTTTCTTTTCGGACAATCAGGTGATTCAGCCTGAAATGTCCTAACCAAACTGGGGAAAAATTCACAAAGTGATAAATTCTCAAATATAAACTTTGTGTTTCCCCCTGGGAATCGAACCCAGGACCTCCGGATCAGGAGTCCATGGCACTAGCCACTAGACCACGGAGGCAGTCTTTGGAAGTAGTAAGTACGGTATGGCGCTCCTGTCGTGTGACGTCACATGACAGTTCGGATCTCTCTTTTTAACCAACGATTATTTTCTAAATATAAAAATGTAAAACCATAAAAAAACAAAGATTAAACTAAAGCATTGTAACTAGAAACTCAAAGAATAATTTTCGAAAATTCTTTCACAATTATTTTTGTATTGTGACAACAATTCTTATTGACCATCTTCTCCTTAGCTTTACCTATCCCGTATCTCACTCGGTCTCCGATCTAGGAAATCGAACGGTTTTTACACAGACCGACTGAAGACAGAAGGAAAACCAGACCCAATCCTAGATTAGGTCAGAGTTTTCAAGCCATCAATGCTTAGTACTGGCCTCTGACATGGCTTAACAACTAATATCTGCGATATTAAACGTTATTAACTGGGACCAACGGCTTAATGTGCCTTCCGAACAACGAAGCACGGAAAAAGCGCCAAATAAACGTACATTTGAAATTCGAAAACCGAAAAACACATTGGTACGAGGTGGGATTCGAACCACGACCTCCCAGCTCAGGAGGAAGCGGCCCTATCCACTTCACCATCGGGCTCTAGCATAAAAAGTCATGCATATGTTACGGGCAATTTGACAAGGCCGGGCACTTTTAATAATGGCCGATGATTAATCACTTTTCCCGGCCATTATGAATAATGCCGACCCCTTAGGCCGACCCTATCTTGGGAAAAGTAGTAAAATAGGTGAACTGTAAAGTTTTTGTTTATTCAATAAATTTAAACTTACATAATTTTCATAAAAAGTTGTCAAAAATAAACTATTGAACATAGTACGACCTTCCCTACGTATATTAGTGCCAAAATATACGAAGTGAACTGGTAGTATAGAAAAAAGTTCCAGAATGGGACGCAACTAATGGTAAAACAATTATTCAGAAATAAAAAAAGAAATAAAATTGCTTAATGTCATGCAAATGCATACAACTATTCGAACTGCAGTCACCCGTGTAAACTATTCGAACTGACAATTCTAATAATAAGCTACGACCTAAACATAAAAAGAGTATCCGATGTGAGACTTCGAATAGAATACGCTTGAAAATGATCATTCTAGAGCGACTTGAACTATTCTATGTGGTAGATAAAATAGTATTAGCTTATAAATAATTGTATTCTTGAACGACGTATACTATTGGATGTAGGATTTTGCATTTAACTTTGTACACACATACATGTAATCACGCCTTTATCCCTAATGGGGAAGGCAGAGTGTATACGACCTAAACAAAGGTCGTTCCGCCACGTCTGACAAAGTTTTGAGGGTGTTATTCAAGATCATTTGTAGTTATATTGCTGTAGGGACAGGTTGTCAGCCCGTCGCCTAAATTGCAATAAACTGAAACCCACGGTTCCCTTTGCTGAAGTTTAACTTTATAAAAAATTGTTAATCAGAGTACTCATTTAGTTCCTCAACATAAAAAAAACACATTTAGATAATTTTTACAATTTAATTATGTTAAGATTTTGAACTTAAATAATCATTTCTTTATTTAGCAATTTATTGATATATTTACTGCGTATACTGTAAACTACTGTTCTATGTTCGAAGATCGAATGCTATACTAAAATTAAAACAATTTTGTTTTTTTTTTATTGTAAGATTAGCCAAATAATAATTTTAATAAAATGAGATTTTTAATAAATAATTGCCAATGCTTGATTATTTTTTTTTTAAAGTTATAGCTTAAAATCAGTTTTTTGGCTTTCCTACATTATTCATACTGCCCGGTCCAAGTGATAAATTCAATGGGGCATTCGTTATTAATACATACATACATAAAATCACGCCTTTTTCCCTAAATAGATAGAGCGTCAACGACCTACACAAAGGTGGTTCCGCCACGTCTAATAAAGTTGTGAGGATTATTTAAGATAAATTTGTAGGTAAATTGCTGTAGTGAGAGGTAGTCAGCCCATCGCCTAAATTGTAATATATTAAGGGACTGAAATTCTCGAATCCCTTAGGTGGTTTTTACAGCATGCACGGGAGGAATTGCAGCTAGGACATTCTATCGCTCCCAGTCCAGCATGGAAGAAAAGTCCTTATTAATAATTGTTCAGTTGATCACGTTGCCCGTAACTCGTAACACATATACATTATTGGCCGTTTGGTGTTAGCCAGTCCGCAGAATGGTTGTTGTACAACGCTCATTGGCCGAAATAAAAAGATATTTTGAGGATTGTACGTTAGGAAAGGTCCCATTTTTCCGGTCAATGGACAAAAACGTGGATTTTGAGTAACAGGAATATATCATATATATTTTATTACTAGCTGTGCCCGCAACTTCGTACGCCCGGTTTTTATGGAAAACACGCAGTGTCAAACATACTGAAAACGTTTCTCAGCGCGTAGGAGCGGGATCTGCTAGCTCGCGCGCGGAATACAATGCGAAACACGCTTCCGCACGCGGGTTAATATTAGAATGGTTTGCGTGATTATTTCTAATCTAGGCTGGACACCAGGTAATTAAAAAAACTCAGTCAAATAAAAAATAAAACGATCAGAGTTCAATTTCCTGCCTACCTACCTAAGTCAGGTAGTTATTTGTATCGTAACTTTAAATTTAAGTAATGCTCGGTCAAACAAAAAAAAACATCAAAATCGGTTAAAATCGTCCGAAATTAAATTTCCTACCTACCTTTTAAGTCATAAAGCGTGATTATTTGTATCGCCACTTTGATTTCAAATAATGCTCAGTCAAATAAAAAAAGTTCCATATAATCGGTCAAGAAACAGCCATATTTCAATTTCCTGCCTACCCCCTAACTCAGGTAGCCTGATTTTAGCTATTCTTAGTTGCAATCCGGGTAACACACAGTTGAATAAAAAAAGTCCCATCGAAACCGGTTCAGTAGTTTTGGCGTGATATGGTAACATACAGACAGACAGACAGACTATTTTTGTTTTTTTTTTTAAAAAGAAGTTTTGATCTTTATATCGTTAATTTTGTAAAAATATTCAATGTACAGACACGACCTCTAGATATTTATTATATGTGTAGATATAGAAAGCTATCAGTGCCACGGACATAGCAGATTCTGCTGCGTCCGTGGCACCCTAAATCGGGTCGAAACAATTTTCGGGGAAAATAAAATGGGCACTCAACGAACAACATAATCGTCTTTATCGAAGTAAAACCGAACCACTTTATCCAAAGGCCCCCTTGATGTTATATTATAAAATAAATGGGTCAGGGGTAAATTGGCACTAAAATGTCGACAAGCTTCACCTTTCTGCCGTGGTTATCGAGTTTCGTTATATTATCTATATGGAGTTATAGGGCAGTGACCAGTTGACACCAAACACTTAAGCCTTTATATCTTTCGGTGGCCCCCATTAGTAAAAAATCATATTATAAGCCACGTCCACGTGTGACACCGCGGTCCGGAAAGTTAGATCGCAATTTAAACTTTCATACGTTGTTTTGTTTTCCTCATTCGTTATATTTCTACTTTTATTAAAATTCTATGATCTTAATATTACCTAATCAGTTAAACTTCGTGTTCGCAGCACCTATTCATTTTATATTTCTTTGTTATATAAAAAATACACTTACCAACGATGCAATGGAGTAAAGTGTAGTTAAGAGATTCTTTAATTAATTAAATTTCACTCAGACGACTGAAAAGACTCGGTATGGAAGTTGACTTCGTAAGAGTATTTAGAGACGTTTCTTTAAAGAAGCTGCTTCCCGCTTCTCTATTTTAATTAGCTCAATTTCTTACAGGCCCCATTTTCTACTTTTAGTCTTTTCAACTTATAAGAACGTAAAACTGGTCAAGTGCGAGTCGGACTCGTACAAGAAAGGTCCTATACCAACCTTTAACCATTATGCTGTAAGTTTATTTTTAGAGATAAGATCAGCAGCGTGCCTGTGTCTTTGTTAGGGTTCCATAGATAACTAAAGAACCCTTATCATTTCGCCATGTCTGTCAGTCTGTGTGTCTGGCTATCCATCCGTCTGTATGTGGCCCCCCTATCTTAAACTCCGTTTTTCACCTATTAACATGACTTTTAGTACGAAGATCGAAGATAGATAACGATGACGCAAATTTGGAAATGTAAAAACGTAATTTAAATATATTAATTTTGGACCGTCTTCTGTTAAAGTGAAAATCAAGTGAAAGGGTGCAACTTTGTTTTTGTAATTTATATTGTTAGACAAGTCTTTCCTTGACTAACTTTGTTCCAGTCATATCTTCAAAACTATAATTGCAAAAATTATATGCAATATATAGAATTTATCTATTTAGTTGTAGTTGCAATAAACGAAAAGTGTAGCATTTATAGTTTGCAAAATATTTAGTAAAAACTGATTCAAAAAACTATCTATATAATCTGTCAAGGTGAAATTATCCTTATAGCTTTCGTATAAGGTTGAAATCCGGAGAAAATTATACTGTTTTAATTTAAGTAAACATATAAGCGAAACCCTACATATGGGCGTGTCCGTTACGCTCTTGGCCTATTTTTTTTCCATGTATTTTGTACTTTGTATGTTTCTGTGTAGGTACATTAAATGGTTAAGGTGGATGCAGACCATAGGTGGCGCCCTCAATATAAATAAATAAATTATTGTGATATTATGGGTTATAAAATGGAGATGAACTTGCGATGTCCACTAAACGTTAAATATTTATGAATTTTTTTGTATTATAGACACAATTAATTTAAAACTTGTGTCGTGACCGTCGCGCCACAGTTCAGTCCCTTAAGTAAGAAAAGTATGAATGTCGTTGATATATTTAAAATTTGAGTATGAATTTGTTGTTCAAACAAATACCTAGTGATACAAATTCTGTGAAAATCTCAAATCGCTACCTGTTGTCGATATACCTATACGTATATTTCATCATCAAAGTCGCCATTGTCATTATCAGTTATCCTCATCACTATTACCAGCATCATCGTAGTCAACATTATCATCATCATCAATCAGTCAAATAATAATCATCGTTATCGTCCGAAAATAATAATGTCGGGTTTGTGATACTCATTTCTCAGATTAGCAATTTGGCAAAGCCACTCCTCAGCATGATAGTTTTAAATACCGAATTCGTCGCCAAATACTGGCAAGGGACGATTTAACTTAATCTAATCATAATAATAATAGTTGAATTTTGGACCTTTGATTCGAAGAAGAAGCATTTTACCGTTTAGTAATTAGGATTACCACTCCGTGGAATGGTCATATTACAACGCCCATTGGCAGAAATAAAAGGTAATTTCGCGGCGAGTCTCTTTTTTCTGGCCAATGAGTGGATTCGGCAATTGTGCGTTACATCTAAGTACCTATTGGTCACGCACTTGAAACGTGCGTGCCTCGTCGTATGACGTCGCTTTTCCGATAGACCTAACTCGAACGAAAACAAGAATACGTGACTTTTTTATGTTTAAAATAATTTTACATTTGGAGAGACGCCCGGGGGCTTAGAAAACGCAACCATAAATCTTTGTAACAAAGCACCTTTCTCATACAAGATATATCAGGGAACATAACAATGACGACCTCACGAACCCACACTGAATAAGGACTGAAAATGAAGTAGGCTAAAAATAACCACAGTCCAAGAGCAAATGATTTATTATTCATTTATTCGTGTAAAGCTTATAGTGTCTGCCAGCATAATATGAGCAGATACTTACAATATGGCGCGTATTGATACACAGAACTTGAAATTGACAGTAAATTTGTGTTCGTATCAGAAATGTAATTTCAGTACAAAACAGACTGTCAAACTTTTGTCGCTAAGAAATATTCTCCAGCCTAAGCCTAATATTTCATGCCGAATTATTTAAAAAGTAAAACGCCGGGAATGACCTGTTTAATTTGTTTTTAGATGATTTCCCTCGCAATTGAAGTGAAAACCAGAGTTTCAGGTTCTCAAATAATAAATATAATAAGGGCTCGGGCAGATAAAAATCTCGGGAATAAATTACTTGTTTTGTGCACTCGTTATAAAATGTACTATTTTCAAGAATATTGATTTTTATTAGCTGACAGTTTGAAGGGGGCGTAAAAATTACATATTTTTATTTTTATGAAGAATTTTGATGTGACGCTTCTTTAGGGGCGTTGAGAGTAAAAGTTCAAGGTCGAGGGACGGAAATACGTCACACATGGGGACGGAAATCGAAAGAAGTTGTGAAGTGAAACATATTCTGTGAAACTTTTTTAGAGATACAAAATCAGTTGAACAGCACAGATTATCAGCAAGTACAAAGAAAGAAAATGTAATATATCAAATTGGAAAACGTCAAATATGTTACATTTCAAAAATGTTAGTTTTCTATGATTTTACCCCTCGCGACCCGAGCATCAGTCTCACCAACTGGTGAGTGAAAGGGTAAAGTCCTATTTATCCATGTACCCACTGCGTCAAGGATGGGATTCATTATAAAAATATCGATACATTTGTCGATAATGTTACAATGAAAAATATTACGTTAAGTCAATTGTTTATTAAAACAAAATATTTACTATAGTATTGGATATATGCAATTAACGTAGTTTGTATAAAAAATACCGAAGCTAATTTCATTTGTTATGAGTTGCATCTGTGCATTAATTATCTAATTATCTCTTAGTTTATATATTTCATCGCGTCTATAAGTATTTTTTTTATTTGGTACAAGTATTTTGGATAAGGATTTTGTATAGGTATTTCTTCCATGCTGGACTGGGAGAGATAGAAAAACATAGAATGTTCCAGCTGCCCTTCCTCCCGGGCATGCTGTTGAAGTCAGCAAAAGGGACTCGAGGGTTACAGTGTATTGTAATTTAGGCGATGGGTTGACAACCTGTCACTAAAGCAATACATATTACAATCTAAAATTGCTCCCAATTTTTGTCAGACGTGGCGAAAGCGCCTTTTACGAGGCGTTAAACGCTCTGCCCACCCCGTAAGGTATAAAGGCGTGATTTATGTATGTATGTATGTATGTATTTTGGATAATAACTTTGCCACTGTCATATATTTTTTATTGATTTTCTTAATATCCCAGAATTCCGGCTTTCACTAACATTGTTTGTCCTGTGACGTTTGTTATACACGCACCGTTCGTCGATGAACATTTCTTTTAGATAAAACTTTTCGAAGCATGAAACAAATGTCTTTTATTTTTTATTATTAATATCTTTTTAATCGTTAGTAACATAATTCCAGCCCCCAAAAATCATAATTTTCGGTAAATGAGGTAAGCTGCAACATTAACCCACGATGCGTCGTAAAGTTTTACATTGAATGCATAGGGTTTATGCTTTTTTCCAAAGACTGTTTGTGAAATGGTAGTAGCAACGAACAACAATATTTTTTGCTAAGAAGGTTTGAAGTGCATTAGTTATAGCGAATTCAAAATCGGCGTGAACTATTTTTGGCTTAAAATATTGGACGATGTTGTTATCAAATCAAACATTACTGTATATGTCGCACCGTTACAAATAAAGTGACTGAACTAAAAAAAATTGGGATTTCGAGTTTCTGCAATAATGACCGACCTTTTAAAGTATAACTTACAACCCTAAAAACTTGACATATTTTTTATAATATTATCTATCACACTTACTCATAAAAAAAACAAGGATTTAGGGTTGTGAGGTTATGCTTTCAAAGATCGTTTTATTACCGAAAGTCCAAGTCCCAGTTTTCAGTTCAGTCACTTTATTTCTAAAGGTGCGATGTATTCTCTTTTTTTTTTGGGATGTAGCACATAAAATACAGGATCGGCTTTAGTTGACACAGAGTTGCTTCCATTTTCGGCATCTATAACGATTAACTGATAAAATGGAAAGGGCTTAAAAGTACCATTATCATTTTTACACACACACACACACACATTTTTACATTTCAACATTTTTATAAAATCTCTTCTACTTCATTCACGAGCTTTACTGAATCTTCTGTAGCAAAAAAATATATTCTAATGTTATCATATATACACACATGCAAATAATCATGCCTTTATCCCTAATGGGGTAGGCAGAGCGTAAACGACCTGAAAAAAGGGCGTCAAAGTTTTGAGGGTTATTTAAGATAGATTTGTACAGACATACCATTGCTGACAGAATATACCATTACTGTTGTGATAGGATGTCAGCCCATCGCCTAAATTGGAATATACTGAATCTCTCGGATCCCTTAGCTGGTTTTTACAGCATTCTCTCGCTCCCAGGCCAGCATATAAGTTAGTCTGAACCTTACAATAATAGGTATCGTAAGCACGAGGAAAAGTCATGACCTCAGGCGAGGTATGGGAATATCATAGAGCAATCGGAAAACCGTGTTGCTCTAAGGGGAATATGCGTTTCAATCAACTCTTCCTTTCTACACGAAATGAAACAAAATCCTTCGTGTGTACGAGTATGTTTGGCCAAGCTTGATCTTTGAGGAAAACTGTTATGCGCATTTTCCAAATTCGCTCATTGGCCTAAAGAAAAGAACATTTCTCGGACTGGCAATTTCTAAATGCACAATCAG
Source organism: Scrobipalpa costella (assembly GCA_949820665.1). Taxonomy (NCBI): domain Eukaryota; kingdom Metazoa; phylum Arthropoda; class Insecta; order Lepidoptera; family Gelechiidae; genus Scrobipalpa; species Scrobipalpa costella. The sequence continues at coordinate 38,348,832 of OX463295.1, forward strand.
TTCATTTCTATCCTATTCTGTTCATCTGACGTAGGGTGGACTTAAAAACAGCCAAGCTGTGTCCACACCTTTTTCCACTTCTGTTAAATATCTATATGCCTACCTGTCCTGTTTGTTATGTTATTCTTGATTTTGTGTTTTTATTTGTTGTAATGTGTTTTGTGGAAATAAAGTGATTTGTATTTGTATTTGCAATCCGAGAAATAATCCTTTGTTCCTGTCAATATGCAAATTCCTAGATTGTGAGTCACATATATACGGGGGGTGTACGGGACAGCGTCCCGCAAACTTATAGGAGTTGCTCAGTCAAAGACACTTTCAACAACAACTTCCAAAAGGAATTTCTTACAGGAAATGAAAGAAAAAAATGGCTTTTCCATACAAATTATTTGATCGAAGTGGACATTTTGGATGGTTTTTTTTTTATTTTCAGTAACTGACATAATTTTCTGGTGGAAGTTTTGACTGAGCAACCCCTATCAGTTTGCAGGAAGCTGTCCCTTTCGCCCTTTATATATTTACATACATACATACAATCACGCTTTTATCCCTAATGGGGTTGGCAGAGCGTAAACGACCTAAACAAAGGTCGTTCCGCCACGTCTGACAAAGTTTTGAGGGTCATTTAAGACAGATTTGTAGGTATATTGCTGTAGTGACAGGTTGTCAGTCCATCGCCTAAATTACAATATACTGAAACCTCGGATCCCTTAGCTGGTTTTTCGACATGCCCAAGAGGAAATGCAGCTGGCGCATTCTATGTTTTTGTCTCGCTCCCAAGCCAGTATGGAAGTAAAGTATATATTTTACCGTAGCTATAATTTAGATGCATGTTAGCTCTTAAACTTTTTCCAGAACCGATTAAGTATTATAATAAAATGTAATAAATAAAAATTAAATAAAATGTATTTTTGTATTGTTTCAGGTGTTGGGTGGTGGTTCTCAGGAAGTTCTGTGTGTTTTAATGCGTTACTTTTTTTTTTTTAACTATGACTTAATTCGTTTCTTCAAATTCTAAATCTATCTTCTGAGTGTTTTCTTCTTTTGGATGGCTTAAATGGAAGTAATAATGATGATGACTAGAGTTTAAACAAGTGAGTGGTTTAAATGGACTGCAGTGGACAGTGAGTGTGAGTGCGGTGGAGGGAGACGGGGAGAGGGGGGGCGTGGCGCGCGAGAGCAGGCCCTGCGCCCGCGCCTCTTCCACAATGTCTTTCCCCATGAAACGATCCTTCAGCTCCGAAGGCACGTCTTCCAAAAGAGATTGGAAGATGCGCCTCAGTCTGCGCAGCCGCAGCGGCCACAGTGTCGTAAGTATTTTCTATTTGAAGCTTGTATTGGATAAATATCCCAAAACCTATATGTAATCACTACATACGTGGGACACTCAGAAAGATTTGCGACACTAAAAAAAATTGTTCTACAGGTACATATATTATTATTAAATCTTTTCAAACTACTCTCCACCAGCCTCTATACAAAGATTCATGCGTCTGAACCAGTTTTCAAAACACTTTTTCCAGTCCGCCGTAGACACCTCGTTTACAGCCTGCTCGAACGCAGCCAGCGCATCTTCCGGTGACGAAAATTGTATCCCCTTGAGCTGATTTTTTATTTTTGGAAATAAAAAGAAGTCACACGGTGCTAGATCAGGGCTGTAAGGAGGGTGACCCAGGAGTTTGACTGGTGTGCTGTCCAGGAAGTCCTTCGTTTTGAGCGCGGTGTGTGCAGCCGCATTGTCGTGGTGGAGCAGTAGTCCGCGGAGCCCTGTGTTTGGTCGCTTGTTGCTCACAACAGAAAAAACTTCTGGTAAACATTTGGTAGTATACCATTCGGCGTTAATGCTTCTTTGATCTCGTAAGGGAATTGAAGCCAAGTGGCCAGTCAAATTAAAAAAGCTGGCGATCAAAATCTTCCCCCCGCTTCGAGATCGCTTCACTTTGGTAGGCGTTGGTTCATTTTGAAACACCCAAACTTTCGACTGGCGCTTGGTTTCTGGATCGTATTGATAAATCCAGGACTCATCGCCTGTTACGATGTCGTAAACACGCCGAGACGAGCCTGCTTCAAATTTGTTCAGCATATCACGGCACCATTCCACCCGGGCCTGCTTCTGAGCGTAGGTGAGGTAGTGCGGCACCCAGCGCGATACTATCCTCCTCACGCGAAAACGCGAAACGCTTCCCGATCCAATCTTTAATATATGCTGAATCTCCTGATATGTAATTCGCCTATTATCTTGGATAAAATTTTTCACTGCTAGCACGTTTTCTTCCGTAATAGCCGTCAAAGGGCGACCGCTTCTTTCTTCATCCCCCAAGGTTGGTCGACCGCGCCTAAATTCGTTATACCAACGATACACGGTTGCCTTGGAGGGGCTTTCATTCATAAATGCCATTTGAAGTCTATCAAACGATTCATCCGGTTTCAGGCGACACTTGAAATCGTAAAAAATCATAGCTCTAAAATGTTCCCGGCGGAGATCCATTTTTCAGTAAGACACGATACTTTGAATTGGCTCGCAAAAAATGTGGAGGGAAATTTTGAAAATGGAACACACATATTTTTACTTACAATAATAATAATAATAAAAATAATAAAATCGTTTATTCACATAAGACAGCATGTTTATATTTGTACAACAAATTCCGCCAAACTGTACAACAGTTTGTTGGCAGAAATAGACTCCCCTGTATTTACATTACTGCTTTATGTTATCTAAGTTAATATTGTAAGTTTAGCAAGAAAAGTTTAAATGAGTTACAGTTTTGCAAATATTATAAAAACAAATGATTGTTATTATTTATCAGTTCGAGTTCAGTTTTACTTTAAGATTTTTTAGTATGTATTTTTTTAGACTAGCTTTAAAAACATTTTTAGTTGTGCTCTTTCTTATAGTTAACGGTATATCATTATATATTTTGGGAACGAGATACGTTCTAGCCCTCTCACCGTAATAGTTCACAACTCTAGGTACAATTAGCGCTTCATTAGCTACCTTCCTATGCAACATTGGATTATTGACGTGCACTTTAAAGTCGTCACATCCAAATTGCTCTAGAGCAATCTGAAACGATACTTTCTCATCGACCGGCAAGATGTTACATTTTAGAAACAGTTTATTATAATCCATACTACAAAGTTGTTTTGTTTTCTTGTCTACTAAAACTTTTATGAATCTGATTTGAAGGGTTTTTATTTTATCGAGGTAAGTTTTAAACGTTCGTCCGTATGTGCTCAGTCCATAAGAAAGTATCGATTCAGTAAGTGCATAGTAAACCGTATATAAGGTAGCCCTGTCAGTGAAGAACTTCAGGTGGTGAAATTTCACAAGCACCGCCCTCAACTTGTCACACACTAATTCCACATGTGCACTCCACGTGAAACGGGAGTCAATAATTAGCCCCAGGTACCTGTAACTTTCCACCACCTCAAGCTGCCCACAGTGACAGGGGGAAAAACCACGATGCAAACAATCGTAGTTGTGACCAACTATTTTAGGTATGTCTGTTATACATTTGTTGTAGGGGGAGAAAATATGCATACATTTTGTTTTTGCAATATTGATTATAATCCCATTGTCATGGGCCCACTTAATGATATTATTTAGGTCTTCTTGAATACAAAATTCAATCTCTTTTATATCTTTGCTTGAATATACTAAACAGGTATCGTCCGCATACATATATATCCGCGAGTGTTTGACTACATTACACATACTGTTAACGTGCATGATGTATCCGACGGGACCGTACACGGAGCCAGTCGGCACCCCGCATGTTACTTGTGCACTATCACCCGTGACGCCGCAAACGGCAGTCCTCAGCGTCCGTTGCGATAAGTAGGCCTGTTACCACTTATTGACCGGGCCACTTACACCACACTCTTCCATGGCTTGCAGCAGCCGGCAGTGGTCCAAAGTATCAAAAGCTTTTTTGAAGTCAATGTAGACCACCACCACCTGCTGCCTGCCGTTAAGACTGTCGTTCACGTCGTCGGTAAACTTTGCCAGCGCTGTCGCCGTGCTACGGCCCCGTCGGAACCCATGCTGTACATCTGATAATATACAATTTTTTTCCAGGAAGCTGCTTATTTGTTCTACTACATATTTTTCAACAATTTTATTTATAACCGATAAGATGGCTATGGGCCGATAATTTGTGTAATTTAGGTGCGAACCCTGTTTAAAAATGGGTCTTATTAATGCTGACTTTAAATCAGTTGGATACATACCTTTTTCTATGCTCAAATTAATGAACAGAGCAATAATAGGACTCATTTTTGTCTTAATAAATTTTATGTCTCGAACACGGATTCCATCCTGACCAGGTGACTTATCACAGCTTAATTTATCTATTATTTTGATAATGTCAGGAGGTGATGCCTTTTTATAACGCATTGATAATTGTGATTTAGTTACATAGTCGGTCCTATTTAAAAAATTGATATTACAATTATGTTGTATACTTATTATTTCTTGTGTGAATGTAGTCGAAAATGTATTAGAAATGTTTATTAAAGAATCCTTTTTACTTAGATATTTTAATATTACATCATCTAGGCTAACCCCAACCCTCCCCGTCCAACTATTAATCTTTTTCCATACTTTTTTCATATCATTCTTACACTGTAAAATTTCCTCTTTCCTAAACTTGTTTTTGGCATTATTTATACATTTGTTTACCTTATTCCTATACTTAGTGTATTCTAAACGTTTATTCATATCTTGTGGTTTGTTTTTCCACCTACGAAATAGCTTATCCCTATATTTAATCATTAACTTTAACTTAGTAGTAATCCATGGTTTTGGTGTTCTTTTTTTAGAAACTTTACATTTAACCATAGAACTAGCATAAATATCGCCAAAAACACATTTAATTCTTTCATAAAGTAATAAAGGACAGTCACATACCAATAGTTCATGCCACGGATACTCATCCAGTTTCTTCTCAACACTTTTATTACACAAACGCATATTTAGAACTTTACTATCACATTTTTTTACAAAAACACTTTCTCTGTCATACCGTATCCCTACCAGGTAATGATCTGATATTTTACACGTCAACACAATAGGCGCTGGCACCCGGGTCCATACGTGATCCAAACAAGTCCGCGTAAGCTTGCCATTGCATATCTCTTCACGTGTATAGTCTGTTATTGCGCATTGCAGGCCTGCTTCACACAAAGTTTCAATGAATCTCGCTGCAGCATTGTCTATTTTAGGGGCCCGAAGGTCGATATTCATATCACCTAGTACCACGGCATCACAGTGTGTCGGTATTTTTCCCAATACTTGTTGTAGTTCATCCGTGAAAATGAGCCGGTTTGTGTGCGGCGGCCTGTACACAGCCACAACGTGCAGATCGGCGCGTCCTTGACCTTGCGTCAGCTGACAGTGCATTATCTCGCACGTCGTACAAGTTACGTTACACGCCACAAAGTTGTATGCTTTCTTGACGTAAATTAGCAAACCACCGCCTCTCATTTCCTCTCTCGTAAAAGCGTATGTGTTATATCCATCTAACTGGAACAGGGGAAGCTCAGTAGATTTAATATTTATCTCGGATAAGACAATTATATCAAAACATTCTTGACAGTCTTCTATAAGAACTAGCACTTCATTGTTGTGTTTTCGTAGTGAGCACACGTTTAAGTGTATTACAGTAAAATCCGATCTATTCTTATTCATATCTTCGCACCACAAGTATGAGCTGATATACTTTTTGTAGTCAACATTAGATTGAATTGACTGAAGTTTGTCATCGAATTTTAGTTTCGAAAATACCTAAACTAAATAACTAGTGGCCTTAACTAGGCAGAACGGGGGTGCGGCTCATTTGAGAGTGGCCTTGATTTTTATTAGGTCCTCATCCGTGCGGATGACCATTATTTTTTTGTTGTTAGGATCATCTCGCTTAAGCAATATTTTTCCGTCTTGCACCCATACGTATTTGAACGGTTCCGGCTTAAGCTCATTCTTAACACGCCATAAGAGCTGCCTCATATATTTTGTGAGATCCTCGTTGATGTACATTTGGGTTGTACTTCCATCAGCACCATAGATATCAGCATTATTGAGCTTCACCTTCTTCTTGGCCATCCACTGATCACGCGCAGCTCGCGTGTTCAGGGAGACGATGAGTGAGCGTGGGCGGGGGGCGCGAGGGCGCGGGGGCGATCCTGCGCTCTCGACGCGGCCCGCGCTCGCGCTGGCTGGCTTTTCTTCACCCACCCGCTTTACATCCATAATTGCACTTGGTTCCAACCCTAATTTTACGGCAATAGTTTTCGCTGTTTTGATGACATCTTCGTCCTTTGTCCACTGAACTCCATAAATTTCGACGTTCTTTTCCTTCTCTTTCGCTTCTAACCACGCAATCCTCTCTTCCAGGGCCTTGTTCCGAGTTTCCATATGAACGTTTTTGTTTTCTAATGCTTTTATTTTATTCTCGGCTTGTCCTTGAAACTCGAACAACTTTTGGTATTGCTCAGAGTAGAAACTTACGTCCTCCGTGAGTTTATCTATTTTGTTTTGCATGCTGTACAGGATTTCTATTTTCTGGTTAACCTGCTCGAGCACACTTTCGACACTAGCATTTTTTTCCAATGTAATCTTAGGTGCTTTGTCACCGGATGGACTTGAAAACTGCTTCAAGCAGTCTTCGCAAATATCCAGTTTTTTCCCGACTTTTCCCGCACACTTCTTGTGAAACACTGCTTCACAATGCTTGCACTTTATTAGATCGTCTGTTTTATTAGCTGATAAGAACTGTTTGCACTTTTTGCACTGTGCCATTTCGATAATTACGATAAAACACGGCGGTAAACAATCGATATTGATCCACGCGCAGATAGATAACTTATACACAAACACGTCCTCACGCGGGGAGCGCTCGCGCAGACAAGTAATCATATTTTCAAAAAAGATTCTAACCGGCCAGTCTGCCATATATAAAAACTATTTATCGCAATACTTTCTGAGTGGCCTGGTAGTATAAAACAAAGTCGCTTTCTCTGTCCCTATATCCCTATGTATGCATAAATCTTTAAAACTACGCAACGAATTTTGATGCGGTTTCTTTTAATGGATACAGTGATTCAAGAGGTAGGTTTTAATGTATAATACATGCATAATATAGTAGAGAAACACTGATAATTTTCGTGGGTCGCTAGTTTTCAAATAAAGCACAAGTTGCAATTTTATTAATGAATATTTATATTATTTAAGTATTTCAACTAACTGATACTGATATGTAGTACACAAAATCTGACAATTCCCGCCTTGTACATTCTGGATTGGAAAAACGGTTTTATTGAAGTTTCGATCAAAATTATCTTGCGGCAAGAAGAAATTAACTGACCACAAAAATAATGGGAACTGAAATCTTTAGACGATTTTCGGGACTTTCTAAGATAGGTACAATATATGATGCAAGTAGCCGATAAAGATTTTCTTACCGTAAAACGTTATTGATGAATGTATACTACAATTTATGTTAAAATTCTAAGAAATCATACAAATTATGAACGTATGCCATCAAAGACGAGGCGGGCATTTTTCGGATGTTGTGACACAGACACGTAACCTCTATACCGGGTGCAAGGGACAGCGTCCCGCAACCTAATAGGTGTTGCTCATTCAACGAAATTGAACAACTATCTATGCCTGGAAATTCTTTCAGGAGACAAAAAAAAAATACTTTCCCATACATAATTACTACCTTGATCAGACAATTTGTATAAAAAAGCAAAAACTAAAAATTTCACAATCATTTAAAAAAATCTGTTGATAGTTGTTCAGTTTCGTTGACTGAGGAACCCCTATCAGTTTGCGAGACGCTGTCCCTTACACCCCGTATTATAAGTAGAATATGAAACACTCAAAATTGAACTACAATATTAAAAGTGATTTGTGCATCGTTTGTCAAAAAGGAAGTCGATAGAACGGGTCGTCAAATCTGTCACCAAACCCAAACATGAGCTCTTTTCTGTCAGTATGGGTCGTATTTATATTATAATCAGCACTTATTAGTGACAGCGAGCTTGAGTATATATCAGAAATATAATTTCAGTACAAACTGCCTGTCAAATCCATACTTAGTATTGCTCTCAAGCTTGAGATCGCTTTATAATTACGAGCCTATTTGTCAGTCGCATTCATGCATTATTTCTAACACGCTGACTGGTTAATCTGCCGTTCTAAGCTATAAGGTGGTTCTTTGCCAAAACGTCATTTTGCGCAAATTGCGAACAAGGGAGGATTTTAATCTGGAGAAATTGGTTAGCAAACCCTCAATCAAATTAAATTTATAATACACTAGCTGTGCCCGCGACTTAGTGCGCCCAATGGTTATGAATAAAACAACATACTGAAACATAGACCGCGCGCGGATGCTTGTTTTCCATACAAACTGATCTGATCTGTCTTAGTATGGAAAACACGTGTCCGCGCGCGGGCTAGCTGTTCCGGCTCCTACACGAAGAAAATCAATTTAAGTATGTTGAAGCCCGCTGGCTCAGTGTTTATGATTAAAACACGCTTGTTTTAATCATAAACACTGCGACTTTTTCATACAAACCGAGGTACTCGCTTATTGAACCTATTCAATTATTGAGTCTAGACAACACACATATTAACACAGTTGCATAAAAAATGTCACACCAAAATCAGCTAAAATAACCAAAGTTAAATTTTGTGCCTACCCCCAATGTCTGGTGGTGTGATTATTTGTATCTTAAGATTGAGTCCAGATAACACACAGTCCAATAAAAAAAGTTATATCAAATTCGGTTAAAAAACAGCTTAATTTCAATTTCCTGCCTACCCTGCATGTAGCGAGATTTTAGGTATCCTAAGTTTCAACCCAGTTCAGGTAATACTCAGTTGAATGAAAAATAGTCCCATTGTACTTGGTTCAGTAGTTTTTGCGTGATGAGGATGATGTGGAAAATCCTAAAAAAAAAGTTATAGTCTTTGTATCCTTAATAATGCCTGTTATTAATATTTTATTCGTAAAAATATTCAATTCACAGACACGACCCGACATACATCTGTAGAGGGGTCGTGTCTGTGAAATAATATTGTAGTGTAGATGTATATGCAGTATGTACGCAGGGAAAAGACGAAACCAAGAAGAAACCGTAATCAATAGATCATTACGCCTTTTTACTGAAAATGTTTAGGGATTTTTTGTTTGAGGAATTTGTTTACGTCCATGCTGGACTGGGAGAGATAGAAAAACATAGCATGTTCCAGCTGCCCTTCCTCCCGGGCATGCTGTAGAAATCAGCAAAAGGGATTCGAGGGTTACATTGTATTATAATTTAGGCGATGGGCTGACAACCTGTCACTATAGCAATACACTTTCCATCTAAAATTGCCCTCAATTTTTGTCAGACGTGGCGAAAGCGCCTTTTACGAGGCGTTTAACGCTTTACCTACCCCGTAAGGGATAAAGGCGTGATTTTATGTTATGTTAGGAATTTGTTGACATAGATAATATTATAAAGCCAAATGTTAGAATTTCAAATTCTGGCGATGTTATATCTCATTTTTTTTCACGTGATTTGTTAATTACAGTACTAGCAAGCTGGTATTTATGTATGTACTTATTGAGTATGTTTCTTTGAACACTGAATTGTCGATAAACAATTAATTTCAGTGATTAAAAAAGCATACTCGATGCATGCAGGTTGATTAATGTTTACAATCGTTATTTGAACACTTTTTCAGGAAATGGGTATCGGATTCATATTAAAAATGAGGAATGAAATCGTCGGAATATTTTTATTAATTAAAACTTAACATTATATTCTTCTTCTTCTGTCGTGAGCACACCTCTCTTCTCTTCTTAGTCGTTCACTCTTGGCAGAGTGGTCGTGGTCAGGAATTGGCCGGATTCTGTGTAGCCTGTCTCACGATGCATTTCAATCTGTTTCTGTTAATGGCTTCATGCTAATATCAGATATACGTTTTCTTGGTCGCTAATTTTATCAGATTTGTCCATCATATTGGTAAGCGACTTCGAGTTCTTCTCCCCTCTTCTTTTCCCTGCACCACCAGTCGTTCAATGGAATTCACTTTGCGCGTTATGTGACCGTAGGATTTTAGTATTCGTTGGTAAACAGTAGACGATAGCCTTTCATTAATGTTCAGCTCTTATAATTGACACGTTGGTGCGATGGACAGTCCATGGGATCCGTTATAAATGTCTCCAGCACCACATTTCTAATGCCTTTATTTTCTTTCGGTCATTTAGAACTAAAGTCCATGTTTCTGCTCCATATAGAAAAATAGGAAAGAACAGACATTTCATTAGATAGATAAAGCGTTTTATTCATTTTTCTACTTCTTCTTCTGTCGAGTGGGTATCGAGTCTATCGACCTGATGTACTCTGGTGTCAGAGTTTTTAAACCGCCTAGTAGCACAACTATCAGGCCTCTGACATGGTTTTGAGTAACGACCACTATCAAAGACAGCGACCGGGACCGACGGCTTAACGTGCCCTCCGAAGCACGAACACATGTACATTTCGAAAATTCAAAAAGACACACACAATAAAACAAACAGATAAATCAAAGTAGTTTACACAGTATGCACATGTGTGCTGCAGTGATGTGATAGGGCCAGGGCTCAGTAAATTTTACCCTTAGAGTTTTTCCCAAAAGGCAACACTGATTTTCAGCATTTCATTAGTCGAACCTTTGTATTTTTATTTATTCGGCGGTCCTTTTTTTGTGCGTTACTACGGCCGATTTACGTCTACGAATTGCACAACGTCTACGAGTTTCTTCGTCGCAACCTGGTGATTTGAAAAATCTCTGGTGAGTTTGTAATTAAATTATAGAGTTCAGGTAAATATAACTCTGTACGACTTCGCAATTTGCGATAGATTTTACATCTGCATGGTTGTCTTCAGCTCGGTCTATTATCATAATTTTGGTTTTGTCTTGGTTGATTGCGAGTCCGAAATCTAGTCAATAGCATCAAGTCGTTGAAGAAGATTCTCAATGTCTTCCTTGGTTGTAGCTGGTAGTGTGGTATCGTCGGCGTATCGTTAGTAAGATGTGTTTACCTTACTACCAAAGTAAATCTTGAAGTCAGGTATATTTAGGTGTTCGTACCTACGCTTGAGCCACTTGTGAGATGACACCCTTGTATCTCAGCCCTATGTCTTCGTGGATCGCTTCCCATCGGCCGCAAAGTGCCCGGCGGGGACACGCCATCGAGGCTGAGCCTACTGGGCGTTGCGTCAACTACTGCCTGTGACGACAGGTAGATCATTGTGGCGCTTGAAGCTTGGAGTATATTCCGGGTCGTCAGGAGGATTTCACGCCGCGGCGAGATGATAGAAACTATTACGTCAGCAACAGCCAGAGCCAAGTGCAGGGTCACGGATAGAGGCGACTCACTTCCTCCTAAATAGAAATTCTTTAGACCATGGTAGCAATGAACATCTTATGATTACGGTCTTGCAACAACAGTTAGACATGTTTAATAAGCTCATAGAAATGCAAGCGGAACAAAACAGGAAAATTGAGAATCTTTAACAAAATGCCGATCTTCCTCTTACACAAATCGTTCAGATTTAAATACTTCATCTGAATCAGTTCCTGACAGTACCCACGAAGAAGATGTAAATGCTACTCCTCCTCGTTCTCCTGTTGTAAGTGAGAGTATTAATCAACTTAGATCATGTAACTGTGAATCAGTTAACGCGGATGCTGAAGAAATTGCTCTCAAAGTGGGGATCGCTAAGGCAGAACGTTTAAAAGAACTTCAAGCTTCTAAAATGGGTAATACGTCATATGTATTTGACTTTACATACATACATTCATATAATCACGCCTTTATCCCTAATGGGGTAGGCAGAGCGTAAACGCCCTAAATAAAGGTCGTTTCGCCACGTCTGACAAAGTTTTGAGGGTTTTTTAAGATAGATTTGTAGGTATTTTGCTGTAGAGACAGGTTGTCAGCCCATCGCCTAAATTACAATATACTGAAACCCTCGAATCCCTTAGCTGGTTTTTACAGCATGCCCGGGAGGAAATGCAGCTGGAACATTCTATGTTTTTCTCTCGCTCCCAGTCCAGCATGGAAAAAATTAACTTCACGCCTCATACAAAAGAATCTGCAACAGATGAGTGGAAAAATATACGTTATGCAGACGTCCAGAAACAGTTCCAGGCCTCTCCGGTTTTTACGGAGCTAAACGTCAGCAATCAATTTACCGGTATTTCCCCAAATTGGAAATCAATTGCAATTTTGAAAAAGTTTGATTAACTTTCGGTGCGATCACAAATGGGCTTCTCCAGCAAATAAAAACATTTACGGAACTTTGGGAGAAGTTACCGCGGGAAATCAAACAAGAAGCTGATCAGGAGTTCTTAAACTCAAAGTTTAAAAAAGATTGCGATGCGCTTCTGCAATATACTTGTGGCCGAAGAGCAGAAGTATTCCAACAAAGTAGCAACACTTTCAAGGTAAGAAATAAGGCTTTACATTAAATTATTTACAACATTCCACCTTTAGATACTAATCTTTTCAGAGAACCTGAGTGTTCGCAAACATTTAAAGATCAAGGTGGCATTCACAAGTTTTTTTCAATACAATACAATATATTATAAATTACATAAACATAAATGTAGTACAATTGGCAGCCTTATTGCTAATGTAGCAATATCTTCCAAGCAACCAGGCAGTCGGACACAGAGGAATAAAATAAATTGACGCGGGTCAGTGCAACAAAACTTTAAGGGTCGTATTTATAAAGCGATCTCAAGATTGATAGCAATATTAAGTATGGACTTGACGTGTCATATTGTACTGAGATGACATTTCTGATACGAACTCAAACTAGCTGTTAGTCTCAAGTGCTGTTTATCAATACGGGGCTAAATAAATTAAATATATATACTCTTCCATGCTGGACTGGGAGCGAGAGAAAAACGTAGAACGTGCCAGCTGCGTTTCCTCCCGGGCATGCTGTTAAAGTCAGCTAAGGGATCCGAGGGTTTCAGTATATTGTAATTTAGGCGATGGGCTGACAACCTGTCACTACAGCAATATACCTACAAATATATCTTAAATAACCCTCAAAACTTTGTCAGACGTGGCGGAACGACCTTTGTTTAGGTTGTTTACGCTCTGCCTACCCCATTAGGGATAAAGGCGTGATTATATGTATGTATGTATGTATATATACTCCAGTTTACAAGTACACGAATATTGAATATTTATACTTATATAATATATACAGAACCATAAACGTTATGTAATATAAAATACAAAATCCATACATACTATACATACATGCAATACTTTCATTTACAAATGAATAGAGAGAAATTTACTCTGATGTAATTACAAAACGTACCCACATTCCTGTTTCATTCAAGAAGCCGCACTCCTCAACAATTTAAACTATTCCAAAGGTTGAATACAGGGATAGGAGATCCAATTTTAAGCGTGAACAAGGCAAGTACGCATACGTTTCTAGGAACACCAGCACTCGGGCTACCCACGTTGACCAATATGTACTACCTAGACTAGACTACTCTAGAACGAAAAAGAGATTTCATTTCATTACATTTCATTGATGTGACCTAAGAAATGGATGGAACTGCTAAATAATACTAAAACTCAATGTTTTAGTATGGTCACCTTCCTTCACCACATCTTGAAAAACTATTAAAATCCAAAAAAGAAATACACGTCAGAGGTTCAAGATTACGACAAACCTTGATGTCTACGACAAACCTTGATGTCAGAGGTCAATAACTATGATGAACCTGATAAGATGACAGAGTTTTTAAACCCCCGAATAGCTAACCAAATATGGCTCTTACTCTTACATGGTTTGTGTTATACCTATCTAATCTTATCCTATCCTATACCTTTCTAATATAATCTTTATTCTAATTATATACCAATTTATCAAGTCATGCAGCTTACAATGTTCTAAACAACTGAGGAAAACTCACAAAATGGTCTTCTCTTGTCTTGTCTAGCCGTTAATGTTCCACTGCTGGGCAAAATGGTAAATTGATAAAAATAATATCAACTTTCGCGATATAAACGACTGTTCATACTAGTACTACGTGAATTACGTAATACGCCGCCAACACCACACAAAAACGTAACGTCGCACTCAGCACCCGTAACTTTTGAAATATTGTAAAACAATCCATCAATTTACTGCTGATATCGAGCTGAAATAAAAACTAAGGTAATGGGCTCGATTCTAAATACCACCGGCTAAAACTAAAAATAAATCCATCCGTCATTTTCAAAATAATAAAATTTGAAAAAGAACAGGTGATTTATACTCTATATTTTTACAATTTGTCCGCTAGATTTTGACCCGCATTCGCACGTTTCCTCAGTATTTCTGTCAATTTTATCCGCCATATCATATGACGGCGGATATAAATTACAGATGACCCATACAACCACTGACTATAAATCAAAATCCGGAGAGAATAGATCTCCTGTCCCTTTTCAATGTTTTTAATCTGAAAGTGACAGATAGATTTTAATTTTAGGTTTAGCCGGTGAATCTAGAATTAAGCCCAATGTGCCCATGGTTTAAACACAGGTAACATACCTGTGTTTAAACCATAATGTCATATTCGAACCTATGAATGGCGAATACTTCTATGCTGGCCTACGACCGAGAGAAAAACACAGAATGTGCCATCTGGTTTTCCTACCGGGCATGCTGTAAAAACCAGCTAAGGGATCCGTAGGTTTCAGTATATTGTAATTTAGGCGATGGGCTGAAAATTTGTCACTACAGCAATATACCTACAAATCTATCCTAAATATCCCTCAATATTTTGTCAGACGTGGCGGAACGACTTTTGTTTTAGTTTAAGTTGTTTACGCTCTGCCTACCCCATTAGGGATAAAGGCATGATTATATGTATGTATGTATGAATGGCGAAAAGATTCACCTCCCCCCGCGCCAAAGACGTTGTGCTGTGTCTCGAACAAAAAAGTATAAATGCTCACTACATAGGGTATTTATTATCCTCCTTGTCTTATAAAGGTAAATCCACTGGCCACAAGATAACAAAGCTCAGGATCGTCTTTTAGGTTGTGTATTGTATGCTCGTAGACTTAGCTCGTAGATAACCTTGGTCAACAGATACGAGTACTTAAAGCTTCCTTTTGTTCGCGGATACGTAACTAGAAAGCACTAGTGCTGGGACACGGTGGCCACAAGTATAACATTAGGATCTTCTTCGGATATGATTTATTTTTCTGCTTTTTATGACAGTAATTTTGAAACGGTGTGAACGGGAAAGTTTTGGAAGCGTTTATTGCTCGAACAGTCATTAAAAGCGGTTTGATGAGTTCATTGTTAGATTGTTACCCCCGAAAATAATTTTATTGTGTGTTCAAATAACAATACATTGGCGTCATTTACTGCGCGCAAGGTTGCGCTCAACACGCTGTCAATGCTTTCTGTCACCTTATACTCTACGCGCGTGTGCTCTCAGAGGGATGCGCCGACATAGAGTTCATTAATACGCGTGCGTATGGCGTAAGGCGACGCATTTAGGCAATGCAAAAAGCATACCACACACACACTCACCCACAAATCTCACTTACTGACGCCGGTGTTAAAGAAAATATAATATAACCTAATGCTCCTGTGTGTTGCTGCCCTAACAAACATTTTCATTAATACATTGACATTTAGCGTATATTGCAAGTAATTCTCTATTTTGTTACCCATAAGATCTCAATTTACACTAAACATCTAAGCTTTGTATGCCGATAGTGGTATAAGGGGATTGTGTGTACGTTTTTTGGTCTTGTGTGAGTTTGCTATGATATAAAAAATAAAACAAATTGTAAATTTCTGATTGAAATGTCATTTTTGTATGTAGCATTAAAATATTATTCGCGTGAAAAACTTTTTTTTCCTGAATGAGAAAATATAAACTATGATTGCACTCTAACTAAAATATAAATATAGCCCTGTATTGAGCTAGGTTCTAGATGCCAACAGCTAAAGCTAAAATTAATATCTATCTCACGTTCACGTCACGTTCAGAATAAAAAAAAATACAGGTGATTGATACTATTTGGTTTAACGTTCTATCTGCAAGATTTCAGCGCGCATTTTCACGTTTTCCCAGTATTTTATCCGCTCTGTCATATGATGGTGAATAACATTGACAGATAACAGACTATCAATCAGATACCGAAGAGGATAGATCTCTCATACTTTTCTATATTTTTAGTCTGAAAATGACTGATAGATTTTATTTTTAGCTTTAGTCGGTGGCATCCATCTAGAATCGAGCCCTTTATTGCAGTTTTCATGCATACATATATATAGTTACGCCTTTATCCCTAATGCCTACCCGGCAGAGCGTAAACGACCTAATCAAATGTCATTCTACCACGTCTGACAAAGTTTGGAGGGTTATTTTAAATAGATTTGTAGGTATATTGCTGTAGTGACAAGTTGTCAGCCCATCGCCTAAATTGCAATATACTGAAACCCTTGGATCCCTTAGCTGGTTTTTACAGCATGCCCGGGAGGAAATGCAGCTGGCACATCTATGTTTTCCTCTCGCTCCCAGGCCAGCATGGAAGAGTTATTACAGTTTGCAGTGCATAAAAGAGTCAGTGAGTCAGATGTTTGCCCGCACTAGCAATAACCCGTCTTCCAAGCTGAGTAAATAGACAATCCCGTCGGAAGTTACTGGACAATAGAATAATTTTCTAGCGTAGATTAATTCTGTTACCAAATCAGTTTACCGTTAAGGTGTCAGGATAGGCTAAGGGCCTTATTTGTAATCAGCTGTCATGAGTGACAGCGAGTTTGAGTTCATATCAGAAATGTCATTTCAGTACAAAGTGGCCTGTCAAATCTATACTTAATATTGCTCTCAAGTTTGATATCGCTTCATAAATACGAGCCTAAGACTTATTCACAGGTCAGCAGCCTGTGTTGCCGTTGCTCAGGGTGGACCACAAGGAGGTAGATCCCATCCCACCCCAAATTACTCATATACTCTGTAATATTTAGGACGGTAGTTGTGACAGATGCACTTTGTATGGATTTGAAAAACATTGATTGTGCCAGCTGTTTTTCCTCCCGGGCATGCTGTAAAAACCAGCAAAGGAATCCGAGGGTTTCAGTATATTGCAATTTAGGCGATGGGCTGACAACCTGTCACTACTGCAATCTACCTACAAATCTATCTTTAATAACCCTCAATACTTTTCAGACGTGACGGAACGACCTTTGTAAAGGTCGTTTTAGCTCTTCCTACCCCATTACGGATAAAGGCGTGATTATATGTATGTATGTATGGATTTTAGTTATATTTTCTTATTGATTTTCTTTTGTTATTCTTCTGAATGACATTTGTCTACATCTACCATCCTAATCACAGAAGAGTAAACGCTAGGGTCCTAATATTATAAAAATTATAAAATAAAAAAAAACAAAAATCCGGTACAAAATTGTAATGGTATTTCCAAATCTTTTAATCATAAATCTTGAGTTTAAAATGAATTTTAAGTATGTAAAATTTAAAGTATGTACTTAGGTAATTTATTTTAGTGTTAAGCATAGTTAATTAGGTGCAAATCTGTTATGACTGTGTACTTGAATGTGTAATTTATAAATAAATGAAATTAAATTAATTTATGGGATGGAGTGACGAGTTGCTGATCCAATGCATTACTGCGTAAATTATGCCTCTCATTTAATTCCCTAAGCTTGAAATGAGTCAGGTTTAGGTGAGTAAACAGGACTACCTGGAATACGTACTCACAGGGCATTGTGAGTATGTTATACTCCTTAAAGAGGGGTACACATGAGTCGTCGTCTGACTTACCGGCCATGACTCGCAACGCGCGCTTTTACACGCCTTTATCCCTTATGGGGTAGGCAGAGCGTAAACGACCTAAACACAGGTCGCTCCGCCACGTCTGACAAAGTTTTGAGGGTTATTTAAGATATATTTGTATGTATATAGCTGTAGTGGCAGGTTGTCAGCCCATCGCCTAAATTAATATATACTGAAACCTTCGGATTCGCTAGTAAATAATAAAACTTGTTTCGTAAATAATAAAAACTTGTTTCGTAAATAATAAAAACTTGTTTCGTAAATAATAAAACTTGTCTCGTTACTCTATAAGAAGCATAGAAGAATGAGGATTCATTTATTGGTGATGCTATATAAAAGACGGTGGCGCTCTCATTTTTTGTAAATTGAAGTTGTTGCACTCTACTTGTACATACATACATACATATATATAGTCACGCCTTTATCCCTAATGGTGTAGGCAGAGCGTAAACGACCTAAACAAAGGTCTTCGCCACGTCTGACAAAGCTTTGAGGGTTATTTAAGATAGATTTGAACGTATATTACTCAGTGACACGTTCTTCTTCTTCTTCTTCTTCTGTCGTGTCGATGGTTCAAATATATATTGACCAGTACCATATTTTTTGTGGCATCATACAGGTCCTGTAGTGTGCAGGTTGTCAGCCCATCGCCTAAATTACAATAGACTGAAACCCTCGGATTCGCTAGTAAATAATAAAACTTGTTTCGTAAATAATAAAAACTGGTAAGAGCTGGTTTTGATAGCATGCCCGGGAAGAAATTCAGCTGGTATTTTCTATGTTTTTCTCTCGCTCCCAGGCCAGCATGCCAGTCGGCCGCTCGTCCCCAGAACTCTATTCCGTATGTCACGTTGGAGTGGACGGTGGCATAATAGAACGAGCGGACTAGTTTGATAGTTTCAGCCTAGGTTCATCTAAATCTTAACCAAAACATCAACCAAATTCTAATTACCAGCTCTACCTGGCCGTTGCAACATGTCAGTACCATCCAACTGGCTCCAGTTGGAGGTGACAGGTAATTAAGGATACGTATCTGTAATAACCTATATGCGGCGCTAGATTGCAGAATCCAACTTAGCAGGCTACTAGTGGATATAGATTTTAGTATAGGTCACACAACTACAGAACACATTGGAATGTATGGGATTCGAATAATTCGGTAAAATATAAAGGCCAGTTTTAGCTCAATTTATGGCTGATTAAATAGCCCAGAGATATTTGCTCAAACTACGTATGTACATACATAAAATCACGCCTTTATCCCTAATGGAGTAGGCATTAGAGCGTGAACGCCCTAAACAAAGGTCGCTCCGCCACGACTGACAAATGTTGAGGGGTATATTTTTAGATAAATTGCTGTAGTGACAAGTTGTCAGCCCATCGCCTAAATTACAATATACTGAAACCCTCGGATCTCTTAGCTGGTTTTCACAGCATGCCCGGGAGGAAATGCAGCTGGCACATATTATATTTTTCTCTCGCTTCCAGTCCAGCGTGGAAGATTGCTCAAACTTTTGATATCATTCATTGTTTCAAAAATATCTAGCACCAAAAACATTTCTTTTTTTAACTTAAACCTTTTAGTGGTATGGCGTTTCCATGATGCTTCCACTAGCCGCAGCCATTTAAAAAAAATGAATTGCTAAAGCAGGCAGGAGCAAACAAAAGATTTGTGTTTTAAATGTAAAAATCGGTCATCTTATTTTGAGATTTGATAAATATCTAGAAACTACCCGGTCCTAATGATCACGCACACCTTGTGGTTGGTATCTCTTTTTTTAGTTTATTGAAAAAAGATTTTTAATGTTGTTCAGTTTCATTGCCTGAGCAACTAAACTCCTAGAAGATTCCGTCAAGCTGTCCTTTACATTACACCCTTTGTACCAATTTATCATTGCGTTCCACAGTGTGAGAAAACCACCTATTTTGTTGCATGCCGTTTTTATTCCAAAAATGAATAGATTTTATCATTCTAAGCAACATTAGTTCAAGCCGGTCATGGCTATCATGCGTAGTTTTTTTTATAAAAAATATCAAAGTTTTCATATAACCGGCCCGGTTAAATCACAAAAAAAATCATAAAAAAAAATTGAACATTCTATTTGTGGTTTGAATGCATTGATAAACTGTACATTATATCCCTGACGTACTAAAAAAAAAATGACCTTTTATCGCGAAAAAATAACGAAATATTAATTTTTTTAACACTTTTCTTTAGATTTTTTTTTTCTTCCATATACCGCCATTAGCAGCTGATTTTAAGATTAAACTATTCGAAAAACTTGTCTTTATCGCGAGAATTTAAATCACAATCTAATTCCGAGGTATTCACAAGTTATTAGCAATTTTCGATTTTGGTCAGGGTTGTCACTTCCAAATTACTAATTTATTTATTTTTTATCCGGGTCATAAAAGTTTATCTAAAAATTCTGTTACATCATAGATCTTCATCGTCATTCTGAAGCTCCAAATTTTCATCGTCATCATTATCCTCCTCGATGTTAAAAGACGAATAATCATGCGTAGTAATAGTTTCATCTCCAACAGATTTTAACAGATTTGCTGCTGCTGGCGGCAAAGGCGATTTTTGCGCTTTCTTTTTTCTTTCGTTAATTGTATGGTTCGATATGACTGGGTCGGAAGAAACTAGTGCTCGGTGAAATAAATCATACATGGTTGCTTCACGGCTAGTTTTTCTTGCGTGATGCTCTCTGTCAAATCGCCAGTACTTATTACGCGATTCCGCCGCTTGCTCAGAGAGCATCCCTACTGGTAAAGGTGATGCAGCTATGATTTTAGCGCCATGTATTAAAATTTTATGAATCGTCACTGTCATCGGATGCCAACTATATGTTTCGACATACCTGTGAGCAAGGTTGTGACAAAATGTAGAAAACTTTTCTACATTGATTGGCAAGTTGCAAGACAAGACAGTTAGAATGATGTATAAGTCGTCTAAAAGCCATTTGTCAACGTTTAAAATATTGGCAAACGTTTCACGATGCGGATCAGAAAACACTTTCCTTGCCGCGTTTCCGTCATTTGTGGTGCCGGAAGTTGGACGTACAACATCTACCAATACGCCGATTCTTTCTCTGATTTTGGCTTGGATTTCTTTTTTGCGTTCCTCCACCAAGCGGCCGTCTTCAGAGTTTTGCGTAATCCGCCATCGCTTTATTTCCGATTTGTATCCAAGTTTCAAACGAATTCTAAAGCTCTGATCCAAGCATGTAATGGACTTAAGCCATACACTAAGCGCTCTTCCATAATAGGTTTGGAAAAAGCTAACTCCAAGTTATTAAATTGAGTCGAGGTCATATCGCAGTAAGGACACCGTAATTGGGATGACGTATTTAAAATTACGTGCAACACTTTTCCATCAATTGCTGCGCAGTATAGTTGGCAACAAATGTCAATTTTGTGGCCTTGAGATGTTGTGGCAGAAAAAGTACTGAGATTTTCAGCTTCTCTTTCTATAGTATTTTTCTCGTTTAGTATTAATTGTTTTGTTTCTTTTTTATACTGAATGTGCAGAGGCCTACAGTATCGATAAGACTGCGGTGAAGGGTTCATCCAAATTACGTCATTCTCGTTATCTTTACTTACAATCTGTAAAGGAGTAAATGTGGTCGCAAATATGCTATTTTCGTTTTCAATAGAATCTGAAAATGTTTGTTTATACAAAGATTGGCCAGTCGAACCGTCAAATCCCCAGATACCTCTGAATATGCATTCTACTGTTGTCTGGATATGCATTTTTTCACAATACTTGATAAAAACGTCATCTGTTAATTGGAGAATCCGATTAAAAGTATGCTGTATCAAATCTTTAAGGGGTACAGAAGCTTCCCTTTCCGATATAAATATATTGTCCAAGTAACACGCCTTTTTTGCGTCTTTTACTAGTTCATATGTTGGGTATATGTCACAATCACGATTTTTCATATCTTAATGAAACTGGTGGTAAGTTTCTGCCGTTAATTTTCGGTCAATTATGATAGAAAGAGCTTCTTCGGGTGTATATGGCGGTTTAGGTGTGAACTGAATTTTCTTTAGGATATCGTTCGCAGCTGTATCAGATGTAAGACACAAATCTATGATGGTCTCTAAGTTTTTGGCAGCTGTACGTGACAGAGGCTTTTCATCTATTTTAAGGGAACCTACAAAAGCTTTTATGTTATTAGTAGAAGGTTGATCATATAGGACATCTTGCAATTTTTTCCTTGATCTATATTGCTGGCTCCTGCTTAAATTCTTAAATTTTTTGGACTTTGGAGACATCATTTCATATTTATCAGGATCATCGCTCAACTTTAACTGACCGCTTATTAGAGTCCCACTAAGCCAAACTTTATACTTTTTTTCAAAATATGGCTCATTCCTCTTACAAGTCTTTAAATAATCAGAACTTTTGCTTATAAAGAAAGCTAAAATAGGTTTGAATTCTTCATTTGTATGCGACAATTCGTATTCGGGGCCAAAATAATCTAAAATAATCTGCATTCTTTCCGCCGGTGACAAATCTCTTGCTTTTCCCTTAAAGAGTCTAAAAGCTTGCAAGCGAGTTAGCACTTTCGTATTGGAAACAGAAGAACCATCATGATCAACTCCTCGTTTATTTGCAAACACTCCCGGAGGTTGAAGAGTGCTGGTTGAGGCGCTATCCACAACTTCACAAATTGCCGCTCGCTGACCAACATGAGGGTTGGCGCCCTCATGCCCTCCTAGCATTAAGTCCCCTGGTCGGAGCCCAGGTGGACATCCCTCAACAGGGCGGGTCAGGTCCTGTTGAGGCAAAGTGGCATCATGAGCCTGGAACGGCTCCATGATGCCTCACCCCCGTTTCTCCATATTACATGTAATGACATGGGGTTTCAGCATTTGCCTGACGAGGGTGGACTCCTTCCCATGCCACATGCAATATTTCATCGAAAAGTAAACAGAAACTTCCATGCTGATCCGGAAGTAAAAGAAAAAAAGTGATAAAAAATTTGAAGTAACTATTAAAAAAACGGGTAACAACAACTCTACGCCCAAAGACTAGAGTACTCAAATTTAACTTCTTAAACCACATGCAACATTTAGAATAAAATTTTCAAAAATTAAATGTTAAAAAATATTAACACAATTAGGTGACAGCCCTACGCCCGGAAAATCCGGATAAAACTTTTAAAAAATATATTTCTTAAATACCTCGGAATTAGATTGTGATTTAAATTCTCGCGATAAAGACAAGTTTTTCGAATAGTTTAATCTTAAAATCAGCTGCTAATACGGCGGTATATGGAAGAAAAAATTTATAAAAAAAACTACGCATGGTAGCCATGACCGGCTTGAACTAATGTTGCTTAGAATGATAAAATCTATTCATTTTTGGAATAAAAACGGCATGCAACAAAATAGGTGGTTTTCTCACACTGTGCGTTCCTAGATCAGTATGGAAGTTATGTACATGTTACGCACAATTCTCGGAAAATTGTACTGTTACTTGCTCGACGTTTCGTTCTTGACAATGCGGGCTTGTGTTTCGGGATTGGATGAAATTAATCGCTAATGCCAATTTACAGATTTCTCTTTTATGATTTCGACCCAAACTTCGACTTAAAACATGTGACAGCGTCCACGGAACACGCTATTGGCGTTTCCTTCAGTTGACCAGCAAAGTCCCGGCGTCCGTCACTCCCAAACTTCCGTTGCCGTGGAGAGTTTCACTTTGACCACACTGTTTCACCGCACTCCGCACTTGATAGTGACTATACCTACTCACTACACACTTAACCCACTCACTGTACTTTCACCACTTTTTATTTCCACTATCTTTTATTTCCTTTTCCTTCTCGGTTCAGAAAAAGGAATAAAAAAACTTTGAACTGTCGGCTGCTGGCTGGCCCCTTACCGTTAAATATAAACCACTCAAATTGGTTCTAGAATATTTAATTTTGATTGTCATTTTAGCATTCATTTCAGTCGTAATAATTCAAGAACTTTCCTATAATTTCGTTGTTCTAATCTTTTCATCGTTCGTCTTACTTGTACGTAGTATTTTAGTTACTCTGTGGTCTTACTCTGGTTTCTCTAACTTGCTATACAAGCCTTCGCGCCAAACTTGATTTGACGAACCGTGACCTCATCGCAGTTTTGACAGTCAGTTGCTGCTCGTAAACACCTAAGAGTCCCAAATACCATGCCGTCAGATTACAATACCTACATTCCGCGGATTGCGCAATTTAAAATGCATAAACCGCGAAATGTCCTTTTATTTCGGCCAACGAGCGTTATAAAACAACCTCTGCGAACTGACAAACACCAAATGGCCAATTGCCGAATTGGTTAAAATAAACCAGTTGTAATGTAAAGGACATTAAAAAACCAGATGAAAGGCACAGCTCAACGCAAACTGGTAAGGGTTCACAATATTAAACAACTCTGATCGGAAAATGATCATCGAGGTGATAATTTTAAATAGGAAAATTAAATAATATTTACATTTAAGGAATGAATTCCTGGTGGAAGTTGTTCAGTTTCATTGACTGCGCAACTCCAATAAGTTTGCGTTAAGCTGTCCCTTACATCTGGTATTTTAATGTCCCTTACACCTGCGTTCTAACAAATTTGGAAATTGGCCTATCCTTATTCGTAGCAATTGGCCGTTTGGTATTTGTCAGTCCGCGGAATGGTTATTTAACAACGATCAATGGCCGAAATATAAGGTAATTTTGCGGATTATGCGTTTTGCAATTGCCAATCTTCGACATATCCCTTTTTTTCCGGCCAATGAGCGAATTCGGGGATGATGCGTAAAAGTTCGTACGTAAAATCACTCCCTTATCCTTAATGGGGTAGGCGGAGCGTCAACGACTTAAGGTCGTAAGGTACATCCTGCCGGCAGACGAGCAGGTAGATTTTAAGATATGCAGCCGTCACCCGTAATGCCTTTGAATATCGTTCAAATCAGCGCGCGCTACGGCGGCGTGGTGGCTACGACCGTGTCCGCGTCGAAAATGTGCGAAAAACACACAAAAATGGTAATTCCATAAAAACTACAAGTTGGATTAAAAAACCTTTTTTTACAGTTTAGATAATCATAATACGGCTAATTTCTCGAAGGAACCATAAAAGCGCTCCTTTGAAAGAATAAATATCAAATTTACTGATATAAACAGCTTTACTTGCAAAAATTTTTTTGGCGTACTTATTTATGAACTAGAATATTTTTAAATGTTGCAACAGGCCATGAACTAATTTCTAAGATGAATATTTTTTAGGCTTTTTCAATGATTTTTTTTAGAAGAAATAAGCTGTTCAAAATAACCATTTGCCGTTAGGAATCACCATAAACAAGGGTCGAGGGTTCCGCCACGTCTGCAAGCTTTGAGTTAATTCAGATACCATAATATGCTTAGATCCGTACGTATATTGCTGCCGTGACATGACAGGTAGTCAGCCCAACCCTAATCTAGTTATTTCAGCATGTTCTGTAAGAGATGCAGCTGGCTCAAGCTATGTTTTCCTATCATTCTCATCCCAGTCCATACATATATTCATACCACCACGCCTATAGCCCTAATGGGGTAGGCAGCGCGTGAACGACCTCTGACAAAGTTTTGAGGGTTGTTTAAGATAATTTGTAGGTATATGGCTGTAGTGACAGGCAGATCCCGATGGTGTAGTGGATAGGGCCGCTGCAAAGGAGAGCGGGAGGTCGTGGTTCGAACCCCACCACGTACCAATGTGTTTTTCGATTTTCGAATTTCATATGTACGTTTATTCAGCGCTTTTTCCGTGCTTCGAAAGGCACGTTAAATACCGTTTAATACCGTAGATATTAGTCGTTAAGCCATATCAGAGGCCAGTGCTAAGCAATCTAGGATTAAGTCTGGTTTCCCTTCTGGGTTGCGGAGGTCAGATGGCAGTCGCTTTGTGTAAAAACCAGTACCCTCGTTCAATCACCTAGGTTAGGTAGTTGACCCCGAGAAATACGTGATAAGGCTAGGATGATAGATGATGGATGGCTGTAGTGACAGGTTGTCAGTACAGCCATCCATCTAAATAAATCTAAGTAAATTGTAATATACGGAAACCATCGGATCCCTTAGCTGGATTTTTCAGCATGCCCAGGAGGAAATGCAGCTGCCACATTCTATGTTTTTCTCTCGCTCAGCATTGTGGTGTGGGCACAAATTCTGACAGTTGCAATTCGCACTTAATTATATCCCGCAGTGAAACGAGACTTATTATAGTCGCAGAATGTTTGTAAACCGCCCGATCGAATGTTTAATGTTAGGGAACTGAAGAAGTATTTTTGAATCACTCGAATCGAAATGGGCAAACGAAAGAGCAACATTCATTTTAATGAAGGAGCTGGCTTCTGTCTCGCATTCCGTTATATATACCCGAAGTTTCGTTGCAGAGTTTATCAAAGACTCATAGGAGTATTTTTAAAAAAAGGTCACGTCAGGATCATAGTCGTTCGATCACCATGACGTCATAAATATCTTGTATACAAATAATTATTTTTCTCAGAAACCTATCGAGTGGGATATCAAATGAAAGGGCTCAATGAGCTGAATCAAAGAATATATCACACAATTTATTTCAGTCATTGTATTTATGAATAATTATAATTTAAAAGTCGAATAACTTCTAAGCGATAAGATAATATAGATGGAGAGTGTTTGAATAAATGTCATACAGGGCAATATCGGAAATCTTCCGGTAGTCTCGAAAATCCGAGATGGCGAATCAAAAAAGGGGCTCGAATAAAAAAATCTTCTCCAATCAGGCTAAAATTGAGCAGATTCGATTTTTTTTTGGTACATTTTTAGATTCCACCATTTTTCATGTCGGCTGCCTTACATATGTGTTAGGTATTAAAAAAAATATATCGGCTCTTATGTGAAAACGTTGGCTCTAAAATCAAAATGGGAGAATCGAAAAACCTACCAAAAATATCGAATCAATACTTCAACATCCTCTCACCTGAGAAATAAACGATTTTTTTCATAATTTTTGCGAGATTTATTTGGATCACAGATTTTCGTCACCACCAGAAGTTATCCAATATTGCCCCTATTACATTTATTCAAACACTCCATTCCCCACCTATATCTCATCGTTTAGGAGGTATTCGACATTTTATTTGTACCTATGTCAAAGTCATCATCGTCGCTATGAAAAAGAAAATACATAATGAAAAGCAATAAGGCAGCCATTATTGCTTTTCATTATGTACTCGTATTTTCTTTTTCATAGCGACGATGATGACTTTGTTTAGGGTGTGCTCCAAAGTATTTTCAAGCCCACCCATCAGTGAAATTCGGTTATGAGTTGCCCTTCTAAGAAACAACCTACCCATACCCTGCAAGTCTAGCCCCCTGGTTACATATTTATTTAAATATATTAATTTAAGAGCCTGTGGTGTCTCACTGCAGGGCAAAGGTCCTCTCCCTCCCTTCCATTTTTCGTGATCTAGTGCCAGTTATCGCCATTCGGTCATCACGTCGTCTCCTATCATTTGCAGTGGACTATTTGTAACTTGTTTTATTAGTTGTAGCAGTTGTGTTTTTAATGTCTAAAATCTTTCAAAAATGTAAATTAACGTTTTTTACACCTTTATCTGCCTCTAAACATGTTTTTTTGTGTAGCGAGGGGCTACATGCAGTCTTCGACTACGAAGCGGCTTGAGTAATAGCAGAAAATTCTGCTTTTAAATTAAAATGGCCGCTTCTTTGGACCAACTTAGGTCCTACTTAGGTGTCGCTCAGAACAGAAATGAGTGAGACCATCTTAAAAACAGATATACACATGTATTGTAACTTTAAATTGACAGAAAATTGACTAATGAATCTTCTTCTTAGCGAGTGGATTCTCGAATCGAACAAAGACACGAAGAACCCTCTTGTCAGAGTTTTCAAACCACCTAGTAGAACAGCTATTAGGCCTCTGACGTGGTTTGAGTAACGACCACTATCAAAGACAGCGATCGGGACCGACGGCTTAACGTGCCCTCCGCAACACGGAATCCTTTTACTTTTCGGACAATCAGGTGATTCAACATGCAATGTCCTAACCAAACTGGGGAAAACCTCACAAAGTGATAAATTGACGAATATCAGCTTTGTGTTTCCCCCTGGAAATCGAACCCAGGACCCCCGGATCGTAAGCCCATGGCTCTAACCACTAGACTACGGAAGCAGACCAATGAATGATAAATGGGCATACAACCAAACACAAAACTATAGATAGAAATTAATGTTTTTGGAACTAAAAGCATAATATCAAATGGCGACCCCTTATAACTATAATTTTGTTAAAAAGTCAATTGGTGAAATTTGAGAATAAAAGATAAGTAAGAAGTAAAATTGAAGAATTAAAAGAAAAAGATCGATTGACTCATAAGGACTAGATTCCAGAGCCGTAAAAATGTATAGAAAAAAAACAAAATTAATCTAATTTGACACGACATGTAAAAATGAATGTAAACAATTCGTATTTTTTCTGTTTTTTCAATGCATTTAATTATTTGTTTATAGCCCAACTTGTTTTTCTAAAAGCAAAATTTATTAAACTATGTGAAGAGGTGCGCGGGACATAAATATACAGTTGTCAAGCAATGCCTGACAGAATATTGGGTTGGGAAATTGTTAACTGATTTGGGAGATGTTTTCAAAAGAACAGGAGAAGTGATCGGTGTGTAAACCAAGGATATTGTAGGTAATACTCACCATTAGAGAGAAACAACTAAGCGCATTTACATGAACCTTCAAAAATAGTACATATGCATTTATTAAAAATATGTTTTTATTCAACTAAAGTTAAGTACATTTTAATAACTTATATCTACTCGCCAAACTTAAAAGTTTGATGGCGAGATACGCCTGAATGTATTTTCTTAGACCTACCTTAAATTAACAGCATAATAATTACGTGATTTATGTGGTTTTATAACTAAGAGGTTACAAATGTTATGTGGCTATGTTATGATCGTTATGATCAATGACATCTACTCGCCAAACTTAAAAGTTTGATGGCGAGATACGCCTGAATGTAATTTATTAAACCTACCTTAAATTAACAGCATAATAATTACGTGATTTATGTGGTTTTATAACTAAGAGGTTATAAATGTTATGTTGATATGTTATGATCAATGACATTTAAATAAAGCGTGATCAACAAAATCTTATAATATAAAATCTTTGTTGAAGACTATAGTATGCAGTACATAAATGAAGTTCACGAAAGTTAATAGATAAACACGCTGAATAATGAAAAAACTACGCGAGCATCGGCGAGCTCCAGTTTTCACAGAAATCAATAGATAAACAAACAAAATAATTAAAACGTAACCCGAGCAGAGTGAGCTCGACTTTTCACGAAAATAATAGATAAACGCGCAATAGAATTAAACAAAATGTGATGCGGGCGAACCGAGCTCGACTTTTCACGAAAATATTGATAAACAAGCAAAAGAATGTCAGGCGACCAAACCAATTGACGAACACTTAAAGTTTGAATGAAAACGCAAGGCGGGCGTAGCGAGCTTGACTAATGGGAATGCAATTCCGTTCTCGAAATTGGTGAGATCTCGCGAGATTGAGTTTTGTAATGTCACGAGATCTCGCCTTGGCCAGAATCTCGCGGGTTGCATTCCCTAAGCTTGACCTTTTATAAAAATAAATATATAAACGGAGAAAACAAATAGTATATTACACGAGCGAAGCGAGATTGACTTGTCTTGATAATAAATACATACAGATAGGTAAGTAAAAAATATATTATATAAAAGATGAGCAAATCTACCCTCGACCAAGAAACTCGACACTTCCCGGGGGGTCATTTCCATGGGGGTTAGACATTATGTAACACAGAATAGAATAGGATAACTTTATTGGTAATATTAATGCATGTCACAAGTGTACGTTATAGGTATACTAGCGACCCGCCCCGGTTTCGCACGGAAATTATCAGTGTTTCTCTTTTATATGATGCACGTTTTATACATATAAACCTTCCTCTTGAATCACTCTATCTACTAAAAGAAACCGCATCAAAATCCGTTGCGTAGTTTTAAAGATTTATGCATACATAGGGATATAGGGACAGAAAACGCGACTTTGTTTTATACTATGTAGTGATAATTCAATATAAGTTAAGTAATATTCGTAATATTAATGAATGTAAATCAATTTTTATCAGATCAGATTTCTACGAATAAAAAAAACAATTGTGTGATATATTTTTCTTTTCGTACAGGAATGATTTTCGTATGTATATGATTCGAGCGATTCAAAAATGGGTCTCCTTTCCTGTTCTTTTAATAGCAATCGTGTAATTACGAGTTTCACGAATGGCTCGCATGTTCAATTGCACAAAGTTAGTAGGAAGGATAGATATTTTAGGACTGATATAAAGTCGTAATACCCTAAAAGGCTGACGTGTTGTCGTCGTAGCTAGATAAACTAACACGCTCACTATTAATAGTATGTAATATAATGTAATCACACAAATTACCATGCACTATCTTGATTGCTTAAAATCTCGGTTCAAATGCATTGTATTGAATGATTTGATAGTGATCAAGATCATTGATCAAGCGATTTTCATCAAATTCGCTAATGGCATAGTTGATTAGAAATTACATGATTATGCGGAGTGCGTTGAATCACAGGGTACCTACTTATAAGCGCGCTTTTAATTTTATGTGGTTGAATGCAGTATCACTACATAGTATAAAACAAAGTCGCTTTCTCTGTCCCTTTATCCCTATGTATGCCTATATCTTTAAATATACGCAACGGATTTTGATGCGGATCTTTTAATGGATAGAGTGATTCAAGAGGAAGGTTTATATGTATAATACATGCATAATATAGTAGAGAAACACTGATCATTTCCGTGCGACGCCGGGGCGGGTCGCTAGTATTTGATAAAATAACCGCTTCTGATCATTGAACTACGATGTATCAGGCTTCGAAGATTTTTTGTGCTGTATGTAGCTAAATGTCCCTTCCCATGGCCCTTTACTGGGCTTGTAGGCTTTGTCATCAATTCTTTTTTGTGCTTTGCATTGGTGGATCTGGTGGAGGAAGATATTTTCATACCGATTTCCGATTCCGATTCCTTCAGAGAGAGCGTTGTCTATACATATAATAAATCTCTAGAAGGGTCGTGTTTGTACATTGAATATTTAAAAAAAAATATATTGCAGCAGGCGTTATTAACGATATAAAGATTAAAACTTTTTTTTTTTAATTTTTGTCTGTCCGTCTGTCGGTATGGTACCAAATCAAGCCAAAACTGCTGAACCAATATCGATGGGACTTCTTTTATTCAACTGTGTTTTATCCGGGTTGCAACTTAGGTTACCTAAAATCACGCTACCTGACATAGGGGGTCGGCAGGAAATTGAAATTTGGCTGTTTCTTAACCGATTTTATGGAACTTTTTTAAATCGACTGGACATTATTAAAAAACAAATTTATGATACGAATAATCACGCCTCATGACCTAAAAAGTATTTAGGAAATTGAATTTCGGTCGTTTTTAACCGATTTTGATGAAACTTTTTTTGTTTTACTGAGCATTACTTCAACTTAAAGTTACGATACAAATAACCACGCCACCTGACTTAGGGGATAGGCAGGAAATTGATCTCTGATGATTTTTAACCGATCTTCTCTTTAGGCCAGGGTGGCCCAAAGAGTATATAGGCGTTATAGTGTTCTATCTGACGTCAGCTCAGCAATATGCAGGATGGAATATTTAGACCACTCCTCCAGTACTACCCTAAATAATGAAAATTGCAAATTTTACTCAAAGGAAACATTCCCTTGTTTTCTAAAAGAAACAAAACTGGTTTGCGAGCGGAGCGACCTCGTCTCTCTTCAAAAATACAATAACGGTGTTTTGTATTGATATTAAAAATACTTTAGTACACAGCAAAAACTTTAACATCATACAATATGAATTTTCTCGAAACTGCCATATTCGATTTTAATATGTGGTTCAGTTATCTCTACCTAAACACGTCATCAGTTTCGCTATTGGTTTATAAACCACTAGAACATTGCAGAAACACATGTTTTGTATAAAAAAACACTTTCTCAAAACTGGCGGTTGAGATTTTGTTGTCCCTTCGCAAAAAACATTAATACAAGAACAGTAAGGTCTTGGTTTATAGACCACTTCTCAAACAATTTTGCCTTGTCTCCTTTAAAACCCAAATTTGAATGTATATTAAAAAAAACTCAAAGAGATACAGATCCTCGGATATAATTGAAAATTCTTTGGTCTATCCCCATTCGAAAGGCATGCAATGTGTCTTGAAAGGAAACAACTTAACTTCGTTTTTTTCTATATTGCAGGACGCATAAGTTGATTTTCATTACTAGTTTGAGCACTAAAAATCAATTTTTGCTTAAATAACCTACGCCAGTGCTATAACATAATATTTTACTCTAGTTAAACTTATCACCGAATTCTCAATATTGTTTGTCTCCCTTCGACGTTTATGCGAATACGCAGCAAGTTAGCGCATGTCAGCAAGCTACGACATCTAAGCTAGACCACAGCTAGACTAACAGAAAACTGGAGCAGTTGACAGGAGTGACCTAAACCGCTTCCGTGAAGAAATAATCCCGCTCAAAGAAAATTCACCGAAATAACGTTGCTTCTCGGGACAATTACGTATGAACCATTCGATGTCTCTATCTTGGTTAGTTACACTTAAAAAAACGCTACCAATGAAAGCACTAAATAATAACCTTTTATATAAACCTTTATTAGGGTGTGATTTCGTACAGTTTTTAATTAATAAGAAATGTTAACATCAAATCTTGGTTTGGAACATTAACTGCAATGACGAAACACGGGGTGTGAAGTTTGTAAGTGAAGTATGTAAGTCCGTCAATTTTGAAGTAAGGATCTTCCAATTTCATATTAAGGCTAACAAAAAAAAATAACTGGACACGTGTATCAGCGCTTTTATTTTTCTGACCCCTAAGGGGGTAAAATAGAATAAAGATTTACATGAAATTTTGTTTGTGTTTGAAGTGTGGATCGATTTGTTTCTTGTTTAACCTTAGATGACAAAAATGGCTTCTTTTTACGACGTGAATAACAGTTATTCCCGCGTGAAAAATAATAAAATTTTGGGTGAAACCGCAGGGTAGAAAGCTAGTTAAATATAAAATTCAACATAAGAAGTCTGGTAAAGTATCAAAACATTTATAGTGGAGTACACGGTGCAATCAAAACAAAACAGAATTATTTGTTGTTTTGCGAGTATTTTATATTTGTCTCGGTTTCTTCCCGAATGTAGGTATTTATTAATTATGGATGTCACTTTTTATATGATTATCAATTTAATTCTCGCAAATAATAATAAACAATAAAAGTCTCTACCCTGTGAAAATCAAATCTGCCGACAAACTTTAAATAAGTTTGGCAGATGTAAGAAATAATGTAATGTGGTTCTAAAATCAAATAAACGTTTTTTTCATTTCATTTCATTAAAACAGATACTTTGACAAACTACTTTTTTCTTTGTTAGTGGCACTAGTTGGACTTTTTTTTCCGTTTTGGCACTAGTAGAACTTTGTGCCAGTGTCGAGTATAAAAGGTAGGGAAACTGAACGAGGAAAGGAAAAATAAAGGAAAGTTGGGAAAGTTAGGTTAAATACAATATTTTATAAAAATACATAAACTAAATTCTAATATTAGTAAACAAAATAAAGGATGACAGTATATTACAATATTTTAGCGGATACAATAAAAGGCAAATGATACGGGTAGGAAATGGAACATCAAGGGACTCAAGGGATTGTATAAACGCGGAACGATTATAAAGGGAGCAGGAGAAGAAAATATGATCTAAATCACCAACATCATCACCACATACGCACATATCGTTGTCCACAATATGAAATCTTGCAAGATGAGATGGAGTGCATACATGACCCAAACGCATTCGTATTATTATAGAAGTAACTATTTTAGAAAATTTTACTTTGAAAAACCATGGTTTAATAGGAATAGAGGAATGAATACTATAATAGACTCTCCCTTTGGATTGAGCGCTATCTGACCAACGCCTATGCCAGGACTCCCGTAGATAAGTTCTGGGCAGAGCGACCAAATCATGGCAATAATATATATACCAAACTCCGTCGCCATCATGAACAGCCTCTTTGGCCAACGTATCAGCTCTTTCATTCCCCGCTATGCCGCAGTGACAAGGAACCTAACAAAATACAATTGATAATCTTAATGCATAATTCAAGCTTTTGACGAATATGAAATAAAAAAAAGGAAATTTTTCTAATGTCTGCAAAGCAATTTTACAATCTGAAAATATTAATGTCCTTCTAGAGTTTAACAATAAAACTAATTCAACTGCCTTAAGAAGAGCAAAACATTCACCTGTAAACACGGATGATTCTGGAGGCAACTTTACTTTTTGTATGAGGATAATGCAGTGCATGCATTTTAAAGAACTATTTACAGAATATAAACGAAGGTCATCTGCATATTGCAAGATATTTACGGTGTTATTTAGAGATGATTCCAAATCAAAAGTGTATACATTATACAAGAGCGGGCTTAAAACAGATCCTTGTGGCACACCTTTGGTGACTATTCGTGATATTTTTGAGTCATCATCCAATAGACAGTGAAATTGTCCGTTCTGATAACATATTAATTATGAAATTTACTAACAACTCTGGAGCATCTAAAGTCATGAGTTTTTTTCTAAGAATAGATACGATAACATTGTCATATGCCGAAGCTATGTCTAAAAAAGCTGCCGCTACTGATTTATTGCAAGAAAAAGCTATGCGAATGTCTATGGTTAAAATGCTAAGATTATCCAAAGTGCACTTGGCTTTCCGAAACCCGTACTGGCTATTTGACAATAGTTAATTATGCTCTATAAACCACACCAAACGATTTTTGACTAGGTGTTCAAACAGATGACAATGCTATAGGTCTGAACAAGTTAGCGTTATTAGCAGGTTTGTAGGGCTTTTTAATAGGTATTGTTTCTTGACTTTTCCAAGATGTCGGAATATTTCCAGAAAGTAAGTTCGTTCATATGAAATCTATATTTACAAATATATGTACAAAAACTTACCAAAAACTTTACACAAATAGAAATATATATACTAAATTAAAAAATATTTACAATACCATACTTTCCACAACGTTTTTAACTGAGAAAATTAATTTTAAATCCATCAAAAGCAAAAAAGCAAACCACCATTTACGAAGTTTCCCGCGCATTTTTTCCTAGTTGGACTTTGTGCCAGTGACAAGTAAATAAGTTTCATAACAATTTTTTTTTTTAAAAAAGTAGTGAAACGGAAAGCGTTATACAAAACAACAAAGGACAAGCTATTTTACAAACTATAGACAGCAAAAAACATTAATTACATTTTCTACAAACTAACAGTAACATATTTTGGTTGGCCAAAATCTATCGACCATTTTTCCGTCAAACGATGCACGAAACACCTTGTATAAATACGAATTAAGAAATATAGTATAAGTAGAAGAAAAAAAAGCTACTAGTAGCCGTGACACAAAACTTTAATGTTTTTGGAACTAAAAGTATCATCTCATAGGGCAACCCCTAATAACTATCAAAATAAGTATCAAAATCTCAAACTTCCATGCTGGCCTGGGAGCTAGACAAAAACATAGAATGCGTTAGCTGCATTTCGTCTTGGGCATACTAAAAACCAGCTAAGGGATCCGAGGGTTTCAGTATATTGCAATGTTTGCGATGGACCTGTTGCTACAGCAATATACCTACAAATCCATCTTAAATAACCCTCAACACTTTGTCAGACGTGGCGGAAGTACCTTTTTTTTAAGGTTGTTTACGCTCTGCCAACCCCATTAGGGATAAAGGCGTGATTAAATGTGTGTATGTACGTATGTATATGTCTCAAAAGAACGATCAAAAGTTTCCAGAGCCATAAAACAAGATCAAAATCAAAATATGTCAAGTTTGACAATTTCATTTATGTTCATTTAATTATTTGTTTATAGCTTTTTTTAAAGCAATAATTAATAAAACTATGTGGAGAGGTGTGCGAGTCATAAATATACAGTTTTCATTCAATGTCTGGCAGAATTTTGGGTTGGGAGATTGATAACTGAATTGGGGGATGTTTTCAATAGAACAGGAGATATGGCCATTGTGTAAATTTTATATTAGAGGTAAATATGTGTACAATCACAAGAAACTTCGATAATGATTCATATGCAATAATTACATGGTTTATTTATATGGTTTTAGATCTAAGAGATTATCAATTTTATGTTGTAATGTTATATAGCGTTATCAACAAAATTTGGTAGTTTGATATTTTTTCTTATAATATAAAATCTTTGTTGGAGACATCAAGAGTATATAAGCAGTCAATAAATGAAGTAATAGGTTTTATATTTATGTTTTACATAATTAAAATAAGCGATTGCTTGATACTTTCTGAACCAGTATTTTAAAAAAACGTATAGCGGAAAGTAAAGTACACAGATGTAATTTCACACACGATACCTTGATTATATGAGTATT
Source organism: Scrobipalpa costella (assembly GCA_949820665.1). Taxonomy (NCBI): domain Eukaryota; kingdom Metazoa; phylum Arthropoda; class Insecta; order Lepidoptera; family Gelechiidae; genus Scrobipalpa; species Scrobipalpa costella. Next base: position 38,385,296 of record OX463295.1, read on the forward strand.
TATTTTTGATTTTCCTGACCCATATATATTAAAAATATCACTACATAGTATAAAACAAAGTCGTTTTTTCTATCCCTATATCCCTATGTATGCATAAATCTTTTAAACTACGCAACTCATTATAATGCGGTTTCTTTAATTGGATAGAGTGATTCAAGAGGAAGGTTTATATGTATAATACAGGCATAATATAGTAGATAAACACTGATAATTTCCGTGCGAAGCAGGGCTGGGTCGCTAGTACATAATAAAACTTGTTTCGTCACTCTATAAGAAGCATAGAAGAATGAGGATTCATGTATCGGTGATGCTAAGTAAAAGACGGTGCCGCTCTCATTTTTTGTCAATTTAAAGTTACTGCACTCTACTTGTACATACATACATACATATAGTCATGCTTTTATCCCTAATGGTGTAGGCAGAGCGTAAACAACCTAAACAAAGGTCTTTCGCCACGTTTGACAAAGCTTTGAGGGTTAATTAAGATAGATTTGAAGGTATATTACTCACTGACAGGTTCTTCTTCTTCTTCTGTCTTGTCGATGTTTCAAATATATATTGACCAGTGCTCTGCCACGGCGACAGCATTTTTTGTGGCATCATACAGGTCCTGTACTGTGCAGGTTGTCAGCCGATCGCCTAAATTACAATATACTGAAACCCTCGGATCCCTTAGCTGGTTTTTACAGCATGCTCAGTAGGAAATGCAGCTGGCACATTCTATGTTTTTCTCTCGCTTCTAGGCCAGCATGGAAGAAACTCTACTTTTATAATATATAAATTTCAACATAAAAACTTAACAGTGGAAAAGACTAATATTTAATACTTATTAAAAATATACTCGAATTTTTTTAAGTATATTTTTAGACCTTTCCAAGAATATAGAATGTTAAATATCAAAACTGGCCAGTATTGTTTGCGTCGAATAGCAGATGCATGGAAGGCTTCAAACAACTGAAAAAAAAAAAAAATACTCTATGTTTTTTATGACCTCAAAATTAGAGTTTGGCGATTTATTACACAGTATTTCAATAAGAAACTTCAAACATTGAAACAATCAGTATTATGTACAAAATGCTTTCTGCGCATTCGATATTTTTATACTAATGGAGACGTTTAGTGATGGATGCAATCATTCATAGTGAGTTAATTTTGCTTTCTGGATCAACCTATATGCATGCTTTAATCATCGTAATTTTTTTCTTTATTTTAACTTATCTTTTATTCGATACTAGCGACCCGCCCTGGATTTGCACGGAAATTATCAGTGTTTCTCAACTATATTATGCATGTATTGTACATATAAACCTTCCTCTTAAATCACTCTATCCATTAAAAGATACCACATCAAAATCCGTTGCGTTGTTTTAAAGATTTATGCATACATAGGGATATAGGGACAGAAAAAGCGATTTGTTTTATACTATGTAGTGATGTACTTAAAGCATAGCATACTTACTTCAGGGGCTTATTTAATAAAACCGACAATGACAATTTGACAGTGACAATTCGATGTACACAGCTTACCTGATAAACTTCTTTGTATCATGTTAGCAAGTAAACTACGCAATGTACGCTGAATTGTCATTGTCAAATTGTCATTGTCAGTTTTATTAAATAGGCCCCGTGTTAGCATACTCACATCATTGCATACTCGTACTATTAGCGCGCCAAAATCCACGTATGCAATTATAATAATACTTCCATGCTGGCCTGGGAGCGAGAGAAAAACATATAATGTGCCAGCTGCATTTCCTCCCGGGCATGCTGTAAGATCCAGCTAAGGGATCCGAGGGTTTCAGTATATTGTAATTTAGGCGATGGGCTGACAACCTGTCACTACAGCAATATACCTAGAATTCTATCTTAAATAACCCTCAAAACTATGTCAGACGTAGCGGAACGACCTTTGTTTAGGTCGTTTACGCTCTGCCTACCCCATTAGGGATAAAGGCGTGATTATGTGTGTGTGTGTGTGTGCAATTATAATCTGACACTCTTTGGGTACTAATGTACTACGAGTAGTAATGTATTCTTCCATGCGGGACTGGGAGTGATGGAAAAACATAGAATGTGCCAGCTGCATCACCTCCAGAGCATGCTGTAAAAACCAGTAAATGGATTCGAGGGTTATAGTATACTGCAATTTCAGGCGATGGGCTGACAACCTGTCACTAAAGCAATATACGTCATGATCATCTGTAATAATCCTCAAACTTGTCAGACGTGGCGGAACGACCTTTGCTTAGGTCGTTTACGCTCTGCCTACCCCATTAGGGATAAAGGCGTGATTATATGTATGTATGTACTACGAGACTAACACTACGAATAAGACATAAGTCATAACATGATGAAATTCGGTTGGCTAAATAAGACAAAGGCTCCATTTTAACGCAGGGCAACCTCTATTGATCGAGAACCGTACATTCTGAACACAAGATCATAGAGGTATAGTTAAAATACCTACATAACGAAACAGCAAATTGTCACCATGTTACAAGAAGGTTTCAAGTTGGTTCGATAAGCTCAGTGCCCGCCAAGTAATAAAAATTGTGTCTCATCATCATCATATAATCACGCCTTTATGCCGAATGGGGTAGGCAGAGCGTAAATGATGGAAACAGAGGTCGTTCTGTCGTGTTGATAAAGTTTTGAGGGTTATTTTAAACGGATTTGTAGGTATGGTGCTGTAGTGACAGGTTGTCAGCCCATCGATTAAATTGCAATTTACCTGGATCCTCAGATCCTTTAGCTGGTTTTAACAGCACGCCTGGGAGGAAATGCAGCTGGCACATTGTATGTTTTTCTCTCGCTTCCAGTCCAGCGTGCAAGATTGTGTCTCAAATACAAAAATGTACGTAAATATTTTATGTTTGCGCAAATCGCAAGTAGGTAATTCATTGATCAATCTATGATTTGAATGTCAATATCTTGGGACAAAAGTGATGAAAATTTTGTAATTAAGATCAATAAAATTATTAGGTACTTGTGTAAACACTGGGTTCATCATACATACATACATATAATCACGCCTTTATCCCTAGTGGGGTAGGCAGAGCGTAAACGACCTAAACAAACGCCGTTCCGCCACATCTGACAAAGTTTTGAGATTTATTTAGGATAACATTGCTGTAGTGACAGGTTGTCAGTCCATCGCCTGAATTACAATATGCTGAAACCCTCGGATCTCTTAGCTGGTTTTAACAGCATGCCCGAGAGGAAAAGCAACTGGCAAATTCTATGTTTTTCTCTCGCTCCCAGGCCAGCATGGAAGTAACTGAGTTCATCGAACCGTCTTAAATCAAAATCCGGTCCTGTTTGACATCCTGCCTACGGCCTACATCCGGAAATAATGGGGATGAGGGGTTGGGTCCGGACTGAGGGGTGGGTCCACCTTTTGTACCCCTGGGTGTCCTGACACGGGAATTAGAAACTTTTGGAATTTGTTAATGACTCTCCTGTCCCAGAGTTGAAGTTTAGCAACGGTTTGCTAAATAATTGCTTAGTAGCTTCTTAGTAGTCATTTAACTAGTGTACTTACTTCTAAACGATCAATATTTTTTTGGGAAATGCTGGCCGTGCCCGGCCAGTAACTTTGGCTGGCAACCATAGCAGCTATTGTCAGCCATACTATGAAATGTTGATGTAAGACCACGGACCTGGGATCATAATGGATATGATATGGATATTCATTCACCAATATACAAAATATCAGCAGAGAAGAAATCATAGTCGATTTTGTCCTATGGTCTGAGCCCGATGATGTAGTGATTGGGCCGCTGCCTCCTGAGCTAGGAGGTCGTAGTTCGAATCCCACCACGTACCAATGTGTTTTTCGGTTTCGAATTTCATATGTACGTTTATTCTACGCTTTTTCCGTGCTTCGGAAGGCACGTTAAGCCATTGGTCCCGGTGAATATCGTTTAATACCGTTGATATTAGTCGTTAAGTCATGTCAGAGGCCAGTGCTAAGCATTGGCGACTTGATAACTCTGACCTAATCTAGGATTGGGACTGGTTTCCCTTCTGGAATGAGGAGGTCAGATGGCAGTCATTCTGTGTAAAAACCAGTACCCTCGTTCAATCACCAAGATTTAGTAGCCGACCCCGTGAGATATGGGATAAGGCTAGTGAGATGAAGATTTTGTCCTAAGGCCTATTGTTGAAGTACGGTCGGATTAATGTTTGGTATTTGGAGAAAGGAAGCAACATGACCAAGAACATGACCCACATTTTTAGGGTTCCGTAGTCAACTAAGGGCAGCAACACACAGGCGTCACTTACTGCACGAAAGGTTCCTTGGCTTGACGCCAGGTTATGTTAGGTTAGACCACAACGCACAAGCCGTGCGAGCTACGCTCGACCTTTGTTTTTTTTTCTAGGCTGGACAGGCTAATTCCAGGCCTTATTCTATGGGAGAATCGCCAAAAGTATTCATGTTTTACTTTTATACTGTTAGAATGAGACAGATATATTATCAAAAGTATGTTTGTAATCATTTGTAAACTAAGACATCAAACTTAATAAACTCTAGTTGATTATTTACTCAGTGATAGCGTAAAGTACTCGCACAAAACAGAACCATAGAAATTATAACCTAAAAATGAGTGTTTTATTTTTTTATTTCGCGTTTTCTTTAAAAATGTACTTAATAAAGTAAGTACATTGTTATCACTGAGCTACATAGATAGATAACGCACTAGTCATTCAGCTACGTCCCGTTCAACAGAAGCTAATTGTATCATGTGCGTTCATTCTCTCACTGGATGTCATACGCTTAAAGTTTAACACCTTTTTTTTATCAAAAAGGTGGTAAAAAGTTACAAAAATCCGCACTGTATCTTGCAGTATTCCACAAATAACTTAAGAAACACCTTAAACTGCGTTGGAAAAAGTTTTCATTCCTAGTAATAAAAAAAAATCGTTTTTAAATCAAATATGGACGAAATATTTCGCAATCGCCATATTGTACATTTGATGAAGAAAGAGACATAGATCAAAAAGTTTTTATCAGGCACAGATGGTACCTGTAACTTACGGTATAATTGTCTAAAGTTTCGTTGTATAGTGAAAATTTGCATATAACACTTTAGAAACGAATATGCTAGGATAACGGTAAAACGTGTCCTCTAAAGCACAAAAAAACGCCGTTGTAATAGGAAACCATGTCTTACTAATTTAGTTTTCTTTTTAGTAAAAATATCCTAAAGCATTTGATTCTTGTTTCTTTTTCTTTTTTCTTTCTTTTTTAATTTTCTTTTTTAAATAAAATAGTTTTAAAAACACTCTAAATTGAAGTCCCTGCCTTCCCTTTAAGTAACAGAGCGAGACGAACGCAATGTATCCTAATCCAATAAATAACATTGATAAAATCTACGTTTTCAATAATACATACTTGTAATTATGGTTCAAAAGTAGTTGTTGTAGGCAGATTTATAGAATGGCGCATCTATTTCTTAATTTTCTTTAATCTTTGTATCTGTCCGGTCTCCCGCCACTTTTCGTTTGTTTACACGACATGTTTGGGTACACGATATTTGACAGTTATCTGTGATAATGTCTGTTGCATATACGCTATACTATTTCCAAATCAGATTTAGAATAAAGGTAGGTAAACAAAATTTCATGTCTTTTAATCGAAAATATTGTTTCTAAAATAAGTTTTAGCTATTAGAATATGATACATATATACATACATATAATCACTCCTTTATCCCTAATGGGGTAAGCAGAGCGTAAACGACCTAAACAAAGGTCGTTCGCCACGTTTGACAAAGTTTTGAGGGTTATTTAAGTTAGATTTGTAAGTACATTGCTGTTGTGTCATGATGTCGGCCGATCGCCTAAATTGCAATACACAGATACCCTCGAATCTCTTAGCTGATTTATACAGCATGCCCAGGAGGAAATGCAGCTGGCACATTCTATGTTTTCTCTCGCTCCCAGTCCAGCATGAAAGTAGATTATGATTACATAATGAAATAGTAGTTTTAGTCATCTAACTAATTTGCCAACATGTATTTATTCGTAAAATTTATTTTTGAAATGTGTTTTTAAATAAAAGACATGAACTTTGTTTACCTTTATTCTTAATTCGATTTGGAAATAGTATAGTATAATAGTAGTTCACTGATTGTTATTGACCTATTGTTGCTTTAATATATTCAAATTTCCGGTGACCGTATATAAAATAATTCCCGTTTCTGTTATCATTATCTCCTACTTCGGATAACAAACACAGCGATTTTCTTCTCCGTAGGATGGCGTACGGGGACGGCGCTGCGCCTCCCTGCGCGCCTCCACATCTGGCCGCGGCGTCGCAGCAGGCAACTCAGGTAAAAACTACATTAAACATATATATTCTTTATTGCATAAATTTCAATTAATTGGCTAAATCTTAAAATTAAAGCAAAGGCGAGCTTATCTCTATAGGAGATCTCTTCCAGCCTAACTAGTGGGGATGAAAGATGGGACTTCACGGGATATAGGTACATTAAGTAAATCATAGTGATAATAATTTTAAACTAATATTGCACATATTTATCCGAATACATATATACTTTATAACATATACTAATACATAACAATATAAAAATACGATAATAATAAAATAACATAAGGACATAAAATGATCTTTCAGTCTTTTTATAAAGTAAAGTAAGATGTATTATTTTGAATGTTTCGAGGAAGCTTGTTCCATAGTTGGATAGCACGGAACGTGAAAAAATTAAAATAAAATTTTGTGTAAGATCTAGGACACTCAAACATCTTTGTGATACCAGGTATGAGGGACAAAACAGAAATATGTATAAAGGGACAGCATCCCACAAACTGACAGAGGTTGCTTAATCAACAACACTGAACAACTTTCACTAGAAAATTCTTCCAGGATTTTTTTTCTTTTTTGCATACAAAATGTCCACCTCGATCAGACAATTTGTAGGGAAAAGCCATTGTTTTTTACTTCCTGAAAGAAGGTCTCGGTAAAAGTTGTTCATCGTCGTTGACGGAGCATCCCGTATAATAAAGTTTAGTATAAGTTCGACGATTATGTAAATGGCAATAAGGAACGAAACTCTGCCAAACTAGCGGAGCACAAGAAACACGCACACGATAGAACAAAAATCCAATTTCTTGGTCTGCTTCTTCTTATAAGGTTTGTCTTGTCTTTAGCGTTGTGAAACTTCATATTACATTAAATTAATCTTCAACGGAGATACCATTTGCAGATGCTGCAGAATAAGTAACTCATTGGGTATGGGAAACAACAAAACGAAAATTTCTACCGCAGCCAGAATTCAAGCCTGCGTCTTTTTGAAACCGTGCCAACGCCCTGGCCCACTGATTTTGCCGTTCAGCATACGGCACGCAGTAGCTCAGTTGGCTAGAGCGTTGGGACGGTATTCCAAAGACGATTGTCATATTTTATTTATTTTCTATTGTTCAGGCGCCCTCAGTGCCGGCGCCGGCAGCGAAGACTCGGGGCGGAGCACCCCGGCCCACGTGAGGGCTTCGCCCTCGCCTGCCGATGCTCCTGCCCCTAAGAAATCCAATTGGGAGGTCATAGAACACTTCTCCTCCAGTCGCAGCAAGAAAAGCCCAACTGCGGTAAGTGTTGAGTTTTATCTCATCATCAGCTTGGTTAGGACATTACAGGCTGAATCACCTGATTGTCCGAAAAAGAAAAAGATTTCGTGCTTCGGAGGGCATGTTAAGCCGTCGGTCCCGGTCGCTGTCTTTGATAGTGGTCGTTACTCAAACAATGTCAGAGGCCTGATAGTTGTGCTACTAGGCGGTTTAAAAACTCTGACACCAGGGATCATCGGGTCGATAGACTCGATACCCACTCGACAGAAGAAGAAGAAGAAGAAGAAGATCATCAGCTCATATACGGCCCTACCGAGGCGCGCGAGCCAGCCCTGAATTAGGGTGATTGGAACTTAGTTGATCTCGTGAGTCAAATTTATCCACTACGACCTTTGAATGTATTCGTAGGAGTGCAAGTTCCTCACATCACAATGTTTTCTTTCACCGTAAAAACGACGAATAAACGTAAATATGCTGTAGGATAAGTCGATAATTTGATTCTTCGCAAAAGTTTTAGGGATTTTACAAAAACATGGGTAATTAGACAATGTTGAAACCATTATCAAATCTTGGTGGAAAAGGTCAGTTTTTTTGCGAAAAACTTGTCGTTCTAGTAACTTTTCATATCCTTTACTGAAATGAAATCGCTGATTGGTCGGTTAGCACGCTCAATCCCCTGATTGGTTGACGTTTTAAATATCAATTATAAACGCATGTTCTTAACCAATCAGAATAATATTAATCCTAACGTCTAGCATAGACTAGGGTGTAAGTCTGGCAAATAGATATTCCTTATCCCTGGGGCGCTCATGTCCAGTAGTGGACGACTCCAAACGGGTGTTAACTAGTATTAACTAAGATTATAGAATGATTAGCTAGTTTTAACTAGTTTCCATAAAGGGGTTAGTTTGCCGTTATGCGATACAACGGGCTTTTACTAGTTACAACTAATTAGTCTAATTACACACTAAACCGTGTTTTACTGTACCACATACATTCCTACACATTCATTATACTCCATATATCCGAGATTTATGTTTAATTTACCAAGGAGTCAAGTCTGGTTTAGCAACATTCCTTTAATAATACTTCCGAACATAGTCTATGACGCCTCAAGTTGATCTCGATTATCAAACTTCTGGTTCTCAAATACTCTGAACTATTTCCGTAAATTGTTTGAGGGACAATTTCCAAATAACCTAGTTGGAATCGATCGGATTGACCGGAAAATTGCTACAAGAGATTTTACTGTATTAATGGCTTAATTTATAGCCCAATATTAATGGCTTCATTTATTGCTCAGATTCCCCACCCTGATATTGTGTATACGGGTACTCTTTTTTGTAAGAGAATAAAATATTATGTTCTGATTCCTATCGTGTGTGGTTCCAAATGAAAGGGCACTTTGAGCTGATTCTAGAAATATATACCTAACATCATAGTATTAAGTTTACCAATATTACATGAAAATTAATACTGAAAAAAAAAAGTTTGGACTGCTCCAGATACGAAACTGTTAAATATTTTTTTGTGATATATACATTGAAGGCTATTAAAAAAAATACATTGAATGATACGTCATATACTCATTTGTAATCCTAAGAAACATATTTGGAAAATATTAACATTTGGTACACTTATACGTATAAAATATAAATTTACCAAAATTTCTTTAGAGCGTTGCATTCGTAGACTCCAAAATTAACAATTATGTATGTTAAAGTTTTAATAATATTGTTTCAAAATAAGTGGAGTAGATCAACGCACATAATTGTTACCTTTTAGTTCGTCTTTCCAGTTCTATAAAGGCATGGAGCGGTCATTTTTTATTTCTAAATTATATTTAATTTCTTACTTTTTAGTGAATGTTTCATTCCTTATTTACCGCACAAAAAAACGCTTTCAATAAAAAGTAACGTCTAAAAAGGTTTTTTTTTGCTTTATCTTTCGCTACTCTAGGTAAGACAATCTCAAATCCTCGCCTCTGTCGGTATCGTTGCCATGCAATGCAAATGGTTCTAAGTATGACGTCTGTTATAATTCTTTATTTTACGACGAGGAGGGCAAGATTGCCTGATCCTCCCATTTCAATAGATACATACCAATTATTTATCCTATGATGTTTCATACATACATATAATCACGCCTTTATTCGAATAGGCTACCCCATTGCCCGACACGCGGGGCGTAAACGACCTAAACAAAGTCGCTCCACCGCGTCTGACAAAGTTTCGAGGGTTATTTAGGATAGATTTCTAGGTATATTTCTGTAGTGACAGGTGGACAGCTTATCACCTTAATTACAAAATACTGGAACCCTTGGATCCCTTAGCATGTCCGGGAGGAAATGCAGCTGGCATATTCTATGTTTTTCTCTTGCTCCCAGGCCAGCATGGAAGAAACGATGATTGAACTTTCATTATTATCAACAGGGTGAGTGACATTCGCAAAGTTCGTATCTCGATACCTCTCATAGTTTATCTGAGCTCGTAGGGTTCCACCGGGCACTTCAGACCTTAAACTTTATCTACCGCAGAAATTGCTTATCTTCTGTTACCTCCTCTTATGAATCTAATATCTTCTGTTACCTCCTCTTTTCGTCAGCGTCTTAGATAAGCTAAACTCTTAGAGTCTACATCAGGTATTCCAGATCTTGAAATGCATTTATACATATATACATACATAACGACGCAAACAAAGGCCGTTCTGTCACGTCTGACAAAGATTTGAAGGTTATTTAAAATAGATTTGTAGGTATATTGCTGTAGTGTAGTAGCCCATCGCCTTAATTACAATATACTGAAACCCTCGGATAACTTAGCCGATTTTTACAGCATGCCAGGGAGGAAATGCGGCGGGCACATTCATTGTTATTCTCTCGCTTCCAGGCCAGCATGGAAAAAGAAATGCATTTAAACCTTTCAGAAACAGCCTTGACCAAATTACATATCTCAGAATGAAAATGCTTGTCATTTTGAATACCATCATAAGGTCGTAACGAGATGATCGCGGGACTGGCTGGGACGTATATACCTATTAAGGTTCCGTACCCAAAGGGAAAAAAGGGCAAAAGCATATTACTGAGACTTCGCTGTCCGTCCGTCCATCTGTCACCAGTAGAGCTAACATACGCGTCACGAGATAATTTTGTGACCGTGCGCTCGAAACTCACTTCGCTTAAAGCAAGGCGTTATAAGTGTGAAGTACGCTACGCGGTAGAAAATGCGGTGACAAAATTATCTCGGGGAGCGTATGTTAGCCCTACAAGCTGTATATCATGTACCGTGATAGCAAGAGAGTTGAAATTTTCGTAGATTATGCATGTTTGTTGCCACTATAACAACAAATACTAAAACAGAATCAAATAAATATTTAAAGGGGGCTTTTTTACAACAAACGTGATTATTACTTTCATCACGACAGATCAGGGAAGGCAATTTGAGTCCGACCTTTTTCGCAAACTGATGACGTTATTCGGTGCTAAGAAGCTACGAACGACTAGCTATCATCCTGGTGCTAATGGAATGGTCAAGTGACTCCACAGACAATTAAAAGCTTGCCTGATGTATCACGGAGAGACTTGGATCAGAGCATTGCCTTTTGTGATACTCGGCATGAGATCGGAACTAAAAGAAGATTTAAAGGCTTCTTCTGCGGATCTTATTTACGGAGAATCATTGCGGCTCCCAAGTTGATCTGCCCTTTATTTCGCGTACAAATTTAGACCCTACGGATTTCGTCTCACAACTTAGGTCGATTATGTCTAATTTGAGACCCGTTCCTGGCATTCGCCATGGCCAACAAAAAACCTTCGTTTTTAAAGATCTTTCATCGATCATCAGTCGTTTTATCTCACGTTTTATTACGGGTCGATCACGTCAAGCGTCTTTGGAGCCCCCTTATTCCGGACCATATCCCGTAATAGCTAGGACTGATAAAACTTTTACCATTATTGTGGGAAACCGAAATATGTGGTGAGTATAGGTCCTGTTAACCCGGTTTACGTCCAATTTCAGTCCACTCCTACACCTGAAATACCCAGTAATACTATGCCTATCACGACTACAACTCAATCAGCTCCTATTCCATAAGCTTTCATTAAACTTCCAACCAATTCTCATTCACAAACTTCCACAAAACAGACCACTACAACTTCTCACACACCTCCTAATTACACGACACGTTCAGGGCGCGAAGTTAAATTTGCTCGTCCTTTAGACCATTACTGAAAGACCAGAACCTGGTCTTCCGTTCTCCGTGGGGGGGGGGTAATGTGCTGTGCGTAACCGAACGCACCCACGAATGACGTCATGTCTGTGGTTGAATGAAAGGTCACTGTTTCTGTCAGGATTTCACTTTATTTTGTACCTCTTTGCTTTGTTGGATATAATTATCATTGTGCGAATAACAAAGAATAACTTGTGTTATGTGGAGTCAATCTTTTATTAATCGGGGATATATAAAGAAACCTGATAATTGGCTGTATTTCATTGACCGTGATGGATAGACAATTGGTATTTTCAACGATGATGCATTCTTGATGCCGCCATAAATAAAAATACTTAAAACAAAATTTATCAAATATGTTAGGGGGGCTCATCTCATTGTTGTATGGGCAACAAACATGATTTTCAAATTTTTCACCAGCTTGTATCTCATAAACCGTGATGGCTAGCGAGTTGAAGTTTTCGCAGACAATGTATTTCTGTTACCGTTATAACAACAAATACTAAAAACATAATAAAATAAATATTTATGGGGGGCTCTCATATGTATGGACAACAAACATGATTTTCTCATTGTCTCTGTAGGCTGTATCTCATGTTTCTCATGTTTCGCAAATTGATGTAAATTGAGATTCAGTTCGATATCGCCCGTGTAAGGTCAGTATCGATAGCTAGTAGTTGCAGTTGCATAAATTGGACCGGCGCCTCAATCGAAACTCGGCAATATCTACTAAATTACTGTGTCTCGAATTAAATATGTACCACTTAATTACAAGTCAACCAACACAAGTACCTTTCCACTAGTTTTTATTTGATAACGTCGCTTTGCAAGCTTTAAAATTAAAACAGAAAAAAATATCAGGCTACAAAGTAAAATTTTGATGTTAAATGAGCGAAGTTCCAGACGAGTCGGTAAAAAGAATAGTCGGTATTTAGAATTACTTTATTTTTATTCAAAGTTATACAATTTCACGTACTTTTTAAAAGTTAATTCGATGTGCAAAAAGGTGAAGTTATTATTAATCAATTTCAAATTCAAAAAAGGAGGAGGCTCTCAGATCACCTGTATGTTTTTATTTTTTGTATAGATGTTGCCTCATAACTCCGTCATTCAAGAACCGATCTGAAAAAAATCTTCTTTTTAATTGAATGGGTATACTCCCGGGTTGGTTCCGTTTCCATGAAAATCTAATTCTAATGGTGGCATCTACGAGAAATTGAGAGAACTCGTAATTTGGTTTAGGCACACATGTAGCGATTTTGAACATGTCCAGCATTTGCATTCAGAATATTCAATTTTCTGAATATCTGGAGCACTGTGAAACTGTGACACAACAGGTTTAAACTACCAGAGGTACAAAGAAGCCGCTTTATCAAAGAACATTGAGTGTGATAAGAAGTGCATTCTTTAGATACATACATACATACATAAATCACGCCTTTAGATTTCGTATAGATACTATTTTCGATTCGGTATATTGCAATTTAGGCGATGGGTTTACAACCTGTCGCTACACAGAGCAATCCAATATGCTTTTGGCAATAGTATTCGGAGTGGCAATAGTGTTCGGACAGGCTTGTGCCTATTTCTGACCTAAAGCAGAAGTGCCTGGGTTATGTACTAAACTACGAAGGAAGCCATTTCATGCCCAGCTTGTAAATTACTTATCAATACAAATAATAGGTTAAAATTTAAAAGGTAATAAAATATATATTATTAACATTATTTTTTATTATTATTAGCCTATGCTGTCCCACTGCTGAGCAAAGGCCTCCCCATCCTTCATCCACCTCTCTCGATCTTTGGCAACCTCCCACCAATTCTTGCGATATGCGTCTAGCTCGTTACGTCATCTTTTCCGAGATCAACCCCGTCGACGTTGTCCGTAAGGGGGGACCCATTGGGTGACGACATTTGGCCATAGCTCCGGGTGCATACGGCTGACGGGTCCGGCCCAGTCCCATTTCAATTTGGCTGTCTTTGCACCGACATCTGTTATGCCAGTTTTGGAACGCAGTATGGTATTCCTAACTCGGTCTATCCGTTTGAAGCTTAGTATGCTGCGCTCCAGTGCTCTCTGGCAAACCTTGAGTCTGGATTTTTGACACTATGTGAGAGATCAAGTTTGTGCACCGTAGGTTATTACGGCAAGATGCACATGTCGATTAATCTGCGTTTTGGTGAGATAGGGAGATCTCCCATCATGAATTGCTTCATGGACCAGAAGCTTCCAGGCGACTCGATGCGGCGATCAATTTCCCTATCTTGACTGTTTTCGAATTATCAAATCTGTGTTAGTTTTTAGGGTTCCGTACGAAATGGGAAAAATGGGACCCTATTACTGAGACGCGAAGTCTCATCGGTCCGTCCGTCTTTCACCAGGCTGTATCTCATGAATCGTGATAGCTAGAGAGTTAAAATTTTCACAAATTATGTATATATGTTGCCGTTATAACAACAAAAACAAAATAAAATAAATATTTAAGGGGGCTTCCTTACAACAAACGTGATATTTTATCTGTCACCACGTCACCAAGCTGTGCGGCTATTTTGAATCACTCGCATCGATTTCGCATACGAAAAATTTATATTCGCATGGTAAATTGTATGAAAATCGCATGCAAAAGTTGTTTTTGTGTTATGCGCATTGGAGTCCGAGTGATTCAAAAATACGGCTTCTGTATCTCATGAACCGTGATAGCTAGACAATTGTAATTTTCAAGGATGATTTTTTTCTCTTGCTGCTCTACACAAATACTAAAAATAGAACTAAATAAATATTTAAGGGGGGCTCCCATACAAAAACGTCATTTCATTACCCATAATTGGCAACAAATGTTTAAATATAATGTCTTAGGCGTATCGCAATTAGGAAGCGGCGAAATTAAAAATAAATTAACACTATTTAAAGTAATTTCTATAGTAATTCCTCTTACGTTTAATTTTCTCAACTTTTTTGTTTTATTTGTTACAAACGACACTTGGCCTGCTTTGCAGAATGTTTTTGTTGGGATAATATTATTGTCAAATATAAATCAATTATTTAAGGGACAGTTTCCCAAAAACTGATAGTGATTGCAAAGTTAACGAAACTGAACACCTTTCACAAAATAATTATTACTAAAGAATTAAAAAAATAACTCTTCCTAATAAAAAATAATCTTGATCCTCAATCGGAAAATTAAAAGTATCTTCTTGAAAATTATTAAGTTTTGTTGACTGAAACACAGAATATTGTACATACATACAGTCATACATACATATAGTAATAATACTAGCGTACAATACCTCTATGTTTGAAGGAAGCTGTCCTTTCTCCGATCCGTACCCGTATCCAATTCGATTGGGCTTTCCTAGTAAATAATTGTATGACAGTTTGTGCAGTCATCCATATATGTTTCTTATGGGTAACCTACGGGTCGGATACGGATAGCTGCACAAACAAATGTAATACCGGGTATAAGGGACAGCGTCCCGCAAACTGATGGGGTTGCTCAGTCAACGATACTGAACAACATTTGGGCTCACGATCAGGAGGTCCCGGGTTCGATTCCCGGCGGGGGACAATGACTTTGTGTTGTTGTTTCTAGTTTGGTTAGGACATTGCAGGCTGATCACCTGATTGTCCTAAAAGTAAAATGATCTATGCTGTCGGATTTCTCTCTGGTCGTGTCAGTTAATCTGTCCCATCAGAATAAGAGATTGAAGGAATAGATAATGCACCTGTGTGTAGCGCAAACACTTGGGCACTAAAAACTAGTCCTGCGCAGTTGGTTGGTCTCTGGGAGGTTGGCCGCCATCACTGAAAATCGGTGGGAGGACTATTACTGAACAACATCCACCAAGAAAAATTGTATTGAAAAGCAACATATTTATTCACTTTCTGAAAGAATTTCCGGTTGGAAGTTGTGCAGTGTCTTTGACTAAGCAACCCCTATCAGTTTGTGGGTCGCTGTCCCTTACAGCCCGTATAAGTATTATCCTTATTCGGTACGTATCCGTGAAAAATTATAAATATGGATTGGGAAGAAGATGTCTGACAGCTTCCATATATTTTTTCACGGATACAAACCGAATACGGAGCAGTACAAAAACGCCCTTAGTCCGCTCGCTCTTTACTCTCTCCGCCCCCGCTCCCGATAATGCGATGCCCGTCTCTAAATTGTAAGATCTGCCAGAGCCACAGCTAGATTTTACTGTACTAACTGCTTTGTTTTCAATGCAAGGAAACCCTGCGTTTGAGGAGTGGCGACGTAGCTTTTCAAGCAACTTATTGTGTTGCAAATGGATACCCCCCTCGTTCCCCCCTGCTGCCTCTGAGGATTGGTTCTGCGGTGTAGTGGTTTAAGTTATGGGCACACATTTATAGGACAACAATTTTGTTCTAGGGCACAGCTCGGACACTCCTAACTACCATGTAATTTTGATCATACATCGACAGACGGCATGTTGCACTTGGCATGCGTTTGCGTGCGTGTTATGAGGGTTGGCAAATTTTGTTATACCGGTCATAATCATTACTTGATTAATCTGGTTCTTGCTTAAACCAACGTTTTAAAGTAGTTCACTGTAACTGAATAGTTAGAATAGATTAAGTTGCATATTTTTTATGAATTTACTTACCGTCTCTCATCCATCACTGTGGAATCTAAAAAAGTTCCTATTGGAATCATATCTTGTGGTAGAAAGACATCCGTACACGGAACAGTACCTAACCATATTTGGAACACAAAACTTTATTATTTTCGTTACACTGGGAAACATGCGCGCGCAATACCCGCTAAGCGTACGCTCAATGTGACTCACAATCCGGCGCGGAGTGTGACGTATATCGGACTGGGGAAGGGAGGTGAATTTCCTTTCTGTATGTAGTACTATTATATATTCTGTGACTAGGGCTTGCAATCGGGGTATTTTTTTATATTGTATTACATTCTATGTTTTTCTGTCGCTCCCAGTCCAGCATAGAATTACCAGATTCTTCATATTATTATATATTATAGCTGCGTGTGTAACAGCCTTAATGCTTCCCGCCTTTGCCTGCTCACATCTAGTAGCTCAAAGAACTTGAAGTACCAAAGTGCGACTCATTTTCTTAGCACTAATGTTTCACGGAACACACTGCAGAAAAATGTCTTAAAACTCTGAGAAAATGAACACTTATTAATAGTATCATTCTAATAGACATGTTGGCTGGTTCGCTAAAAAAACATACTTAAAACTGTTGGCTAAAAATACTGTGGATCTCAATCATCATTTAAAATAAAATGCACATTTAGATTTAACAATCGAGTTAAAAATATAGAAGTTATTGATTTGAGTAGTCATTATTTACTGGCGAGTGACGTCATAACCTCCTTTTTTAATTCTAAAAAGTGTTTTTGACATTTTATAGAAAGTTACTGATTTGACTAGTAGGAAAATAGCGTATTGCGGCAAAATGTACTAGAAAATAAAGGCGTTCTATACACAAATAGAAAATTGTTAATTTAAAATGGTCCAGAATTTATTACAAGATTTGCTGTGATACCCACACTAGGGTAGGCTTGCGTTGTGAGTATCGATACATACGTATTTTAACAGGACTGCTCAAAACATAGAAGTACACAATATATAGACAAGTATAGTATAGTTAGAATTAAAATTCATTTGATTTACTTATTATAAAATATACATACAAATAATTATCCCCTTATGCCGTCATGGGGTAGGCAGAGCGTAAACGACCCAAATAAAGGTCGTTTCGCCACCTCTGACAAAGTTTTGAGGGTTATCCAAGGTAGATTTAGGTAGGTAGACTTCTGGTCTGAAGATAGAAGAAAACGCCGTTAGTCGAGATCTGTGGACGCTGTCACACGTATTATGTCGAAGTTAAAGAAAAAGAAGTCTGTGAATCGGCATTAGCGGTTAATTTTATACATATATATAATCACGCCTTTACCCCTAATAAACGACCTAAACAAAGGTCGTAAAGCCACGTCTGACAAAGTTTTGAGGGTTATTAAGGATAGATTTGGAGGTATATTGCTGTAGTGGCAGATTGTCAGCTCATCGCCTAAATTGCAATATACTGAAAACTATGTGATATTAAAATTTATATATCATTTATCAGCTAATAATAAAACATAACAAATTAAATATAAACAATTTAGAGTGAGAGCGTGTGTGTATCCCTCTCAGATGTTTTGATATTGAGGAAAATAAAAATATATTAGGTCTCTAGAGGACTTGTTTTGAATTATATTTTCCTAAGGCATTTTTAAAATAGAGAAAAAATCCGCTACAGTAAATATCTCAGTAAACCCAATAGGCCGTATATATTCATAGAGGCTAAGTCAGCGGTGCCCCCATTAGATAAAAAAATTATAACTCACTAAAAACACAATTAATCGAAAATCCGGTCTTACAGACTCAAGTAATGGTTATAAAGATAATTTAGTACCTTATAAATTTCAATTCGTTGTAGTAACAGGTAGAAAAATTGCCGTTGGTGACCGTTTATCCGAATTTTTCTACCTGTTAATAAAATGAACTATAAATTGCTTTTTACTAGGTTCTAATTTGTTTTAATTACTATTATTTAATTCTGATGAAACGGTTATACGATTCATATATGACGATACTGAGAAAGTTGGCGTTTACTCTACCGACAAGTGCCTGGCACTTAAATTTAAGAAAATGTTTTTTTAACTGATGGGAGCGCAATTTATGCTCTATCGCCATCTTAAGGATATCATTTTTAGATTTGACTCTAGCAACACTTGTAGGCTCTATCAGAGGTTAAATTATATGCCACATAATAAAAGCTTCAAAACGAAACGCCAATTATTTGGAGGTGCGCGCGGATTGTTTTTAATGGTGTATGTCTTTGGAGACTTATCAACCGCAATGTAAAACGTTCTGAGAGAAAAACAATTTAAAAGGTATGCTTGTTTTCAAAGCAAAATAATCTTATTACTGAACGTCGGGTCGTTCGACTCGAGAATCCACTCGCTAAGAAGAAGATTACTGAACGTTCGCAATGAAACACGGACTAAGAGCAGAAAGTCCGCAAATTTAAAACATACGCGTACCTATACGTATTTTAAAGCGTACGCGTATACCAACTGAGTACGAGTTAAAATTGAAATTGAAATCGATATCTAAATTAAAAGTAAAATAAAAAATCAACCATCCACTAGTCAATGTGCAGTGCATAATAATATCAATAATTTGATTTAATGTAACTTTTTGTGTAAAACCTATTACTATATGGACTATAATAATTGACGTTGCCCCGATGCGGAGCTCTAGAAGATATGTTTTATCTGGAATTATTATTATTGTTATATTTACCTTTACCTTTGTTATAATAAACATACTATAGCTATATATACATCAACACCATAGAAAGAAAAGAGAGAAAGGTACATTCCATTTAGTCTATTTTGGTTTAATCGCATTATATTTACGCAAAGATGCAATAACGAAACGTCAAATTTCAATTTTTGGCAGTAGTAATGGAACAAAAAAACGCAAAATTGACGTTGTGCTTTTTTGTCACATAATTGAGGATGATTTGCTTCTTGGTCGTCTTGAACAGTGGTCAAATTGGGTAAAAGGTAATTATGACAAGTGTACAACTAAACCAAAGGGCATTAAGCTTTAAAGACACATACATACATACATACATAAAATCACGCCTTTATCCCTTACGGGGTAGGCAGAGCGTCAAACTCCTCGTAAAAGGCGCTTTCGCCACGTCTGACAAAAATTGAGGGCAATTTTATACTGTAATGTGTATTGCTATAGTGACAGGTTGTCAGCCCATCGCCTAAATTACAATACACTGTAACCCTCGAGTCCCTTTTGCTGACTTCTACAGCATGCCCGGGAGGAAGGGCAGCTGGAACATTCTATGTTTTTCTATCTCTCCCAGTCCAGCATGGAAGAAATGTTAAAGACACTACACTCCCAAATGATTTTTCGGCGGATTATAAGCCTCTCTAACTGCCTCCGTTGTCTAGTGGTCAGAGCCATGGCCTTCCCATCCGGAGGTCCTGGGTTCAATTCCTAGGGGGGAACAGGATTTTGATATTTGTCAATCGTTATCACTTTGTGAGGGTTTCCCCAGTTTAGTTAGGATATTGCAGGTTAAATCACCTGATTGTCTAAAAAGAAAAAGGATTCCGTGCTTCGTAGGGCACGTTAAGCCGTCAGTCCACGTCGCTGTCTTTAAAAGTGTTCGTTACTCGAACCACGTCGGGAGGCCTATACCTAGGAAAATACATCATCCTCAAGAGCTTGATTACTGTTTAGACAAAGAAGGAGACCATGACGATTACCTATCTTGTAAAGGATCGATCATCATCAGTCAATCACACCCTTATATAACCAAACAATTAAGGTGATTCCTAACGGCAAATGGTTGTTTTAAGAGCTTATTTCTAAAAAGAAACTATAAAGTTATAATCTAAGAAATTAGTTCATGGCCTGCAATTGCCACATTTGAAATATTCTAGTTCATAAATAATTATGCAGAAAAAACGGAATATGGAAGTAAAGCTGTTTTTATCAGTAATATTGATATTCCTTCTTTATTAGAAGCGCTTTCACGGTTCCTTCGGGAAAATATCGGTTACATCCATGGCTGTGTTAAAAATGTGCTTTTTTGACGCGGCCACGGACGTAACCGCCACGCCGTAGCGCGCGCTGATTTGAACCATATTCTAAGGCATTACGGGCGATGGTTGCATATCTTGAAATCTACCTGCTCATCTACCTTTGTGATACACTACACCTTAATATAGGGTTATTTCTCCTACCTACTCAAACTGACATGGGTTGCTCAGAAATTGAAACTGAATTACTGTCACAAATAAAATATTCTGGTGAGTAGAAAATAGTATTTAGCTTTCCTATACAATGGGCGTTTTTCCACTAGACGGCACGGCGACAATACGGCGACAGCACGGCGACGGCATGCCGACGGTGCAGTCACGATGCCGTGGTTGTCGTGCTGGCAAGTGGAATAGCGTGCCATATAATATCATTGATTTTCATGGATTATCTCTTCCACGGTAACGTCGACGTTGCCGTGCCGTTTAGTCAAAAAACGCCGAATAGTTACAAATTGACCAGTGACCACTCATAAAACCCACTTATATTTTTATTTTCCAAGAGGATGCAACAGTTAAACATAAAACATGGATATATTAATGAAAGTTGTTTCGTTTCGTTGCTTGAGTAAACATTAAAAATTGCCTTGTATCTACGCGAGTAAAGGCTTCATTTTGGTACACGAAGTCGGGCAAATAGAGGTCCAACGTCGGCTTTTAATTAACAAGTGTATACCTGCACTAAATACACGCTCAGGTTTCATGTTTACTCGCTTTACGTAGAGACTGTGCTGATTTATTTTTATGTCTGGTGGGCTTCCTATCGGTTGGAGGCCCTGGGTTCGATTACCAAGGGGAAACAAAAAGTTAAAATTTGACAATTTATCGCCAGTTTTTCCTCAGTTTGGTAAGGACAATGCAGGCTGACTTTCTAATAATAATTATAAAAAAGGATTCCGTGCTTCCGGTCGCTGTCCTTGATAGTGATTGTTACTTAAACGGCGTATTAGCAGCGTTTTAAATCTCTGACACCAGGATACGTCAGGTCGATCGATTCAGAACCCACACGACAGGAAGAAAAGCCACCCTTTCCCATAGTTTGGGAGCCCCTGGAAACTGAAATTCTTTACTCTGTTTTCAAATGATGTTTTATGTAACTACTTCTAATGGAAAATAAAAAAAAACATTTATTTTGTCTTGGCTAAACATTTCTACAGTGAGAACTTGTGCTTGCTGCATGCTTGTGCTATATTGCAATTTAGGCAATGGGCGGACAGCCTGTCACTACAACAATATACCTACAAATCTATCTCAAATAACCCTCAAAACTATGTCAGACGTGGCGGAACGACCTTCGTTTAGGTCGTTTACGTTTTGCCTACCCCATTAAAGGCGTGATTATACATGTATGCTTATGGTATTGGCCTAATGGATAATCCAAGTTTGAAACGACTCAACGCAAACTTGTCATAAATCTAAATGAACACCAAAACTTCGATGGTTTTTTAGATGCTGGTGATAGCACAGCACTAGTTTTCGATAACATTTAAGTGGAATTGGATCTTTTTGGTGTTTACTTAAGTGATATCCGAACGATGAAGTTTGATCGTTTTTAGACGAAGATGTGAGAAAAGGACGATGAGTCGATGATACGTTTCTTCCAAGCTGGACTGGGAGCGAGAGAAAAACATATAATGTGCCAGGGGAAAAATTTTTTTGGTACAAATCTATCATAAATAATTCTCAATACTTTGTCAGACGTGGCGGAACGACTTTTGTTCAGGTCGTTTACGCTCTGCCTACCCCATTAGGGAGAATGGATAATTATAAATTTCCGTTGGTGGCCGTTATTCGCAATTTTTCTTTCTGTTACTACAACGAACTATAAATCGCTGATTTATATGGTTTTTTAAATTAATTAACCTACCATACCATATTCTTCTTAATTATTTTATTTACGAATTAAGTATAATAAATACACTCAAAAATTGTACAATTATTTTATCCCAATTTATATTTAATTTTTAAAAGAAACATGATTTTATACGAAACATAACTTTATAATTATATTATTATTTCCATTAGTTTATATACAAAAACTATTGAATTGCATTACCAAATTTAATAATTTAATAAGACGAGACAAACTAGACACATACGAGTATCTTACGGAATGGAGAGAATTGACACTAGATCGAAAGAAATGGACGGAAGGGAGAGAGGTATTTGCCTTGCAGTGGGACACCACAGGCTCATAAATCAAAATATTCTTAATTTTATCACTTATTTTAAAAAAATGAATGTAAATGTAGCTTTGTTGAAATGGTAAATGTCGTGTGGACTGCCGCGATACAGGCTTGACCTAGTGCGGAGTTCTAAGGAAACTTTTGTGTCTGTAAATCCTTTTAAGGCAAATAAACGTTTTTTTATTTACTTTTTATCTTCATTTTTATAACTTGATTCTGTTGAACCGGTTTTTCGATACTGTGCATTTTTAGTGAATTATGTTTTTTTTTTACAAATGGGGGCGCCACTTGGCTAGTATCGTCACCTTAATGTCTGAAAACAATCAATTTGAAGTGTATTTTACCTTCAGGGATGTGAAATGACTGAAATACGTGAAATAACTGAAATACTTGAAATAACCGAAATACGTGATACGTTGTCAACTGAAATAAAAATTTACTGAAATACGTGAAATAACTGAAATACTTGAAATAACCGAAATACGTGATACGTGGTCGACGTTTCGTTCTTGTCGATGCAGGCTTGAATTACGGGGTTAGATGAAATTTCCTTCCATGCTGGCCTGGGAGCGATAGAAAAACATAAAATGAGCTGCATTTCCTCCCGGGTATGCTGTAAAAGCCAGCTAATGGATCGGAGGGTTCCTGTATATTGCAATTTAAGCGATGGCCTGACAACCTGTCACTACAGGAATATACCTGCAAATCTATCCTTAATAACCCACAAAACTTTGTGAGACGTGGCGGAACGACCTTTGTTTAGGTCGTTTATTAGGGATAAAGGCGTGATTATATGTATATATGAAATTAAAACAAATAAATAAATAAAAATAGTTTATTTCAGAATCTTAGTTAATTAAACGCTTATGCCGATTTACAGACGTCTTCTTCTTTAACTTCGACATAATACGTGTGACAGCGTCCACGGATCTCGACTAACGGCGTTTTCTTCTGTCTTCAGACCAGAAGTCATATTTTGAACCGCCCGAATCAAAATTCGCATACGAAAGCGTGACATCCGGATGCAATTGCCATACAATTTTGCATGCGAATGTTGCTCTTTCGTATGCAAATACGTTTCGAGTAATTCAACAATACGGCTCCAGGATAGTCCCGGCGTCCGACACTCACAAACTTCCGTTTTCGCTACCCACTTTTGTTACTCACTGTACTTTCACTTTCACCACTTTGTTTTCATACTTTCCTTTTTCTTCTTCCTTTTCCTTCTCGAACCACTTTAAATCGTTCTAATGCCGGTTGCCCGGCGCAGTACGCTTTATATTCCCCTCGGATTGGTTCCAGAACATTCAATATTGATTGTCATTTCAGCATTTCCGTCGTCATGATTCTATTCCTTCCATGCTGGACAGGGAGCGATAGAAAAACATATAATGTTATAGTTGCATCACCTCTCAGGAAAGCTGTAATAATTAGCTAAGTGATTCGAGGGTTTCAGTATATTGTAATTTAGGCGATGGGCTGATAACTTGTCACTACAGCAATTATACAACTACAAATTTTCTTAAATAACCTTCAAAACTTTGTCAGACGTGGCAGAACGACCTTTGTTTAGGTCGTTTACGCACTGCCTATCCCATTAGGGATAAAGGCATGATTATATGTGTGTGTGTATGGATTCCAGAACCTTCCGTCGTACTCTAGATTTTCTGTTTCTTTCACTCATTCGCTTCCAGAAAATTCCATACGAGACTACAAAATCGTTTCAAAATCTCGATGTACTCGACGGGACTCGAACCATGGCCCTTGTGCTTGGCAGACGGCTAATATACGTATACAAGCCTTCACGCCAAAATTGATTTGACAAACAGCTCTGAAATTCGGAAAGTTATGGTTGTTTTGACAGCTAACGTGACGTGACGACAGAATAGTTAACAAAGAGTTTGAATACCAGGGTCGTCACATAATTATCACGACTTTATGGCAAAGCAAAAGTCAATTACGTATACGAAAATTTTGTTTGTTTATCAAACTTAAAGTATGAGAGATAACCCGTGTTAGGCAGCATCTTCATATCATAACATAACCTACTATTTTGTTAGTTCAACTTTTTCCAATAATTATACATACACACATCAATACATATATAAATCTCGGGAAGGGTCGTGTCTGTACATTGAATATTTTTATAAAAGAATAATTGCAGCAGGCGTTATTAACGAAATAAAGATCAAAACATATGTTTTTTAATTTTTGTCTGTCTGTCTGTATGTTACCACATCACGCCAAAACTACTGAACCGATTTCGATGGGACTTTTTTTATTCAACTGTGTGTTACCCGGGTTGCAACTTAGGATATCTAAAATCACGCTACCTGACTTAGGGGGTAGGCAGTAAATTAAACTCTGATCGATTAACCGATCTTAAAAGGACTTTTTATTTGACTGAGTATCTTTAATTACCTAATGTCCAGCCTAGGTTACAAATAATCACGCAAGCGATTCTAATATTGAGTTTAGACCCCAGTTTGTATGGAAAACACGCCGTATCGAACGAAGCGTTTTCAGTTTATTCAACACTGCGTGTTTTCCATATAAGCCGAGCGTACGAAGTCGCGGGCACAGCTATACATCATACATAAGTTAACTTTTTGTCTATTAAAAAAACGTAAGTTGTAAATAATTATAAATATTCAATAGTTTAATGACAAATTCAACGAAAAAATTGTAGCATGATTTGTATATTTGATCCCAAATTGAAACAAAAAGAAATGGAAACAAAGAAACAACCGTTAGGTAACACAGCTCCTTTAATATTTAAGTAGACAGGTACATAGAATACCTACTATAATGTAATATGCTCGCATAGGTGTAATGTAAGACTGTATTCTATCCCAATTATGTAAAATTTAAAACAAAAAAAATACATCGCTGTTTAAAATTATAACCACCACGCGTACGGAGTCGCGGGCACAACTAGTATAATATATAATGGGGTAGGCAGAGCGTAAACGACCTAAACAAACGTCGGTCCGCTACGTTTGACAAAGTTTTGAGGGTTATGTAAGATAGATTTGTAGGTATACTGCTGTAGTGCAGCTGTCATATTCTATGTTTTTCTTTCGCTCCCAGGCCTTCATGGAAGAAAAAATCACTAATCATTTTAATGTTATATCAAATGCGCAAAATAATAATTGAGCAATAAATAACTTTAGGAAAGTTTGTAAGTAGGGCTAAAGTTTAGTGTTTTAATATAAAACGCCTACGATTAAGTGCCATACAATTATCGTCAGAAATTAACGTTCCAATGAAACACCCCTTAACAAGGCTTGAGCAAACACGATCGTTCTCTATATATTGTTCTAATATGCCATGTTAAAGGGCTCCCCTGGGCTAAGCGGCGCCACAACCTGTCTGTAATGGCAATATACATTTCGATCTAAAATTGCCCTCAATATTAGCCAAACGTGGCGAAAACTACTTTTTAGGCGTTTCCCCTCTGCCTACCCTTTAAGGTGCGATTTTATGTATTTATTAACCCTTTATGTATTTATTAACAGTCAAAAATTCATAATTCACTGAAAACATATTGATCAAGTTGAGATTAAACCAATGAACTTCATTTAGAACCTCAAAAAGTTGCAACTTATAGTTCATTGTAGGTACGGCCACTTTTTGCACTTTTGTTATCTGTTCAGTGTTCACTGCAGTTACAGATCAACAATTCTGTTGATTTAGATTGCTTACAATGAACTTCAGTAACTTTACTTTAATCGGATCTACCGGATTTGCAATTATTTGCATTTTCAGTGAGTAATATTTTTTTAACTGATGAGGGCGCTGGCGTTCACCGGGGATCCCCTTAACCGCTCCAGGCGAATCCACTCTCATTTAAAATAAACCAAATGTTATAGAAAATAAATCTCCTTTTGCACAAAGCGCGGCAACGACAAAAAAAAATTAAGGCTCGTATTTATAAAGCGTTCTCAAGATTGACAGCAACATTAAGTATGGATTTGACAGGTTACATTGTACTGAAATGACATTTCTGATACGAACCCAAACCAGATGTCAGTCTCAAGTACTGTTTAACGATACGGGCCTAATATTGCAATGTTTCACGAATAACAATTAAGGAACACTAAGGTCACTTGTTCCCGTCTTTTAACCTCTAGGCCTTTAGGCCTTTTTAACTTTTTACTGCCTCCGTGGGCTAGTGCCATGGACTCTCGATCCGGAGGTCCTGGGTGCGATTCCCAGGGGGGAAACACAAAGTTGATATTTGAGAATTTATCACTTTGTGATTTTTTCCCCAGTTTGGTAAGGACATTGCAGGCTGAATCACCTGATTGTCCGAAAAGAAAAATATTTCGTGCTTCGGAGGGCACGTTATGCCGTCGGTCCCGGTCGCTGTCTTTGATAGTGGTCATTACTCAAACCATGTCAGAGGCCTGATAGTTATGCTACTAAGCGGTTTTAAAACTCTTATACTACGGTTCATCGGTTCGATAGACTTGATACCGACTCGACAGAAGAAGAAGACCCAACTTTTTTTCTTTGGTTTTAAAACTATAAGCCGTTTCCGTGAGAATACTGCTCCTGAGTCAGCATAGTTTTAATAATGCTGTGTTAGTTCATTTTTTGGTCAAATTTATTTGTAGTGTATTAATAGTATTGTATATTAGATTTAAATTTATAATGTAAAGTATTTTATGTATTGATACGGGCCTCAGTTGCCTGAAATAAAACAATAAATAAATAAAAAAAGAAAAAGTCAGATTTCAACTATCATTAGTTGAATAACAGTTGAAAAGGTGACCTAGTTAAGTGACAGCAAATTTATATTGGCCAAGTGTGTACTTTCCCAGATCATTTTGATGAAGTAAAATTTAAATAATTCTAGATTTATTTCAATCTCCTGGGAAAGCCAGTTTCTTAATCGAAAAAGTGGCAAATATTTTGTCAAATTCCGGGTTTGATCAATAAATTTTCTGGTTCATGATAAAATCAATATCGGTCGCTAATTTATATTTGAATAAAACAATGCAGACGTGAGATAATTATTTTTTATTATAGTTTTTCGTATAACGTAACCAAAAATGGTTTCCAAGTAAATAATGTATAGCATTTAATCTATAAATTTTACTATTGAACAAACCCGGACTTTGACAAAATACTAGTAAATCAGTCAAATTGTATTTGGGCATATATTTTTTTTATAATATGCTAGTTAATTTTGGCACTGATTTGAGAAGTCGCTACCGCTGCTAGCTCTTCTGTGGAATTTGGGGTTAAACCGTATCGTATCTGAAGCAGCCCAAACAATTGATATTTATTTTAATGTTAATGACTGCTTTGTACTCATCTCCCTAGCCTTATTCCGTATCTCACGGGGTCGGCTTCCTAATCTAGGGGATTGAACGAGGGTACTGGTTTTTACACAGAGCGACTGCCATCTGACCTCCGCAACCCAGAAGGGAAACCAGACCCAATCCTAGATTAGGTCAGAGTTTTCAAGCCGCCAATGATTAGCACTGGCCTCCGATATGGCTTAACGACTAATATCTACGGTATTAAACGATATTAACCGGGACCAACGGCTTAACGTGCCTTCCGAAGCACGGAAAAAGCACCGAATAAACGTACATATGAAATTCGAAAACCGAAAAACACATTGGTACGTGGTGGGGTTCGAACCACGACCTCCCGCTCAGGAGGCAGCGGCCCTATCCACTACACCATCGGGCTCTCATTAATGACTGCTTTGTACTGATATGATATATTTTAAGAATAAGCCCAAACGCCCTTTTATTGAGTAGCACACACGATAAGTTTCAGGTAATTTATTTAAATCTTTTTTTTTATATACCGTCATATTTGGCTAGCAAACCTCAAATTCATATTGCTGAATCAAATAGACTTGAAAAACATTGTGCCGTTTCCAAAACTTTCCTGGCAATACAAGGTTTTTGATCAAAATACCTGATATCTCAGGACTTTGACAACATGCTAGTTTTGATAAAGACAATGATTTCATCATATCATAATCCTGCGACATATAAAATATACATACACCCATATTTCAAATTGGACCCTCCTCTAATTTGTCAGACGTGGCCAAACTTATTTTAAGCAAATTCCTACTTCTGTTTTTCTATCTTATAATATTGTCCGCAGCAAATAAAAGATATCTGTAAAAAAATATATTTTGATACGACAATTAGTTACCAACATACGGATTTTTTTAATGTCCGGCATGCCCTAGCCGTCCGGCCGCCCGGTGACCGGCTGGTCGTCTCGTTTGTACTGAGCATGGGTTAAATGACGTCACGCGCGTCCGCTGTTACTACTGAATACTACGTCAGCGTCACAGCAGCGGACCGCGAAATTCAGACGAAATTCAAATGGATGGACAATCATAACTAGTTAAGATTTTTGAATGAAACTAAAACTAGTGTATTTGTACTAACCTACCCACAGGCTCAACTGTGATAGTATGTTCAAGCTGATTTGCGTACCTTTTCACGTTTCTCATTGCAACCTGGGATCAAGGTCTTTCAACGTAGCACCTACGTATGTATGTTGTTTCGCCTTATTTATACAGAACGAGCAATGGCTTGCGATAAAGTCTGCGAACTATGAATCTTTATATTTTTTATTCTCTCGTTTGTACATTATCATGCTTAAACAGATTTTACTTCGGCCGTCGTCGCCCTAACATAAATGCTTATGGACAAAGAATATTAATCCCGAAAATAGGGATTAGTTTTCTCGATATTCTGACGCAAAATACATTTGCTAGGCTTCGGATGGGCTTCACCTATTGTAAGGGACTTAGTTCCTCTGGGAGAGCCTCGAGCCTCTCACAGTCCAACTGCATTATAAATGTGTCTTAGGGTTAACCACCTGCGAATGAACACAAGCAATATTTTGCATTGGAATAAGATAACAAACTGTTGCTACTTAAGGAGCTCCCCTGGCACATTCTTAGTTTAGTTTACCTAGCAAATTAAGTCAAAGTAAAATTACTCATTACCTTTAGATTAGGCTAGATCGTAATTTTTAAATGTTGTTACCTTAATAGGTAAACATATACAAAAAAAAGTACATTATCATGCTAAAACAGATTTTACTTCGTCCGTCGTCACCCTAATATAAAAGCTTATGGACAAAGAATATTAATCCCGAAAATGGGGATCAGTTTTCTCGATATTCTGACGCAAAATACATTTGCTAGGCTGGTAAAACACTGTCAATCGAAAAAACCGGTATATCAGATTGATGGTAAAGCAATGAAGATCATTTAAAAAGTCATAAAAGTGCAACTTATAGTTCGTTGTAGTAACAGATAGGAAATCAAATTAAAAAAAACTATGTTGCAATTTTAGATAGTACGGATACGGATATTTTCCCGAAGGAACTATGAACGCGCTCCTAATAGCTTAGAAGGAATAACAATTTTACTGATAAAAACAGCTTGACTTAAAGTTTTTTTTTTGGCATACTTATTTATGAACTAGAATATTTTAAATTGTTGCAATTGCAGATCATGAAGTAATGTCTTGGATGTACAATTTTTAGAATTTTCCAATAATTCGTTGCGAAGAAATAAGCTCTGAAAAAGTAATAAGCTCTTAAAAACCACCATTTACCGCTGAGAATCACCTTAAGTGATCATTTACTGGTGGGTTGACCCTAAGTTGCAACCGGTGGTGAGCTTCTCTGAAAGAGATAATCCCTGAAATCCTTAATTGGGTGAACATTGAATAAACGTGCAAGTTTTAATTTTGTGCATCTACCCAAATAAGATTCGTATCCAATTCGTATCACGTAAAGATCCATATTAAACGTAAAAAAATAACAAGTAAGGTGAATCTTCTTTTTTTCCATGCTGGACTGGGAGCGACAGAAAAAATAGAATGTGCCAGCTGCATTTCCTCATGCTGGCATGATGTGAAAACCAGCTAAGGGATTTGAGCGTTTCAGTATATTGTAATTTAGGCGATGGGCTGACAACCTGTCACTACAGCAATATACAGATATATCTTCAACAACGCTCAAAACTAGTCAGACGTGGCGGAATGACTTTGGTTTGGGTCGTTTACGCTCTGCCAACCCATTAGGGATACAGGCGTGATAGTATGTATGTATGTAAGGCCAATTCGGAAACGAAAACAGTACGGATGAGGACGAGGATTCAGAGTTTTGTAAATTTAAAAATATAGATTTTTAAAGAAACATAAAGACTTAGTTTTTGCCTGTTACTTTACTTACAGATACTTACTAGGTTGCTTTTAGTCAGTACGCAAACTTATTGATAGACCATGCTGAACGACACTAAAGCTCGTATTTATATAAAGCGAACTCAAGATTGACGGCATTATTCGGTAAGTTTGGATTTGACAGGCCGTATTGTACTGAAATGTGATTTCTGATACGAACTCAAACTAGCTGTCAGTCTCAAATGCTGTTTACCAATACGGGCCTGAAAAACTTCCCCAAAGATGATTTTTTTCCTCCAGTTTACATACTGATTAAAAATAACCATAGACCGGGTGCAAGGGACAGCATCTCACAAACTGATTGTTTGTTTGTTTACATTATAAACAAATTTCAGCAGGAAATGCTTTCAGCAAGTGAAAAAAAAGCTATTCCATACAAATTGTCTGATTGAAGTGGTCATTATGTATGGGAAAATTAATTTTGTTTTTCATTCCCAGAAAGAATTTCCTGTTGAACGTTATTCAGTTACGATAACAGAGCAACCATTAACAGTTTCAGAGACATTGTCTCGTACACGCTGGAAAGCTACCCAATTTAAAGTAACCTTCATCGCCCCCATCCCTCCACACCCCCTCATACCAGACCAAGTGCAAATAGGGTATGAATTATGAATTATGCTCAAAGTGCGAATTTATTTGCATAATATGTATCCAATCAAAAACATTCTATGTAAAGTGTCTGCCAAGCCTCGCGATCTTTCGGCCGTTAAAAGTAGCGAGATCTAATGGTGAGCCAAGTCAATTTATTAATTAATTCAATTTGTTAATTAGGGGCAGGACGAAGAAGACGGGTGGCGGGAAAGACGATATATCTAATAGCAGACATAGAAACGACATATGTTCCTCAACATATTGTTCATCAATCAATACTTGATTACACGGAGTTTAATTTTAAAATAACGAAAATATAAATTGGCTTTTCCACACAAAATGTCCACCTCGATCAGACAATTTGTATGGAAAAGCCTTTTTTTTTTACATACTTACATATAATCACGCCTTTATCCCTAATGGGGTAAGCAGAGCGTAAACGACCTAAAGAAAGGTCGTTGCGCCACGTCTGACAAAGTTTTGAGGGTTATTTAAGATAGATTTGTAGGTATATTGCTGTAGTGATAAGTTGTCAGCCCATCGCCTAAATTACAATATACTGAAACGCTCAGATCCCTTAGCTGGTTTTACAGCAGGCCCGGGAGGAAATGCAGCTGGCACTTCTTTTGTTTTTCTCTCGCTCCCAAGCCAGCACGGAAGAAACAGAATTTTCTGATGGAAGTTGTTCAGTGTTGTTGACTGAGCTACCCCTATCAGTTTGTGGGACGCTGTCCCTTACACCCCGTGTAACAATCCATGCCTCCCTGAATAGGTCTGCCATAATTTTTCGAAGACCGTTAATTTAGGGGCTGAGAAGCACCATAACATGTAGCTCAAGCTGTTGACACTTAAAGAAAATGATGGTACGGCCCGCTAGCTCGACGTGGTTCTGGAGGCACTCCGAGCCTCCGAGGCCCTTAAATTTGAGACAACATCTGGAAATCCCTATTAACTAACTATAATTCTGATGAGACTTCTTTTGAGATCCACGACAATTTTAAACCTGACTTATACAGAAAGGGAATATCTAATCAAAAACATGGTATGTAAAGTTTCTGCCAAGTGTCGCGCTCTTTCACTCGTAAAGAGTAGTGAGATCAAATGGTGAGCCAAGTCAATTACGTTCTCTTTGACGGTCATTTATTCATTGATTTCCATATATACGTATAATCACGCATATATCCCTAATGGGGTAGGCAGAGCGTAAACGACCTAAACAAAGGTCGTTGCGCTACGTCTGAGTGTAGTTTTGAGGGTTTTATTTTATTTCATTTTAAGTAGGAACACTTATTAGGGTTAATTAAGATATATTTTTAAGTATATTGCTGTAGTGACAGGTTGTCAGCCCATCGCCTAAATTGCAATATACTGAAACCCTCGGATCCTTCAGCTGGTTTTTACAGCATGCCCGGGAGGAAATGCAGCTAGCACATTCTATGATTTTCTCTCGCTCCCAGTCCAGCATGGAAGTCATTGATTTCCGTAGTCTCTATATTTTCATTTAAACCACAATGGTGACTTGGCAATTACGCAGCGTGTTCTATGATAATGAGGTTTTACATCAGATTCGGTCATCATTTCTGGTAAAG
This sequence comes from Scrobipalpa costella, assembly GCA_949820665.1. Taxonomy (NCBI): domain Eukaryota; kingdom Metazoa; phylum Arthropoda; class Insecta; order Lepidoptera; family Gelechiidae; genus Scrobipalpa; species Scrobipalpa costella. Next base: position 38,418,373 of record OX463295.1, read on the forward strand.
AAAGTTTATGCAAAATTTTAAGTATGGACCAAAGTACAAACTTTGTTTCCTCTTTTTCACCCCCGAAAATTCTTTCTTATCAAATGCCTACAGCGTATAAAGAACAGTAGTCTCTACAATCAGCGGTTTAGGCAGTGCGCTGATCCGTCAGTCATTCAGTTATTCAGGACTAGATAATTTAGTTATACGTAGGTATAGATAATTATCATCATTTATAAGTGGTTTCTTTTTTGCGATTTCGGCCGTCTTTCCAGTCCTGTGGCCCTTGATAGGGTAGCATTACCGGTCTGCTCCGACTTCAAGTACCTCGGGTCACAAATTCAAGGAGATGGTGAGATAGGCAGAGCCGTTACGCACAGAAAAAGTGCAGGATGGATGAAATGGCGACAGGTTACAGGAACAACTTGCGACCCCCGAATGCCATTCAGGCTGAAAGGGAAAATCTATAAGAGCGTCATAAGACCTGTCGTCATGTATGGATCAGAGTGTTGGACTATGAAAGTGATGGATGGAAGAAAACTTCATGCTGCGGAAATGCGAATGCTGAGATGGATGTGTGAAGTAACAAGAATGGATAAGATAAGGAATGAGTATATAAGAGGAAGTCTGAAAGTTGCGCCAATTACCAACAAAGTAAGAGGAAATCGCCTTGCGTGGTATGGCCATGTTATGCGGAGGGATGAAAGTCATATAGGCAAAAGGGTAATGAATTTGAATGTGGATGGATATGTTGGGAGAGGACGACCAAAGAAAAGATGGATGGATTGCGTGAAAGATGATATGTCTAAAACAGGTGTGAGTGTTGAATTGACGGCTGACAGGGATGAATGGAAGAAGAAAACGTACTGCGCCGACCCCAAGTAAATGGGATAAGGGCAAGCGAATGATGATGATGAGTGGTTTCTTTGTAAATTGGTACTTCATTGATTAAAAAGAGAAGAATTATTTTAAATTGTGGCAAACCGTAAAATTATCATGAAAATGTTTGTATTTCAGTTACAATTAGTCAATTAATTTACTATGGAAAGGCAGCTCTCAATAGTAATAAATTTTAAATTAATTGTGTCCAAAATACAAACATTTTCGTGCATATTTTACGTTTAGCGTAAATCGCAAGTAATTCTCCATTTTATAACCATTGATATCATAATCCACCTGCCTCCGTGGTCTTGTGGTCAGAGCCATGGGCTTACAATCCGGAGGTTCTGGGTTTGATTCCCAGGTTGGATCATACAGTTGATATTTGCCAATTCATCACTTTGTGAGGATTTCCCCAGTTTGGTTAGGACATGGCGGGCAGAATCACCTGATTGTCCGAAAAGAAAAAGAATTCTGTGCTTCGGAGGGCACGTTAAGCCGTCGGTCCCGGTCGCTGTCTTTAATAGTGGTCTTAACTCAAACCATGCCATGGGCCTAGTAGCTATGCTACTAAGCGGTTATAAAGCTCTGACACCAAGGTTCATCAGGGCGTTTGACTCGAGAATCCACTCGCTAAGAAGAAGATAATCCATAAATAGTATCTAAGCTTTGTATTACAATACAATTATGATACTATGTGTTATAAAAAAGAGTATTAGTTGCTATGTCCGCTAAACTTGAATTATTCATGAAAATTATTGTATTTTGGACACAATTTATTTAAATCTAGCTGTGCCCGCGACTTCGTACGCCCGGTTTGTATGGAAAACATTCAGTGTCGAACATACTGAAAACGCTTCTCTGCGCGTAGGAGCGGGATATGCTCTCCCGCGCGCGGAAGCGTGTTTTGCATTGTCCGATCGTATGGAAAACACGCTTCCGCGCGCGAGCTAGCAGATCTCGCTCCTACGCGCGGTGAAGCGTTTTCAGTATGTTCGACACTGCGTGTTTTCCATACAAACTGGGGTACTTACTCAATATTAGAATGGTTTGCGTGTATATTTCTAACCCAGGCTAGACCAGGTAATTAAAAAACTCAGTCTAATAAAAAGTCCCTTTAAGATGAGTTAAAAACGGTCATAGTTCAATTTTCTGCCTACCCCCTAAGTCAGGTGGCGTGATTATTTGTATCGTAACTTTGAGTTTAAGTAATGCTCAGTCAAACAAAAAAGTTCCATCAAAATTGTCGACCGAAAGTCAATTTCCTACCTACCTCCTAAGTCATGAGGCGTGATTATTTGTATCGTGACTTTGGTTTTAAACAATGCTCAGTCAAATAAAAAAGAACGATAAAAATCGGGTAAAATTAAACAGCCAAATTTAAATTTCCTGCCTACCCCCTAAGTCAGGTATCGTGATTTCAGGTATCCTAAGTTGCAACCCGGGTAACACATAGTTGAATAAAAAAAGTCTCATCGAAATCGGTCCAGTAGTTAAGGCGTGATGTGGTAAAATACGGACAGACAGACAGACAAAAAATTTAAAAAACATCGTTTTGATCTTTATATCGTTAATAATGCCTGCTGCAATTATTTTTTGTAAAAATATTCAATCTACAGACCCTTGTGTCGCCACCATCGCGCTACAGTTCTCCCCATCTCGCAAAACACTAGTTTCAATTCCCAGGTTATCAATGTGCCCAAGATTCGCACTTGGGTATTAATTCACAAGTTTTCTGAGAACTCCTCAGGAAATCCCTTTGAGTCTGAGTTCACCACGAGTCCAAATAAAGGGTGTTAAGCTAGTTATTGTCGTGGTGAATACTTCTAACTGAGAAACTAAACTTTTTACGCTGCTGAACTTTGAAAGAAAGTGTTCATGAAAGTGCCTTCTCTGATTCTAACACGATACCTAGGTTCGTTTGTTTCAAACTTTCTTTTTCTAAGACGGTTCTTTGAAATAAAATATTAAAGATAAAGTATGGTTTCAGTGGCCTCAAATCGTACGCGTACACAACTGTTACTGCTCAAGACACAATATTATTGTTATTAGTCATTTACTGTCAAGTAATTTTTTGTCAAAAAATTACTTGTCATTCAATAGTCTCCTTTCGGAGGGTGACGGCATTATATCTATTGATCCGATTTGGATTAGGTATACTTAGAACTTATCTGGAAAGACGCACGTACTAAAAGGTAACAAATAATAGTGGTAATATACTTCCACTTAATTTAAAATAGAATATGATTTGAGCTAAATCATATAATTAATTGTTAATTTTGGAGTCGACGTCCGTTTCGTTAAATAACTGAAGTTTGAAGTTTCTTAGACAACTTACTGAACTTAAGCATCATTATCTATACCTACCTGAATGACTTACTGATTGAATAACCAATCATTCAGTCAGATCGTAGATACCAAAAACTTCAATGGTATGTTCTTTGTATGATGTAGGCTTCCGATAAAAAGGACTTTTCAAACTTGAGCCCCAAGTAGTGAAAAGTAGGACAAAGTTTGTAAGCGACAACGTGATTCCTTGGTCCTTTTTTTATTATTAGAAATGGGTTTGCTCTTGACTCTAGACACTAAGTCAGAGATGACCGTGACAGAGTCGACGATGGAGCGAACTCACCCATAAGATGCCTGTTATGGCAAAGTCACGCATTGACGGAACACACCAAGCTGTTTGGTAGATCCCAGCCCACCCCTAAATATACTTCTTCTTCTTCTGTCGAATGGGTTCGAGTCTATGGACCCGATGAACCCTAGTATCAGAGTTCTTAAACCGCCTAGTAGCACAACTATTAGGCCTCTAACATGGTTTGAGTAACGCCACTATCAAAGACAGCAATCGGGACCGACGGCTTAACGTGCCCTACGAAGCACGAAATCTTTTTCTTTTACGGACAATCAGGTGATTCAGCCTGCAATGTCCTAACCAAACTGAGGAAAAAATCACAAAGTGATAAATTCTCAAATATCAACTTTGTGTTTCCCCCCCTGGGAATCGAAACCAGGACCTCCGGATCGGGAGTCCATGGCACTAGCCACTAGACCACGGAGGCAGTTAAAATAAATATAAATATACTTAAAATTTTGCATAAACTTTCTTTAACAGAAGCGATGGAAGACGTTTTTTGTATGTTATTGAAATTCATACTCATAGCATAATTAAATAAATATAGAAAGGTTTTTTGTTTTTAATTTGCTACGTGGTTGATATCAATACTCCATAAGGCATGTTAAAGTGCAAGAAGAGGAAATCAAAAGAGGAATCATGAAGTGACAGTGACAAAATGTTTGACAGACGACATCAAAACCTGTGATCAAAACATTGAAAATTCTCTCATTTCTATTTATATTTACATATATAATATTCCGCACGTAAACTCTATTTTCTAATCTGGTTTCTCTTTTCCTTTGCTTTCCGCTTCTTCTTACTTATATAAGACGACGTGACACTGGCAAAATCTCTCATAATATGGGATGGTTGCTATATTTAAAAAAACAGTCGTAAAATTACAAACAATACACAAACAATAGAAAACACCTTAATCCAGCGGGAAGATAATCTAGAGATGAGGCTACCAGAGTGGCGACTGTGACAGATTACTGCGGTTGATAAAAAACGCGGAATAAAACAGAACACCTTCATATACACGGGAAAACTCATTAACGCGGGTTATTCAAGTGGGTTATAAAATGAAGAATCATTTATGTTGTGGCAAATGTAAAATATTTATAAAACTGTTGGTATTTGAGATACAGTTCATTTATTATTAATGGAGGTGCCACCTCTGATCTATTCGCCCCATAAGTTTGAGGTTTTTAAATCGATAAAGGTTTTAAACGAATTTGAAAGGATACCTAAAAGCTTGCAGTCTTTATCTTTTACTCCCGTATTAAAAACATATATTTTTGACAATATCAAAACATTATTAAAGAAAAACATTTTCCAAATGCATTTATTCTTTTTTTATTATTGAATTGTGTCAATTCTTTGGATTCCATCATTGGATCACGCATCACGCCCATTATTTACACGGCGAAGTAAAAACCCTGAAAACCACGGAAAGCCAATTTATGCAGGAAAGAGCTTGAAGAAATACGAAGGGTGTTTCTCCACTATACGGCACATCCACGGATCGGCAACAGCACGATAACGATAAAGTCACGATACCGTGACTTTGTTTTTCCACAAGGATGGTAATATCGTCGACGATATCGTTCGCCTAGTTCCACTCTGAGCGCACTTGCACACACGCGCATGCTACATACGTGTACAAACATGCAGGAGCCGTACTTTTAAATCACTCCAATCGAAGTCGCATACGAAAGGCTAATATTCCCTTGGTATATTCTATGAAAATTGCATGCATAAGTTAATCTTTTTTCAGAGTTCGAACGATTTTAAAATACGGCTCCAGTTTGGCAGGCCGGCGACGATATCAGTGGGAATCAATGCAGTGCCGTTGCCGTGCCGTCTAGTGGAATAACGGCCGAACGAGCGAGGGGTGGTAAAAGGCGCAATCAAAAGAGGGTTAGAGAGGTTTTGCCGCACACTAGAGACGGCTTGCGTAACTAGGGCCAAGGGCAAAATGACGGATATTAACAACCGACATTTGGTATTGTCTTTGATTTGACCCAGTTTTTATTTACTTTTGTTTCTTACTCAATACTTCTTATATTTCTCAGTATAATAATAATAAATAACTCTATACTTTTTCTTCTTCCGTGCTGGACTGGGAGCGAGAGAAAAACATAGAAAGTGCCAGCTGCATTTCCTCCAGGGCATGCTGTAAAAAACAGCTAAAGAATCCGAGAGTTTCAGTATATTGCGATTTAGGCGATGGGCTGACAACCTGTAACTACAGCAATATACATACAAATCCATCGTAATTAACCCTTAATACTTTGTTAGACGTGGCGGAACGACCTTTGTTTAGGTCGTTTACGCTTTGCCTACCCCATTAGGGATAAACGCGTGATAATATCTATGTATGTATGTACTCTATACTCTACCTCTAGTCTTTAAAAAAATAACTCGAGAGTATTACAGTTTTGTTTATAACCAGAGTGACCCAAAGTAAATTTTTAAAATACTACCCAACTAATTTAAACAAAAGCTTTTCTTTGACCTCTGGCACAGATAACCTACTAATACGGCAGCGGGCTCCTAGACATATCGCTCACTCAATACATTACCACTTCCGTATCCGTACCCGATTCGTATCCAAGACATATCCATATTATGAAACGGTTATAGATATAGACGGATATAGATGCACAAACTGTCATACAATTACTAGTAAGGCCAAACCGGATCGGAAACGGATATGAAAATGCCGTTATCGTGTAAGTTATTAATTAGCAAACCAGAATATACATACATACAAATTGTCACGTTGCTTTATCGGTGATGGGGTAGGCAGAGCGTAAACGACGTAAACAAAGGTCGTTCCGCCAAGTCTGTCAAAGTTTTGAGGGTTATTTAAGATGGATTTGTAGATACATTGCTGTAGTGACTAAATTAGTGTCGAAATTAATTAGTGTCGAAATTACAATATACTGAAACCCTCGGATCCCTTAGCTGGTTTTTACAGTATTCCCGGGAGGAAATGCAGCTGGCACATTCTATGTTTTTCTCTCGCCTCAGGCTAGCATGGAAGAACCAAACAAAAACCACAATATTAGACTGTTTAACAAAGTATTACAGCCTTTTACACTTTTTTGATACAATATGTTCTCAAGGTATGCTCGCGTGATTGTAATAACAAGTTAAGCATTATTTATAGGTACCTACTTAGATAATCATGTTGCAATTCTATTGTAACAGACCACTCGCTATCTCAACGGTAATCAGGCTACTTGTCTATTTGTAATTCAATAAATATTCACTTTTATAAAAAAAAGTCAAGCGTCATTGTATTCACTTTAATTAAGTGAAGCAGAAGACTATATCGAGATGAAAAAAAATGTTGCTTGTTATTTGAAGTTCTTTGTTATTTGAAGCTACCAGAGATGGCGTCATGGGGATCTTGGATAAAAATGTTGGTGTGCCTTTTTATTTTTAATTAAAATAGTGTTCTTTGTTAAGTTTCTTGTAAAACGACATTATTGTTTTCCGGATTCTTCAGTTGCCGTCGGATACATATGTCAACTTGGAGAAATGACATTAGCGTGGGTCGACCCAATAATACGTACAGCCATGATAATTGACGACCCGATAAGGTATGTGGTGATATTGAACGAACGCTAGCAATTTAAATAAAATGGGTGAACTCTTAATATAATATTTTTACTAATTATTATAAATACGAAAGTATCTCTGTCTAAATTAGAGTATTTTTAGCACCTTTATTTTATCACCCTGCCCGAAACGAATTTATTATTTTCTTTCTTTCTTATTATATCTGACCTTGTCTATTACGCCTAAACGGCGTAACGGATTTTGATGAAATTTGCAACGGGAACGGATATAGGCTACTTTTTGCCGCTTGAAAATATCTAATTCCCGTGGTAAAAAAAAGCAGGTAAATCCACTGGCGGAATGGTAATCATAAAATGTATCGAAAATAGATTGTCAGATTTTGATGTGCATTAACCATCGAGTTATACAAGGTGGCGCAAAAGAAGTCATCCGATGTTGTTTGGCTCTCATTTTTTTTCTAAATGAAAAACTTCGAATCTGTTTTTTGATTATATTTATTTGCACCTTTAGAATTTTACTGGTCAAGTCGAGAAGATGATATCGGCCAAATGGGCGCCGTTACAATTGATTGCCATACGGGCTCGTTTTATGGCATTTTTCATCACTTCGGCGAGAACTTCGGGCGACAGATTCTCGCACTCGTGTCGAATGTTGTCTTTGAGGGCTTCCAAGGTCTCAGGCTTGTTGACGTAAACACGAGACTTCAAAAAACCCCATAAAAAGAAGTCCGGGACCGTTAAATCGGGCGATCTGGCCGGCCAGTGCAAATCGCCAAAACGAGAGATTAGGCGACCCGGAAATGCCGCCTTCAGAATGTCGGTTGTGGCTCGTGCAGTGTGCGCCGTTGCCCCGTCCTGTTGGAACCACATGTCCTCCAGTCCCAATTCGTCCAATTGCGGCAGAAAAAATTCGGTCAACATGGCCCTATAGCGCGCACCGTCCACTGTTGTCGTTTGACCCGCGGCGTTCTCGAAAAAAAATGGCCCGATGACTCCTCCAGCGTGAACAGCGCACCACGCAGTCACTTTGAGCGGGTGTAACGGCTCCTCGTGCATCACTCGTGGATTCTCGGTGCCCCAGAAGCGATAATTTTGCCGATTCACGTAACCGCTGAGGTGGAAATGAGCCTCATCGCTCATGATGATTTTGGTCGAAAAATTGTCCAATTCTTCCTCGAGATTGAGGATGGCTTGGGCGTAGGTTACGCGCGTTTGGCGGTCGGCAGGCAGCAGCTGATGCACGGTCTGGACTTTGTAAGGAAACATCTTCAAGTCTCGCACCAAAATTCGCTGCAAGGACCGCCGGCTGAGGCCCAATTGCGTGGCACGTCGTCTGGTCGATGTTTCGGGGCTCACTTCAACGTCCTCGGCTACAGCGGCGATATTCTCGGCAGAACGGGCGCTCCGGGGCCGGCCACTCTTAGCAACGTCTCGTGTGGTCCCATACTCTTCAAGGTTGGTGGCTAAACGTCGCAGTGTTTGCGCAGTCGGTGTCGGACGGCCGGGGAATCGGCGACGGAATTCGCGCTGCGCCAACACCACAGACGAATTGTTACTCAAAAAAATAGACACGATTTTTCCGCGTTCTTGGGGAGTGTATCGCTCCATGGCTTGTTCACTTGTATTCTGCATCTGTCTAGTCCACAAATGTCAAAACAGATTTGACATTGGCGGCCATTTGCAAAAATGAGAGCATCTTCCAATAGGGTGATTTCTTTTGCGCCACCTTGTATATGGAGTCTACATGCCAATAAAAAATGTACCCACGGAGATGTGACATTTGACAGTTGTTTTCAACTTTTTCAACTATAATTGTCATTTATCAAAATGTCGGAACCGCGGGAGCTATAAAATAGTATCTTCAAAAAGTTATTTTGGTTAGTATTTTGTTAAATTACAATTTTTTTTTTCTGTATCATTGTGTAACTATTGCAAATTTCTGATCTGTACAAATATTTTTTCCGACTTATTATTAGTCACTATTTTGACGCGCAGTCGCGTTGAAGTTAACGCTGATCAGCGTCAACTCAGTCGTGAATATTTTGGTTCGGGATGCCGTCTCTAGTGAATAAGTCCTCTAAGGCATTGACACAGAGTAACCTTCTTGTGTTAGCATCAAAACAAAAGAGTCTCAGCGATGGACCGCCTGGGTGCACTGCCCGTACATCTTTGCCATATTTTGGTCCAGATATTTGGTCCAGATATTTTTTTGCACCTTATTATACCTATAATTTTGTTTTGTCCACAGATGGAGTCAGAGGGTGGCGCTTCTTCTTCTCCAGCGCTGCCACTGTGTCCTGCTGGCCGACCTGATGCAGATGCATTACCTTTACTGACTGACGGTGAGGAAACCATTCAATCCTGCTTTCCCAACTTTCTTCCTTGTGGCATAGAATATTTAATAACGTTACTGCAGGCGTCACTGAGGCAGCTTAGACAAAAATATGGCATTTTTTTTCGTTTATATTAATATGATTTAACCCAAGAGAAAAAAATAATCTCGTAAGCTTATAAAATTTGGTATCTATTATTTGATGAATTTGGTTTAATTTATAATATAAGTATATTAGGAAGGTTATGTTGGCATAACCAAGGGTTAGTTAACGCCATGCAACCAATACCGACGTGTTTACCAGCTACACCCGGTACTAATAAGTTCCCATAGTAAATTATTCGCGCTCACAATTTACACGGATATGACGGCCCAAAAGGGGGTGAGAAGCTTAGGGGGAGGGAGAAATTCTCACGGCAGATGACATCATCTGACTTTAACAGACCAGCTGTTGTTTTGATCGAATTGTCACAACAACAAAACCCAAGATTTGTGTTTTTTCAGTGGTTTCATATGTTCCTCATTCCGATTGGCTGCCACTTTTTTGCCAGTCCTCGTTTTTCTAAAGAACAAGCACAATTTAACTCTTAGATCTCACAGTTGTGATGGAGCCAACCCTCGAAGACGCCGGTACTCCGGATGAGATACTGCTCGAAAACAAGCTAAATCCAAACATTTTCTTTCACACGATCAAGTGTGCCCCTTGGTTTTCCTTTGTTCTGTTCTGTAATTTTTGTCATTGACAGAGAAGCACACAAAACAGAACAATACAAGAAGAAGGAAATGTATTTAATTTGTTTTCTAATTCCCACAAGCATAAAATAAAATGGAGATACTAACAGCAAATTCCAAATATCGTTATCTCTTACTAACTTTTTACTGGACTATGACTCCTTGTAAAAAAATAACTGACAGCCGTGCAAATAGGGGTTGCCAACTATTACCGAGGAGGCAAAACTAATTCAATCAGTATGAGATATAGTTATGAATGACCAATTCATTACAATATGCTCAAATATTTTTACCACAACAGTGTCCTGTGTATATCACAATTACGAAACTACGATCTCAAAATGAAAATATCTAAGTAATGTGACGTTTTAGACAAAAATCGCAAAGTACGTTTTAAGTTTGTATTTGTGTGTTGAGTGACAGTTTAAACGAGCGCCGCCGTATTCGAAAAAAAAACTGGTCGCCACCGTCACTATGCCAGAGATGTAAGGTGCCCTTTTCGGAATATTCCTTTTCTTGGCATTTCATCGATAGTTTCTAAGCTAAAGGCCGTTTCAATTTTAACAGCTCTCATCTAAAATTATGAAGATATCTTAAGTCCTATAATTTTTGCCTTCATACGAGTAGACAAGGATCGATTTTTTAAATGAAGATCTCGTCGAGACCTTTCATTTATTAAGGCTTATAGCCTTCGGGTTGTAAGGAACAGCTTCCCGCTAATATAACTCCCAAAAATACAGCTGGAACTGTATTTTGGGAATGGGCAGAAGGTTTCCTGCAAATGCCCTGATGTTAGCACAGTTACCTTCATCTCCCCATCATGCCTTATAATCCAAGTTTTTAATCCATACTTTATAAACAAATTATTTGATCGCAGTGGACATTGTTTATGGTTTTTTATTTTTTACTAACAGACATAAATTCCTGGAGGAAGTTTAGACTGAGCAACCCCTATCAGTTTGCGGGACGCTGTCCCTTTCACCCCGTATATATTTAAACATACATACATACAATCACGCCGTTTTCCCTAATGGGATAGGCAGAGCTAAAACGATCTAAACAAACGTTGTTCGCCACGTCTGACAAAATTTTGAGGGTTATTTAAGATAGATTTGTATATAGCTGTAGTGACAGGTTGTCAGCCTATCGCCTAAATTGCAATATACTAAAACTCTCGGATCCCTTAGCTGGTTTCTACAGCATGGCCGGGAGGAAATGCAGCTGGCACATTCTCTGTTTTTCTCTCGCTTCCATGCCAGCATGCAAGAATCCATTGGAGAATGGTTTTTAATCCATAGCAACATTAATAGCTGGGAAAATGACATGAAAATCATGAATTAATGGTAACTGACTGGCCATTGTGAAGGCTCCCACGTTCCGCGCCACGCAAAAAAACACTCTATTAATAGACACAATTAGTTTCCACGAGAGTTGCCTCAAGGAAATGGTACTCATAGGGCCGTATTCATAATCATCGCTCATGAGTGACAGCGAGTTTGAGTTCGTATCAGAAATGTAATTTCAGTACAAACCGCCTGTCAAATCCCTACTTAATATTGCTCTCAAGTTTGAGATCGCTCCATAATTACGAGCCATAGTCGAAGTTACAATGTATTTTTTTGATAGCCTATATATGGGTCATCCCACTGCTGGGCAAAGACCTCCTCTTTATCTCTCCGGGCGTCTCTATCTGCATCCTCTATTGGCCGTTGTACTCAGAAAACATCCTAAGTCATCTCGCCATCTTCTACTTACGTCTTCCTCGAGGACAATAAAATTATGTGATAAAATTCCTCGTATCTATTAAACAGACCAGTAGGGTTAACATGCGCGCCACGAGATAATTTTGTCACCGCATTTTCTCGTGCGCGCGAAATTTCACTATGCCTAAAGCAAGGCGTTATTCAGTGTGAAGTATGCAACGCGCGAGTAAATGCAGTGACGAAATCGGCGCGCATGTTAGCCCTACAGGTTTCCTATTTTTGAACTGCTCGAAAGCTAACCCTAAAGAAAACACTTAAAACTGTTCTTCAAAATAATATTATGTAAATGTGTGACATCAATGATTCTCCATATTTCATAGTTTTAAACTCTTTTTATAATGTTTTTTTTTTATCTATGGTACTAGAATATAAGATAGGTATTTGTTAGCCATTAAGTAACGAGTGCTACCTTGCCAACAAACTGCTTTCGCAGTTTGGCGAGAATGTAACATGTAATTCTGTAAATACCTTTTTTTGTGAAATAAAATAAATAAATAAATAATAAATAATGCGCATGTGAAAGAGTAACGTTTTGTAACACCCTGATTTTTGATGTCAAATATGCTGTGCTTGCACAATGCCTTTAATTCCGCCATGCGGTATTGTTTTATAAAAACCAATTGTAACATAGTGCGAGGCAGTTGCAGCTATCCACTCGTAGAGTAAACACCGCGTCCTAACTTTATACTTTCCGTCGCGTCGCGAGCTTGAGTAGAGACCCTTTTGGTACTTTTATCAATAAAGTTCGGTGTAATTTGAAAAAGAATTTTTTTTAAACCAAACAGGGTTGCCCGCGTGATATTTGGTGTCAGAGGTGGGATTCTGAATTCTTCCCACGCGACACCCTGTGAAGTGACTGTGCCTAAAATTTGTGCAAGTGACCGACAGTTAGCCTCTCCCACGCGTGAGCCTGCGTCACTATGGTCGACGTTAAGCCTCCGCTCCCTCGTAGCATGAGCCCGCACCACCGCCAACATCCTCCAGATCGACGGTTAGCCTCCGCTTTTTGCGTGAACCCGCCTACACCGTACTTACCACCTCTTACTCAGAGCTTCGACGACGATATTTCTATCGTCTACTTCTTGAGACTACGTGACAGCTGACTACCTGGTTATCAGCCCTATATTCCTGTCTACAGCCCGTTATTCCTGCAGCCTTGATATAGATTCGCTAAATCGATTAGGCCCGTTTTCCAGTTCTGCAACTCGCCATTCTCACGTCACCATATTCCATCTCTTCAAGATCATCGTGTTAATGTGAGTGTTTGTGTTTTTCCAAGTCTAAAAGTGCTATACTATGAAAAGTGATATTTACTAATTCCTAACTCTAACTTTAGCGTAAACCTCTATATCTCAAATCTACAATTTCTTTAGAGACATTTAATCTATTTCTATATCTTATCATTTAATCCTATTTCTAACTATTTCATAACATAACCTAACAAGTTTTTGCCAAAATGTCAAATGAAGATCAAAAACCTGAGAAACTTGCTCTAACTTTGCATACTCAATTCGTTAATAGTTATAATGGTCTCCCTGCTTTCCTCACAAATTGTGAAAATATAATGACCTTAGCAGCAATTGAACAAAGAGATATTCTATGTAAATTCATTATTTCCAAATTAGAGGGAAAAGCTCAAATTGCATGCAGTCTAAAAACTTTCGCTAACTGGACAGAGCTCAAATCTTTTCTCAGACTAACTTTCACGACTTACTTAACACGACTCCAAGCCGATATCCATTACTCATGCGGTCAGCAAAGTGAATTGGCCGGTAGAATCCCAGCCATAGAAGATCCTTAACACCTTTTTAAGATCTAAATCCTAACATTTCTAATATAGTCAGGTGTCGAAACCCTTCTACCCTTGGTGATGCAATCACGCAAGCTGTTGAGGAAGAAAAAATATATAACCCACACGTGCTACTCAAAAATCCTTTCTAAAGTGTTCCATTTGTTCTAAAACTACACATACTTCCAATGATTGCTTCCGTAAAAAGTCCCAGTACAATTCCCACTCCAACTCTACTTCCTACTCCAATTATCATTCCCAGAAATCACACAAAACATATCATGTATCACAAACGCAGACACAAACACAAAATCAAACGCTAGTTAAAATATGCGCTTATTGTAAGAATAATGGTTATGTTATCAGTGAGTGCCGCAAACGTGAATATAATAATCGCATGCGCGCAAATAATATCGGCGTGCAATATAACACCTCGATGCCGGGAAGCCACCGCGTGCATTCAATAATAATGCAAACCCAGCGAATGTGAATCACGTCACTGATTCTACTAATTCACAAGATTTAAATTAAGATCGACTTCGAATTTGTGCCAGTCGAGGTCGTCACCTAAAGGCACACCAAAACTCGCTGAATCGATTACAAAACCCATTCAGGGAAACTCTGCTATTTCGGTTACTAATACTACTATATCTTCTACAAAACCCGTACAGGGAAACTTTACTAACTCGTGCATAAAACCCGTTCAGGGAAACTCTAATATGACACTTACCAATTTTACTAATTCATGCACTATATCTAATGATAATCAAATTACTAACTCTACCATTTCTCATTCTACTAATAAGTGCACTAAACCCTTAATACCTAAACAAAATACTATTCCTCTCGCTGAATCTAATACTAAATCTTCAGGATCATTGATCCAATCTAATGGAAATTCAATTACCAAATCCAATGACATGGCCATTTATGATATAAGGGGTTTGGACTATAATGTGTCACTCCCCAGCGATTACTTAAAAACTCAACAATCTGAAAAACTGCTGTGTTCCTTAATAGATACAGGTGCTACTGTCAGTATAATAAAACTTTACTCGCTTACTAAGCCACTTCCTACGTCATCTGACAAGGTCAAATTAAAAGGGATCAATGACACTGAATCAAAGTGTGAGACTCTAGGAGCCACACAACTTTACTTTGAAACTCAGATTGAAAATGAAACCTATTATACTACTATATCTTTTGATTTCAAATTTCATGCCGTCGGTGACGACATTACGTTACAGTATGATGGTATTCTCGGTTCAGATTTCTTGTCGCTACTCGTAGGTGATGTGTTGTATTCGACTAATCAGCTATCTTCACAAGGTTATAAGTTTCCTATTAGCTTCACTCAGCCATCTTACGTCCATCCTGCTAGATCCGAATCAGTCATAGAATGCGCAATTTCTAACTTAGACGATATTCCAGACCTTACCGAAGGTCTCGTACTAGATCATGCTATTTCTGAAGGAGTTTTTGTAGCTAATTGCGTAGTGACAATTAGAAAACCAAACAGGGTTGCCCGCGTAATAGTTCGCACGGTAAATTGGATGAAAATTACATGCGAAAGTTACTCTTTCATATGCGCAATGAGAGGTGCTGTCACTTTCCGCGAAAAATTAGTGCATAAACATTATCCTGATTATATTATGGTTTGTCTATGAAATCAACGACAGCTGAAGGTGCCCTCCGAAGCATGGAATATTTTTTCTTGCATTCAATCAAGTGATTCAGTCTGCATTGTTCCAAAAATATTAAGGAATACCTCACGTAGGAATTGAACCAACGACCTCCAGATCGATAGGCCATGGAACAGAACACTACTGCACGGGGGCAGTTAGACAATGGCAAAGCAAATCATTTCTCAAACTTACTGGTAGAAGATGGTAGTTCGCAGAAAACCAGGTCAAACTTTCGGGATACCGTCTTTTGAAATCCAGTAGGTAAGGATGTATGCCAACAGCAAATAAGCAGGTAGATTTCAAGATATGCAACAATTGCCCTTAATGCCTTAGAATATCTTTCAAAATTAGCGCGCGCTACGGCGGCATGGCGGTTACGTCCGTGGCCGCGTCAAACTTGTGCGAAAAATGCACAAAAATGCTTATTCCATAAAAGCCAGGAGTCAGATAAAAAAAAATGATGTGATTTTAGATAATACGGTTATTTTCCCGAAGAATATCAAATTTACTTATAAAAAATGCTTTACTTTCAGGTTTTTTTAACATACATGTTTATGAACTAGAATATTTTTAAATGTTGCAATTGCAAGCCATGAAATAATTTCTTATATTAGGGAGATACGGGATAAGGCTAGGAAGAAGAAGAAGATGTATATATATATTTTTTTAATTTTCCTATGATTTGTTTAGGAGAGATCAGCTCTTAAAAACAACCATTTGCCGTTGTTAGGTATACGTATACAGAGGCTATAAAAGCACTTTTACGAGAGACGCGTAAACAATAATCCAGAAGAGATTTATTTGTAGACATCTCTTAGAGCTTAACGAAGGTAACTGTTTGAGTAATAAAATTCACTTCTCGTTTCCTGTTATTTTATTATCGTATGCATGTTTCGCGGCGTAAGAGACCGAAGGTGTAGTGGATAGGACCGCTGCCTCCTGAGCCGGACGTACGAATGTGTTTTTCAGTTTTCAAATTTCATAAATACGTTGATTCGGCGCTTTTTCCGTGCTTCGGAAGGCACGTTAAGCCGTTGGTCCCGGTTAATATCGTTTAATACCGTAGATATTAGTCGTTAAGCCATGTCAGAGGCCAGTGCTAAGCATTGGCGGCTTGAAAAGTCTGTCCTAATCTAGGATTGGGTCTGCTTTCCCTTCTGGGTTGCGGAGGTCAGATGGCAGTCGCTCTGTGTAAAAACCAGTACCCTCGTTCAATCCCCTAAATAGAGCCAACCCCATGAGATATGGGATAAGGCTAAGGAGATAATGATGATGTTTCGCAGCGTTTATCCAATTCGTTCATTAGCCGATATAGAGACATTTTGCAGATTGTTGCAAAATGCCCAAATCCCTAGAAATATATCAAGTAATTAAAAATATACATTATGTTTCCCCATACAAAATTACCAATTTCTTCCATGCTGGACAGGGAGTGAGAGAAAAACATAGAATGTGCCAGGTTCATTTCCTCCTGGCCATACTGTAAAAACCAGCTAAGGGATTCAAGGGTTTCAGTATATTGAAATTTAGGCGATGGGCTGTCAACCTGTGACTACAGCAACATACCCACAAATATATATATAATCCTCAAAACTTTATCAGACGTAGCGGAACGACCTTTGTTTAGGTCGTTTACGCTCTGCCTACCCCATCAGGGATAAAGTTGATATTATACATATGTATAAATTACCTCCCCGATCAGATAGAACTGGATATTGCTGTAGTGACAGGTTGTCAGCCTATCGCCTAAATTACAATATACCCTCGAATCCCTTAGCTGGTTTTTACAGCATGCCCGGAAGGAGATGGAGATGATGATTTTATGTAAAATGTGACAGTATTACTAAAATTAAATTAAATTATTGTGAGTTGTACCGTCTGTAAACAAAATACGATAAAACGAATAAATTTGTCTGTTTCTACGCAACCGTTAACTTAATAATTAAAGGGTTCGATGAAATTAATGAAAGTTTTTAAATATGAGTGTTAAAACAAATTACAATGCTAACACAATTATTGTGCAATAATGGCACAATTCAAAGTGCCACTTTTGTTTATATTTTTGTTTGGTTTACGCCATAGTGGCACTTTAAGAAGTGACCAAATACTATGAAAATGGCCCAATGAGCCATTATTGCATAAAAAAAGTTATTGTACAGTGCGGTAGTGAAACGCAATGCCATTTATTATACAAGGTGGCGCAAAAGAAGTCATCCGATGTTGTTTGGCTCTCATTTTTTTTCTAAATGAAAAACTTCGAATCTGTTTTTTGATTATATTTATTTGCACCTTTAGAATTTTACTGGTCAAGTCGAGAAGATGATATCGGCCAAATGGGCGCCGTTACAATTGATTGCCATACGGGCTCGTTTTATGGCATTTTTCATCACTTCGGCGAGAACTTCGGGCGACAGATTCTCGCACTCGTGTCGAATGTTGTCTTTGAGGGCTTCCAAGGTCTCAGGCTTGTTGACGTAAACACGAGACTTCAAAAAACCCCATAAAAAGAAGTCCGGGACCGTTAAATCGGGCGATCTGGCCGGCCAGTGCAAATCGCCAAAACGAGAGATTAGGCGACCCGGAAATGCCGCCTTCAGAATGTCGGTTGTGGCTCGTGCAGTGTGCGCCGTTGCCCCGTCCTGTTGGAACCACATGTCCTCCAGTCCCAATTCGTCCAATTGCGGCAGAAAAAATTCGGTCAACATGGCCCTATAGCGCGCACCGTCCACTGTTGTCGTTTGACCCGCGGCGTTCTCGAAAAAAAATGGCCCGATGACTCCTCCAGCGTGAACAGCGCACCACGCAGTCACTTTGAGCGGGTGTAACGGCTCCTCGTGCATCACTCGTGGATTCTCGGTGCCCCAGAAGCGATAATTTTGCCGATTCACGTAACCGCTGAGGTGGAAATGAGCCTCATCGCTCATGATGATTTTGGTCGAAAAATTGTCCAATTCTTCCTCGAGATTGAGGATGGCTTGGGCGTAGGTTACGCGCGTTTGGCGGTCGGCAGGCAGCAGCTGATGCACGGTCTGGACTTTGTAAGGAAACATCTTCAAGTCTCGCACCAAAATTCGCTGCAAGGACCGCCGGCTGAGGCCCAATTGCGTGGCACGTCGTCTGGTCGATGTTTCGGGGCTCACTTCAACGTCCTCGGCTACAGCGGCGATATTCTCGGCAGAACGGGCGCTCCGGGGCCGGCCACTCTTAGCAACGTCTCGTGTGGTCCCATACTCTTCAAGGTTGGTGGCTAAACGTCGCAGTGTTTGCGCAGTCGGTGTCGGACGGCCGGGGAATCGGCGACGGAATTCGCGCTGCGCCAACACCACAGACGAATTGTTACTCAAAAAAATAGACACGATTTTTCCGCGTTCTTGGGGAGTGTATCGCTCCATGGCTTGTTCACTTGTATTCTGCATCTGTCTAGTCCACAAATGTCAAAACAGATTTGACATTGGCGGCCATTTGCAAAAATGAGAGCATCTTCCAATAGGGTGATTTCTTTTGCGCCACCTTGTATAATAATAAATATTTTAGTGGGTAAGACACCCACAAAAATATTATAGTATAGAACATAGCATTAGAGTTCAAAATTTAACGAAATAATCCTTTCTGACTTGTACCACTATTGCATCCAGTAGGCGCAATGCGCATATTGCTATATCTGCTTGCCACCAATTTCACTGTATTATTTTTACAGACATGCGCCTTGAACGCGGTGGGGCTGCAGACGCAGATCCTGATGATGACCAGGACCCAAATGGGTGCTTGCAACGCTGCACCCGCGTCATGCCGCCCCCGCTGCAGGAACTGTGCGCTTCCCGGAGATTTGACAACCTGCACGTGTGTATTTATATCTTTCTCGATCCTGATGATGACCAGGACCCGAATGGATGCTTGCAACGCTGCACCCGCGTCATGCCGCCCCCGCTGCAGGAACTGTGCGCTTCCCGGAGATTTGACAACCTGCACGTGTGTATTTATATCTTTCTCGATCCTGATGATGACCAGGACCCGAATGGGTGCTGGCAACGCTGCACCCGCCTCTTGCCGCCCCCGCTGCAAGAACTGTGCGCTTCCCGGAGATTTGACAACCTGCACGTGTGTATTTATATCTTTCTCGATCCTGATGATGACCAGGACCCGAATGGGTGCTTGCAACGCTGCACCCGCCTCTTGCCGCCCCCGCTGCGCGAACTGTGCGGTTTTCGGAGATTTGACAACCTGCACGTGTGTATTTATATCTTTCTCGATCCTGATGATGACCAGGACCCGAATGGATGCTGGCAACGCTGCACCCGCCTCTTGCCGCCCCCGCTGCAAGAACTGTGCGCTTCCCGGAAATTTGACAACCTGCACGTGTGTATTTATATCTTTCTCGATCCTGATGATGACCAGGACCCGAATGGGTGCTTGCAACGCTGCACCCGCCTCTTGCCGCCCCCGCTGCGCGAACTGTGCGGTTTTCGGAGATTTGACAACCTGCACGTGTGTATTTATATCTTTCTCGATCCTGATGATGACCAGGACCCGAATGGGTGCTTGCAACGCTGCACCCGCCTCTTGCCGCCCCCGCTGCGCGAACTGTGCGGTTTTCGGAGATTTGACAACCTGCACGTGTGTATTTATATCTTTTTCGATTCTGATGATGACCGAAAGACCACACTCATGAGGCTCAGCCTCGAAAGCGTCTCCCCGCCGGCCGCCGTGAAGAAATCCGAAGCGATGATGACTAGGACCCGAATGGGTGCTTGCAACGCTGCACCCGCCTCTTGCCGCCCCCGCTGCGCTAACTGTGCGCTTCCCGGAGATTTGAAAACCTCCGCGTGTGTA